>CM076993.1:115390908-115895908 GCA_039090855.1 Macrothele yani
TAGATTGCTTGACCTGAACATTGATGACGTTAGTAGTCGAACAAATGTTTGATGGCTTATTTCGGAATTGGTAAACAGCAGTACATACAATTTTGTTAACATTTTTCGCCAAATGATAGTCAGAACATTTAATCTATAAATGATTTAAATTGCTCTAAACATTCTTGTCTAAAATTCTGATTCCATTTCGAAAATTAATAAAATGATTAAGAAAAATATCAGCCGTACTGTATGTACAGCTGATTTCTAATTCCGAAATCAGCCATCAAACATTTGTTCGACAACTGACGCCATCAATGTACAGGTTGCGCCATCTATTAGCAGATCTCAACATTGCCCAAGGAAATATTCTTGATTTTTAACATAATTATGGTTAAGGTTTAGCAAACATAAAGTATGCCGTGCTATAGTCTAAAGTTATTATTATCGTCGAGCAAACTTTTCATCCTTGGGAATACATTATTTGCGGAGAAAATGTCTACAGAAATTCCCATCGTTGGAAACAAGGGCAGGGTTTTTTAGTGGAACCACCTTAAACGATTCGTGAGTTCTTGAATACTGAGATTTTGACCGAACTGTATATTCAGTGTTTTCGGGGGGAAAATTATGCAAATTACGGAATGTATGCTAAGTGATACTGCCATTTTAAAAATATATTTATTGTGAAAACAATCCCATTGATATTGTGAGAGCCAAAGTACTGATCACGTGCCGTGGCTCCGCCTCCTACTTATGAATCTGAAACGTCCACACTGTAAGTGCTTCTCACAGACAAAAGGAAGTGTCTGAAACACTCCCTAAACTCTATTCGGGCGACCAAACGAAGCCTTCCCCACTTTGTTATGAAATCTGTGATTCAGGAAGGCGGATCAAAACAGCTGAACGAACAGAATTATAATCACAACTAAGACATAAAGATCTCGGGAGGATTTAATAATACAACACAAACATTTATTAAATAATCAGTTAGGTTTCGACGGCGGTGGATTAAACTTCCTCTAGCCTCGGGTTTTCACTAAGGCTAAAATCTGACGGTGGGTAGACATGAAAACTAGAGAACCACTTCCGAAGGAAAATATCTTAGTCCTCGCTTTAGGCATTGACGTTCTAGAGAGAATCAACCTACTATTAGGTAGATCTGTATCTCTGAGACTATTCTGATTAGCCTAAATGTACTTCCCTGTCGTTACGAACTCAATCTTAGCCTGTGCTAAGAATTGACTTACTGTAGAGGAATATCTGTTACGCAAGCGGGATTCCATGACCGAGACCTGTACCACTGTAACCAAAAACCCTATCACTCCAAAGATAGTGCGCTTGCTAATCTCATCCAGAGCCCCAGACCTCCGTAACTGGAGCGTCCGTCTGCTCACAAAAAAGGAAAACGCTTTGCGTCCCTTTACCGGAGAACTACTCTCTCCGCTGGACGAAAGCAGACTGACTAACAGGTTCCTCTTTAGAGACCTGCTCTCCTCGTCTCCTCCGCGTTACGCATGCGCGAAGCCCCCAGCGCCGACACTGCTGACGTGGCGCTCTTCTCCTGCCTCGCCTCCCTCCTTTGACGACCCGCACCGACTAAACCTGGCGTCGGCGAGGCGTACTTAACTGATGGGTTTTAATCCCACTTTCCGTGTCCATGCGGTCCGTAAGATCTTTCCATTAGGAAGTGCACCCTTTGAGAAAGTAATCCTACCGCCGAAGTACATTCTTACAATAACACAATATACATTGTTATATCTACACAAAGGTGGATGGCTGGTTTTCCAGACTTTTAAGCGTCTGCGCAGCGCTGACAATGTACAGCGAAAGTCGCGGTATCATTGAAGATGTTATCAGTTCGTTGGAAAGGCCTCTCCCTTTCTAAGGCGTGAGAAAACTTAGGTTCTTTGTCTGAGGCTCTCGACAACAGAAAAAAATGTTCTCGAACCTTTTGTCACCTTCTTGGGCTTTGTAGTGTCTTTCTTTTCTTTGTGAAAAAGTAGCATAATGTTCAACATTATTGTATTTTAACATAATATGTCCGTTCTTACAGATATTATACATTTTTTTTTCAGATCCTTTATCAGAGCTCCGTACAACAGTCGTTCAAACAAATTATTCTGGGTTCATCGAAGTACGTCAACTGAATGATAACAAAGAAGATACGTGTTTTCCTATGAGAAATGCATCGCAGCCAAAGCTGATACTTCATTTGAAAGCTAAAGTGAAAGTATCTGCCATAAGATTAAGTTTGCCGAAAGGTGAGTTCTGGGAAATTAAAATCAAGATGCGAACACTGAACCGAAGCTTCAAAAGCAGAGTAGCACGAGGTACTAATCTCTACCAGTTCTTCCGTTCAAAGCCGTCTAGGAAATACAAGGCCATAACATTAGAGAGATAAGTTCTATCCGTTTGTGACGTCACTGTCATGTCACACGTACTGATACGTCGGTGTCGTGTTTGGCGTAACACACGACAGCGTTGGAAACCAATCAGATGACAGCCTTTTAAAACAAATCAGAGGTTTCCGCGTGACATCACTAAAAGAAGGAACTCATGTCTGTAATGGCATGGCCTTGTTTTCCCAGACGACATTGGTCGGATTAAAGCCGTCTAGAAGGTACAAGGCCATAACATTACAGAAAGATGCGTTCCCCCGGCTTTGACGTCACTCTCATGTCGCACTGACTCATTTGTCGGTATCGTATTTGATGTGTAGTACCATAGCGTTGGAAACCAATCAGAAGCCTTGGTTTCGCGTGACGTCACTAAAAGAAGGAGCTCATGTCTGAAATGATACGACCTTGTATTTTCCAGACAACATTGGTCCGATTAAAGCAGTCTAGCTAGAAGGTATAAGCCCATGACAGTACAGAAAGATTCGTTCTCTCCGGTTGTGACGTCAATCTCATGTTACACAGACTGATACGCCGATGACGTGTTTGACGTCACATACGACAGATTTTTTTTTTGATTGGAGGTTTAACGACCACCGTGAGCAACTCAATGGGCTATAAGCAGTCGCCCGTCCCTAATTTAGGGTCACTGGTTCCAGGGAAGGGAGAGAGCCAGTGCCGTAAGACAAACACAACATCCATGCCTGACCGGGATTCGAACTCAGACCCCTTTCGGGCGAATGATCAGAGGCCATCGCTTAGACCACTGCGCCACCGGGGCGGCAAGACAGCTTTGGAAACCAATCAGATGCCTTGGTTTCCGCGTGACGTCACTAAAAGAGGGAACTCATGTCTGTAATGGCATGGCCTTTTCCAGACGACATTGGTCCGATTAAAGCCGTGTCGAAGGTACAAGGCTATGGCAATACAGAGAGATGCGTTCCCTCCGTCTTTGACTTCACTCTCATGTCGCACAGGCTCAAACGTCGGTGTCGTGTTTGATATCAAGTACCATAGCGTTGAAAACCAATCAGAAGCCTTGGTTTCTGCGTGACGTCACTAAAAGAGGAAACTCATGTCTGAAATGACACGGCCTTGTATTTTCCTGACCACATTGGCCCGATTAAAGCCGTTTAGAAGTTACAAGGCCATGAAAGTACAGAAAGATGCGTTCCCTCCGTTTGTGACGTCACTCTCATGTTACACGGACTGATTCGCCGATGTCGTGTTTGATATCACTTACCACAGCATTCGAAACCAATCAGAAGCCTTGATTTTCTCGTGACGTCATTTAAAGAGGGAACTCATCTATCTAATGTCATTGCCTTGTGTTTTCTAGAAGGCCTTGATTCGATATGGGTCGAAATGAGGCATGGATCATGTTTATTTGTTTTTGTTTTCTAAAGGCACTGGATACATCCCTTCCCTAGAACCAGTTGCCGTGACTTAAGGACGAGGGATTTCTTATAACCCATTAAGTTGCTGACGTTTGTCGCTAAACTTCCACACATAAAAAAACCGTTGAATCTGGCGTGCACAGTAGCATAAATTAAGCCGAAATTTTATCAATACAGTGCAGAAAATTTGGTCAGTAATTTAACTAAGTGTTTTAGAATAGCAAAAAAAGTTATGCTGGCTTGAACTTCGATTCATGTTTCAAATATTTTTCCATCTGCGTCTATGCTCGGAGTTATAACAAAAAACAAAATTATGTTTAAAAAAAACCCCTCTTACTCCATGCACTGTCTGACCGAATAACCATCACAGAGTTTTACTCTAATGCAACTTTCGTTTTTAGTTCTATGTAAATTTTGGTTCGTTTTCCTTAAGCAGTTTTCAAAGTTAACGCCACATTTTCTCTTCCGACTGAATGTCTTTTGGCAAGGTCGGAGGTTGCATGACATAAGTGAAAAGCTGAGATGTGAAGGTTGTTTAATATATGTATCAGGGCTGGCTGGATGGTTGGTTGACTCTGCTTTTCTACTCGGCTCTGTTCTTGTTAGAATACAGCCAAAGAGAGTGATAATTATTACGGAAAGATTTTTGTTATGAGAATATGAATGTTATATAATTCTATTGTTATCCAAGCGTGATTGAAGCACGTGCATTTAAAGTCGTACTTCATTACTGTTGAAGTGACATTTGTTGTCAGTGTTACGTGAATATTATATTGTACAAATTTTGAAGATGACAATCCGATTTTTGGTGTAAATGTGACAAGGATGGTAAGTCAGATAATATCCGAAAACTTGAAAATTTTCATCGTCCTGGAGCGGAACTCGAACCCGCGTCTCCCAGAAAACGCTCGGGTATGCTAACCACTACACCACCCAGAACGACCAAGTTTCAAGTTTCCGATCAATTTGAATTCAACCATCACAGGATTCGCTAGTCGAAGCTGTGATAGTTAAATTCAAATTGATCGGAAACTTGAAACTCGGTCGTTCTGGGTGGTGTAGTGGTTAGCATACCCGAGCGTTTTCTGGGAGACGCGGATTCGAGTCCCGCTCCTGGACGATGAAAATTTTAAAGTTTTCGGATATTATCGGACTTACCATCCTTATCACATTTACGCCAAAAATCGGATTGTCATCTTCAAAAGTTATAGCGTTATCCCGTATTTCTTTCATGATTATATTGTATGTTTTGAGCTGTCGCTTATTCCACTATTGAAATAACCGTTCATGTGTCTACTGTTTTTGCTGACCTAAGTAAAAAGTTGAAACTGTAAGTAAATCTCTTGACGAATTCTTCAAGTGATATTTTTGTTTTGAAATAAGGACATTTCCAAACATTAACTTAAGATATCTGGGTTTCAGCTAAAATGTATTAGTTACGATAATAATTAATCAAGCTTCAGCTAATGTTTGTGTTCTAGGTAAACTGAGTTTTCATGTATATTTACATTCTTAAAAGCAAAAAAACACCACAAGCCTTGAACTAAGTTCCTAAAAAGCATGGTAGAGCTAATATTAATACAAGAAAAACTATCTCTCTATTCTAAAAAAAGTAACTGTTGCTGCTGCTGCCGCTGTTAAAGAAATTTTGCGACACTCTTGCTTTCCTAGCTCGCAGCGCAAAACGTATTGAACACAAAAATACGACATTTACATCGTTTGTAGAGAATTGTTTGGAACATACGGTGAAATAAACCTTTTTTTTTTCGATTCTGGTGATACTTTAAGAGCTATTGTATTTCAAAGTTAAGGTAAGCAAATAAGTGCTACCAGGTCGCGTTCAGGACACACTAACAGAACGAACTACGAAACTTTAAAGGCATGTAGTGCCATGACCGAATTTTTGCACCTCGTCGCCCTATTTTTTGAATCTCGATTTAGTTTACAAGAAATTAAATTTCTAAATTTCACAAAATTCTCTATTTCGCGATGGGATCCATTAAAAAAAACGGAAAATACATGGCAAACCATAAATCATAACACCTTGCAAATTTTACAGCATAAACTTACAACTATCATTCCTTTTTTAAAAAAACAAAAATATGAAAAAGTCATTTCCTCATTTTAAGCATATTTTAAAGACGCAAAAGAAAGAAACGAACGGCTCGTTTGTCTTCACGATAACCACAGAGGAACGTTCTGGTCCAGTGACCTGCTGCCATGGTGACTCGGAGAATTTTTTATGCATATGCTTTGTTGGTAAAGCTATCTCAGTTGCTTAAGGTGGACATCAAGTAAGTTTGCTTCCTATACTCCCAATGGAAAAGCTTCTGTACACATTTTCTTCCCAATTAATGCGTTCCCAAGGATGCACATTTGAACATCGATTAAAATAGCTTCATTTTATAACTTGGAATACATAATATTTTCTAAAACATAACCATCATTATGCAATCCAACATTTGTTTGTCTACTGACGTCATCAAAGTACAGGTCGCGCCATCTTTTTTTCCGGACAATTAATGCGTTCCCAAGGATGAAAATTTGAACATCGATTAAAATAGCTTCATTTTTTAACTTGGAGTACTTAATAATTTCTAAAACATAACCATAATTATGCAATCCAACATTTGTTTGTCTACTGACGTCATCAAAGTACAGGTCGCGCCATCTTTTTTCTGGACAATTAATGCGTTCCCAAGGATGAAAATTTGAACATCGATTAAAATAGCTTCATTTTATAACTTGGAATACATAATATTTTCTAAAACATAACCATAATTATGCAATCCAACATTTGTTTGTCTACTGACGTCATCAAAGTACAGGTCGCGCCATCTTTTTTCTGGACAATTAATGCGTTCCCAAGGATGAAAATTTGAACATCGATTAAAATAGCTTCATTTTATAACTTGGAATACTTAATAATTTCTAAAACATAACCATAATTATGCAATCCAACATTTGTTTGTCTACTGACGTCATCAAAGTACAGGTCGCACCATCTTTTTTCTAATTCCAACACCACCAAAGGAGAAGTTATTGATTTTTAATATAATTATGGTTATGTTTTAGAAAATATTAAGTATTCCAAGTTATAATATGAAGTTATTTTAATCGATGCTCACATTTTCATCCTTGGGAACACGCTAATTGTGAAGGAAATGTTTATAAAAGTTTTTTCATTGGAAGTATAGGAAGCAATATTACTTGACGTCCACCTTAACGATTTAGCATAACGGTTTACGGAAATGCTTTTTGGACCGCTTTTGTTTACGCTTTCCAACCGTAGGTTGAAGAAGCGTACACTGTAAAAAAAAATTGTAGATTTTACGGTTTGAAACCGTTTTCCAGGGTGCCAACACAAAACCGTAAAATCTACAGTTTTATGCCGTGTTGGAGCATAGCTTTGCTCCAACACCGCATTTAATGAAGAAAACAGCACAGAATTTGGCTGGAGCGAGTCACAGTCCCAATAATCACGAAAACACAAAAATTTGGCTAGAACGAATGTGTTGATTGTGTTGGAGCAAAGCTATAGCTTTGCTCCAACACGGCATAAAACTGTAGATTTTACGGTTTTGTGTTGGCAGCTTGGAAAACGGTTTAAAACCGTTAAATCTACAGTAATTTGTTTACAGTGTATATGCTCCAGCTTTTTCCGTCCGTCCGTTTGTCTGTCGGCACGATAACTCACGTAAAAATGGATCGATGTCGATGAAATTTTAGTATGTGGTGGGGGACCACCAGGGGACGAACCCTATTGAAAATGGGTGGAGTAGGGTCAAAGGTCACGCCATAAGAGCAGGATCCATTCAATTGCCCTTCTGCGTCATAACTTGCGTAAATATGGTTCGATTTTAATGAAATTTTAGTGTGTGGTAGGGCACCACCTGGGCACAAACCCTATTGAAAATGGGCGAAATGGGATCAAAGTTCAGGACACTGGAGTGGGATCCATTCCATTGCCCTTGTGCATCATAACTTACCAAAAAATGTTTCTATTGCGACAAAACGTTATCATGTTGTTCTGGAGGTATAGTGAACCGGTTCTGTTGAATATAAATGAAATAGGGTCAAAGGTCATTGAACAAAAGCAAGATTTATTCCACAGCCATTATTCTCATAACTTGCGTAAAACTGCTTCTATTGCGACAAAACTTTAGTATGTTATTCTTGAGGTGTACTGAACCGGTTTGTGGAATATCATCGAAATGGGGTCAAAGGTCAGGACACAGGAGCGAGATTTATTCTCACAGCTTGAGTAATAATTTCTGGTATGTTGGAAAGCGTATCATAATCAATGCATTGCATGATTTTACTAACTTGTTTTCCTTAATGGCAAATTTAGTAAGTGCTTTAAGTTCAAATGACAAAGGTCCGACCTTCCAAAAATTAACGACAATAAAAAAACTGTGAAACTTCGGAATAACAAGCTTATTTGCTTAGACATACAATAAAAATTGAAAGGTATATGAATTTTCCAGTTTTTATTTCATGTGATGTACTTGAAGATCGTCCTGCACGGCCCGAGCGCTACTCTGGAAACGAGCGTAGCGAGCCTAGAGGCGCAGCCCTTAGTGTAATATAAAAAAACTCAGCAAAACTATGGAAGTTGAACAGGGCTGCCCCCCGGTGGCGCAGTGGTCTAAGCTCTGGCTCCTGTCCATTCGTTCCAGATGGATCCGGGTTCGAATTCCGGGTGAGGCATGGATGTTTGTGTTTGTCTTACACGGCACTGGCTCTCTCGTTTCTCTGGAACCAGTGACCCTAAATTAGGGATGGGCGACTGCTTACAGCCCTTTGAGTTTCTCGCGGTGGTCGTTAAACACCCAATCAAAAAGAAGTCGAACAGGCGTAAATTGAGATGAACAGTGGAATGCAAAACAATAACACTAGGGAGAGAATATTGGCTATCTAGCAATTCATTTTTGACCAGTTTTCTTACAGCTACTGGATGCTGTATATAGCGTAGCAGGCCGATATGGAGTTCAATTAATTTAGTGATGCAAACTCTCTCAAAAGGTAAAACTGGTCCACAACTAGATCAAATGCAATAATTCAACTAGACAAATTGCATGATTTTTCCAACAGTTTCTCGTTCAACATTAACGCACCAAATAGTAAGATTTATCTAATACCCACTCCATTGGTCCTCGTCCGAAAATAACAATAATGCGAAGACGATAAAATATTTATTTTCCATGTGCGTTACTGCAGGTATAGAATGTATATACTTTTTTTATACAATACATCTTTCCCAACAGCAGTACGGTCAATCCCATGCAAAAAAAGCAAGATTAACGAAAAAAGTAACGGAAGTGGTCAAAATTATTGTTGAAATCTGATTTTGGATGCTGTCCGATGAAATGGCCTGACGCAACAATAGTTTATTTCATTGTTACTCAACAATGTACTGTATTTTACTAAACATTCGCCAAACATTACTTCATCACGTTTTACATAAACGTAACACTCTTATTGTAATCTGCGCGTATTACGAGAACCTGATGGTAAATGTGATAACTGCATTAGAAACATACATTTTTGATGCTAATAAAATGGTTTGTCGTAGCGAAATTTGGCTTCCTCTCGACTTGTCTAAAGAGAGTGGGGGGGGGGGGTGCTATTGATGTGAGCTTTAAAATGATGTATAACACGATTGGGACATCCTAGATCAAAAGTTATCAACCCCCCTCGCTCACACACTTGCGATTCGGCTTTTCTTTCTGTCTTGAGGTAAGATTTTAGTTTGCGCAGGCGCAGATGGACTTTCGTAGCTACATCCCATTTCACTGGTGTCAGGGTGGTTTCTTACGTTCACCTAAATCTGAATAATAAATGTATGTTAATTCTATAAGGTTTTTTACTTTGAGTCCTATTTTGAGAGAACGTCTGAACGTAAAGATATGGTTGGGGTAGCAAAATAAAGCGTCAAGAGAAAAATGAGATTAGAGCAACGGTTCAGGCGTTGTGGGGCGGCAAAGTTCCCATGTAAAGTCTATGGGAGAAGCGTGCGGTTGCCATTCGATCGCCTGCGGTTGATTCGCTCGCTGTTGAAGGCAAAGCAACGCTTGCAGGCATTTCTATCAAACTTCTTCTCATCGGAACAGCGAACACCCTCGAAGACCTGCTTGCGTTATGCCGTTGGACTGTGTGATGTATACATACAATTTAATATTCATTCGATCCAGTTTGTTCACTCTTCCGCCTCACATTTTACGACTGAAAAAGGGTGCAGTCGTGATGCTCATCACAAACCTGGGGCCCAGGTGGCGCAGTGGTATAAGCGATGGCTTCTGGCGGCAGTGGCTCTCTCTCTCTCTTCCCTAGAACCAGTGACCCTAAATTAGGGACGGGCGACTGCTTATAGCCCATTCAGTTGCTCACGGTGGTCGTTAAAGCTTCAGTCAAAAAAAAAAAATCACGAACCTGGACTATTGTCTTTACTGAAGTGGTTGAATGAATTTATCAATCAAACAAAGTTTACATTTGTTGTTTCATATGAGTTTAATATTAAAAAAAAAAAAAAAAGGTAACCATCGATTCCGACGGGTTTCATCTAGTATAATAATAATAATAATAAATATCGTTTTTAAAAACGTTAAAAAACGTAACTTACTATTGACGCCACCATAGTGTAGTAAATATTTACTTTTATTACTCACATATCTTCTTTCATTGGTTTTGCTACAGAAACATTCATTAACCCTGAGTTAAGGAACCTGTTAAGGTTATCATTTCCGTGACTGTTTCCATCCTGCATCTGTCTCATGACTTTCGAATCAGAATGCTCTAGTTTGGCTTTCGTTCCCTTCAGCTTTCATACTTAACACAAACTTCTCTATCATACTAAGAAAATGAGGTCCAAAATTAACCTTGTGAGGAATGTTCCTGACATAAACGTCTCTTTCGTTTTTGATTGGTGGTTTGAAAAAATTATTTATTTGACCTAGTGGTACTGATACAGTGACAGGATAAACATACATAATTGTACAGTATTGACAGGCAGACACAGATAGTGTATTCATTTTAAATCAACAATGTACATAGCGAACGCGGTATACAGTTTGCCAAATGATCAAGGGGCACAGAGAGAGCCAGTGCTGATCAAGTAACACACAGACATGGCGAACATGGTATACAGTATGCCAAATGATCAAATAACACATAGACATAGCGAACATGGTATTTAGTATGCCAAATGATCAAGTACAACAGAAAGATCCAGTGCCAAAAGATAAACACAAACATCCATGACTTACACGAGATTCGAACCCAGACCCCACCCTAGACGAATGATCAGAAGTATTCGCTTCGACCACTGCGCCACCGGGGTGGCCAAACGTTTCTACTATGCTAAGAAAATGAGGTCTAAAATTAACCTTGTGAGGAATGTCTACAAGAAAATGGTGCTTGCTATCTGTGAATATCGCAAGTGTCAGTCCTTTTTTTCTCTTAAAAGGGCCATCAACTACCGTATAACGAAGTAAATTTCTTCGTCATTTTTGTCCACGCCGGGGCTCGAACCCGTGTCCCCTCATTCCGGAATAAGTCACTCTACCAATTGAGCTACGCGGACGTTCGTTCTGACTGCTATCTGCCTTTATGTCGTGTGCGTCCGGCTGGCAGGCACGTCACAACCGCCTTTAGGAGCTGAGGCCATAGCCAGTCGCGTATATTCCAGGTTTAGGATCACTGCTTGTGCTGGGACATCGCCTTAGTATGGGAGCTCCACCGATTTCCCTTCCGAGACCCAACCCCGGGCCGACCTGCACCATTAGCCAGAGTCCACGCTTAGGACAACTCCGGCATCGGAGAAGCTAACAGTATTACGAATTTAACAAGTTAAAATGTGTCACGTCACTCATCAATGGAGTTTACGAAGATTTAACACATGGTGTGCGAAGTGCATTGCACTTAATGTGAGATATTACGAATACTAATGTCATCATGTTGCCGTGATGCAAGGCATAGGAATGGTAAGGTTAGAACTTAATCAACGACATTTGCATGGTCATTCAACGCACAGTTCACCCTGTTTGGCGCTTCGTGTCTGATAGTATTTGTAGCAATCAAGTGTGGTAGAGAGATTCTAGGCCTGTTGAAGAGTGGTACTGGTCCCTCTCTTCCAACAACACAAATGTCAATCAATGTGACCAGCCAGATTAGAATCTGTATCAGAATAATGAAAACGCCGACTGTAACTGGAGTACAACAAATGCGATGTGATCCGCGATGTGAGGTGTACAAAGCGCTGCAGTACGATGTTGCCTATCACACAGCAGTGCCACAGTCGCCGGTGAAACAGCTGTTGTAAAGTAACTGTCGACAATGTCAGATCTCAGTGACCTCAGGAAAGGCATGATGATTGATGCGTGGCTTGTAGGAGCTTCAGTAACTAGAACAGCAGAAATAGTGGATGTAACACGAGGAACGATGTCAAAGATTCGGGCTACTTATGAAATGGTACACGACGTTGCCTCCAAACGTGCAAAGTTTGAACGTTAAACATAGATGACAGATAGGGATAAGGGAACGTTGGCGCGGATTGTACAAAGGCAGCACCAGACCACGGCTCCGCAAAAACCAGTAGCGTTGAGCATCACTCGGAATGATCCCGTTTCGTCATAAAAGTTCGTCCGTAACTTTATCGTGCCGGCATTTATGACCGCGCTACAATCCACGGACCTCTGATTACAGACGTAAATGAAACAAAACGTGTAAGGTGGTACAAAGTACATAAACACTTGGGTGGTAATGACTGGCACAGCCCCTGTGGCGCAATGACATAAGCGCTGGTTTATGATCATTCGTCGGAAAAAGTCCGGATTCGAATCCCGAAGAGCCATGGATGATGTATTTGTCTTACAGCGCCGACTCTCTGCCTTCCCTGGAACCACGGCACGAGCACTGCTTATAGCTCATCGAGTCGCTCGCGCACGTCGTTAAATCCCCAAACAAAGAAAAACAAAACAAACTGGCAGTGTATTGCCTGGTCTGATGAATCGTGCTTCACATTGCTTTACTATCCACTGGTAGAGTGTACGTCTGGAGAAAACCCACAGAGGTGTACCACCAAACGTACTTCTACTATTTAGTTCCAACTGTGAAGCATGGATGTGGACCACTGATGCTTTGGGGTACCATAATAACAGCATTACTTAAAGTCATTGTTTATTCTGCAGGTTTGTTTCACATCTGAAACGTACGAATCCATTCTTAGGGACCACCTACACACAATGTTGCAGTCATTGTACTCTTACAACCGTCTCTGGTTTCAAGACAACGCACCCATACATTGTGCAAAACGTGTCGAGTTGTGATTTGCAGCGCATGCATATGAGGATGAGGTACAGCAGCCACCTCAATCACTAGACTCAATATTATTGAACATTTGTGGGAATATCTGGAGTGTAAGGTCAAATCACACTTTCCACTTCCAACATCACTGGCACAAGTTACAACAAATTTTACAGGAAGAATGGTTTCAGATCCATTATCGTGTGTGCGTGACTGGTATAAGTCTATTCCAATTCCAATGACATGTTTTCTGAAAGACTGACGTGAGCCTACAGCTTATTAGTAAACATTTCTCTGTAAACACCAAGTGTTTCCATTATTCTGATAAACCCTGTATCTACTACCCTGCTAGCCTAATCTTTTAATTTAACGCAGCCCCTGCACTGAGCCACCGTCTTCTATTCCTAAAAGACAGTGGCTCAGTGTTGGGCTTAAGTTAAATTGCAAGGCTGTGCTATCTGGGTAGTTCGTAAGTAAAAATGGGAAAGGTAATTTACTGTATTTAGTGTGCTTAATATATATTTTTTACTTACAGGTAACTACAACTTGGAAATTTCGGTCCATAATGAAACAGCCTGCCTCCAAACATTCAAGGAAACGTTAAGTAAGTATATCACAAAAACGAATTTCCTTTTTTTCTTTTATATTTACGATTAGCCATCACCCGTCAAAACTGACGCGTATGAAACAGATTACCTAACAGTTATTTGCGGATATATTCTATCTGTTAGAGCTATATAGCGGTCTTCGGCAGCAGTGGTAGCCCTGCATTGGCGTTGTGCATGCCAACGACGATCCTCTCCTGTAAAGTAGCAGTCTAAATAGTTTTAGTAGCCGTCTCCATAGTCTTAGTAACCGTCTCCACAGCCTCAGTAACCGTCTCCACAGCCTTAGCAACCGTCTCCACAGCTTCAGAAACCGTCTCCAGGGTCTTAGCAACCGTCTGCATATCCTTAGTAACCTTCTCCATTGCCTTAGTAACCTTTTTCATAGCCTTAGTAACCGACTCCATAGCCTTAGTAACCGTCTTCACAGCCTTAGTAACCGTCTCCATAGCTTTAGTAAGCGCCACATAGCCTTAGTAATCTTCTTCTTAGCGTTGGTAACCGTCTCCGTAGCCTTAGTAACCTTTTCCATATTGTAACCGTCTCCATAGTCTGAGATAACGTTTGTGGTATGTTTAACGTTGTGGACACTTCCGACTGGGGTTAACTACCTTCTATGCTACCGATCTCTCGCCACCGCTGTGAATAGCGGAAATGCTGTCTTCGAGGCATTTCGAATACAATCTAACACCTCAGTACTCTTCAGCCCACTTCGAGGAAGAATACTCGGTGGGATAAAAAGCTAGGCGGTTTACCTCCTCTATAAGGCATACCTGCTCTGCACATTCTGCGCCAAAAGAAATACATGTGCACAAGATTTTATCTTCGGTATCACTGCATTTGCACATTTATCCGATTTTATTGCATTTATATCCATGCACCTCATGTTTTGTCCAATTTTCTCTATTACTGTTTAACTTGTAAATTCTCTTTTTAGTTTCACCGGTGCAATTTAAAGTATGGTTTAAATAGAGTCCAACAAGTTAGTAAAATCATGCAATGCATTGATTATAATACGCTTTCCAACATTACAGAAATCATTACTCAAGTTAACACTCAAGTTATGAGAATAATGTCTGTGGAATAAATCTCGGTCCTGTGCCCTGACCTTTGATCCCATTTCGATGATATTCAACAGAACCAGCTTGATATACCTCCGAAATAACATGATAAAGTTTTGTCGCAATCGAAGCATTTTTACGTAAGTTATGATGCATAAAGTCTATGGAATAGATCCCGCTCCTGTGTCCTAACCTTTGACTCCATTTCGCCCATTTTCAAAAGGGTTTGTTTCCAGGTGCTCCCCTCCCTACCACATACTAAAATTTCATCGAAATCGAACCTTCTTTACGTTAGTTATGGCGCATTACAGCAGTGGAATGGATCCCTCTCCTATGTACTACACTTTGACCCTATTTCGTTCATTTTAAATAGGGTTCCTTCCCAGGTGATCCCCTACCAGATACTAAAATTTCATCGAAATCCAACGGTTGTTACGCGAGTTATCGTGCTGACGGACATACGCACACAGCGCGTGACGTAATGAGGCAGATGGGAATCGCGACCATATAAGTGTGACGTCATAAATCTTTAATAGGATCCACACACAACGCGTGACGTTGTGACGTCATAAGATTTCTAAGCATTGGTAACATTAATGGAACAACGCCATCATTAAAAACGTTATAACTCGGGGTGGTTATTTAACCCACTAAACGAATTCTTCTAAAGTCAAGATCAAGCTAAATCGATTTCTAGTACCAGAAAACGGTAGGTTAACGACTTTCATCAAAATCCTTAGAGCCGTTTTCAAAATAAAATGTACATACATGCATACAAGAATTGCTACTTTAAGATGGACGTCAAGTAACTTTCCTTCCTATACTTCCAATGGAAAAACTTTTGTACACATTTTCTTCACAATTAATGCGTTCCCAAGGATGAAAATTTGAACATCGATTAAAATATCTTCATTTTATAACATGCAGTACTAAATATTTTCTAAAACATAACCATAATTATGCAATTCAACATTTGTTTGTCTACTGACGTCATGAAAATACAGGTCGCGCCATCTTTTTTCTGGACAATTAATGCTTTCACAAGGATGAAAATTTGTACATCGATTAAAATAGCTTGATTTCATAACTTGCAATACTTAATATTTTCTAAACCATAATCGTAATTATGCAATTCAAAATTTTTTTGCCCACTGACGTCATCAAAGTACAGGTCGCGCCATCTTTTCTCTGGTTTCAACACCACCAAAGGAAAAGTTATTGATTTTTAATATAATTATGGTTATGTTTTAGAAAATATTAAGTTTTCCAAGTTATAATATTAAGTTATTTTAATCGATGTTCAAATTATCATCCTTGGGAACACATTAATTGGGAAGGAAATGTGTACAAAAGTTTTTCCATTGGAAGTATAGGAAGCAAAATTACTTGACGTCCACCTTAATAATATGAGATAAGGAACATGTAATGGATCGCAATCTTATGTCCTGACCTTTGACCACATTTCGTCCATTTTCAATAGGGTTCGTCCCCAGGTGGTCCCCTACTACATACTGAAATTTCATCGAAATCGAACCATTTTTACGCACGTTATGACGCATAAGGGCAATGAAATGCATCCCGATCTTATATCCTGACCTTTGACCCCACTTCACCCATTTTGAATAGGGTTCGTCTCCAGCCGGTCTCCTACCACGTAGTAAACTTTCATTGAAATCGAACCATATTTACGCAATTTATGACGCATAAGGGTAATGGAATGATCCCGCTCCTACGTCGTGACCTTTGACCCCATTTGTCCCATTTTCAATGGGGTTCGTCCCCGGGTGGTCCCCTACCACATACTGAAATTTATCGACATCGACTCATTTTTACGCCAGTTACCGTGCGGACAGACGGACGGGCGGACAAAGCTGGAGCATATACGCTTCTTCAACCTACGGTTGGAAAGCGTAAACAATACAGGATTCAAGAACACAATCATTTACTCAGGAAAAATTGAGATTATTAGAATTGCCTTTCAAAAGTTTGATCCTCGGTGTGCCGGAAACGTTTTAGCTATTTATCATTTTGCTGATTTACTGTTAATATCAGGTATTTCTAAACTAGTGAAAAATGTATCTCGTTCTGTCACGTACTATATACAGAGGCGAAGCACATGTCAAGACGACAAATATGCAGCGATACATTCCGTTGGTGTAGTGTATTTGGTTAGAACAACTGGATCCGGAGCAAAGTGGCGCAAGTTAGATCTCACCACCGACAAATCTGTGAATTTGAAAGTCCTCTAAACATTGGTGTTGAATAATCTTCGTTTTCAAATGTTCAAACATAATTCTACAATAGATATTTTTTTTGGCATTTTTGTTTTTGTTTTAAGTATGTGATGATATTCTTCTTTTTTTTTTTCAACACTTTTAGCGCAGAAAATGTGGATGACCCTTGGATCTACGGATTGCGTCATCGCTGATAAGATTTACATTCGAGACAAAAATCCTCTGGACAAACTTGCACAAATTTGTGAAGTTCAGGCGTATGCATACGAAGGTGAGAGTTTCATCACATTTCATATCAAACTGTTTGTAGTTATCTGGTTCTCTGTCTTGCACTTCCCACATATTCGATATCAGTTAATAATATGGCATATACCGATGAGTCATTGCATTATGACCATCCCCAGCCTAGAGAAATGAGCGCGCCTGGAGACCGAACGGTGGCGCAGGTGAAGTTCACAGAGTAGTATATATACAACCCGAGGACCGGCTTTCGGTTAGTACAGTGTTCGGATTCAGAATGGGAAAAGCCGCCGATTTATCGGAGTTTGATAAAGGACAAATTGGGATGGCGCGGAGCCTTGGAACTACGATCTCCGAAACGGCGCGATTGTGGGCTGTTCACGTGCCGCTGTAGTGAGTACGTATCAAAAGTGGTGCATGGATTTCCAAACGACGAACCGTCGTCCAGCCACGTGTCGTCGGCAGCTCAATGATGCCAAAAGGGAGCGGAGACTGTCCCGCATTGTACATAGGGAACGCAGGGAAATAGTGCGATAAATCGCCCTCAGCTACAGCAGTATTGATCAGGGCAATGTGTCACAGCACACAGTTCATCGTATCCTTCTGCGCATGGGCTTACGTAGCCGAAGACCCAGCCGGGTCCCAATGTTCACTGCAAGTCATCGCCAACAAGACATGAAATGAGCCCAAGATCATCGAGATTGGACCGTGTATGATTGGAAAAAGTGGCCTGGTCTGACGAATCAAGATTCCTGGTGCATCACGCGGACGAATCAAGATTCCTGGTGCATCAGGCGGACGAATCAAGATTCCTGGTGCATCACTCAGACGAATCAAGATTCCTGGTGCATCACTCAGACGAATCAAGATTCCTGGTGCATCACGCTGACGAATCAAGACTCCTGGTGCATCACGCGGACGAATCAAGATTCCTGGTGCATCAGGCGGACGAATCAAGATTCCTGGTGCATCACTCAGACGAATCAAGATTCCTGGTGCATCACTCAGACGAATCAAGATTCCTGGTGCATCACGCTGACGAATCAAGACTCCTGGTGCATCACGCGGACGAATCATGATTCCTGGTGCATCACGCAGACGAATCAAGATTACTGGTGCATCACGCAGACGAATCAAGATTCCTGGTGCATCACGCAGACGAATCAAGATTCCTGGTGCATCACGCAGACGAATCAAGATTCCTGGTGCATCACGCTGACGAATCAAGATTCCTGGTGCATCACGCAGACGAATCAAGATTCCTGGTGCATCACGCAGACGAATCAAGATTCCTGGTGCATCACGCAGACGAATCAAGATTCCTGGTGCATCACGCAGACGAATCAAGATTCCTGGTGCATCACGCAGACGAATCAAGATTCCTGGTGCATCACACAGACGAATCAAGATTCCTGGTGCATCACGCAGACGAATCAAGATTCCTGGTGCATCACGCAGACGAATCAAGATTACTGGTGCATCACGCAGACGAATCAAGATTCCTGGTGCATCACGCAGACGAATCAAGATTCCTGGTGCATCACGCAGACGAATCAAGATTCCTGGTGCATCACGCAGACGAATCAAGATTCCTGGTGCATCACGCTGACGAATCAAGATTCCTGGTACATCACGCAGACGGCTGAGCGAGGATACGTCGATTACCAACGGGGGCTATGGCACCTGGATGCATTGTTGGGCGGAAACAGGACCGCGGCGGCGGTGTTATGCTGTGGGCGATGTTTTCTTTGGACACTTAGGCCCCATTATCCCAATAGCTGAATCCCTGACATCTGTTGGCTATCTGAACATCGTTGGGAACCGTGTTTACCCATTCATGGCAACTGCGTTCCCTGCTGGTTATTGGCCATTTCCAACTGGATAATGCGCCATGCCACACTGCCAGAATTGTCAAGGAGTGATTCGAGGAACATGATGGTCACTTTCTGTTAATGCCCTGGCCTCCAAATTTACCTGACATGAACCCAATCTGACATTTATGGTTCGACTTGCAAAGCGGGTTCGTGATAAATCAGCACCACCCCGAAATATACGGGAACTAGAGGGCCTACTGTTGACATTATGATACCAGATACCCCATGACACCTACTGCCACATCATCGAATAAATGCCTCGCTGAGTGGCAGCTGTTTTGCGGGTTAAAGTGCGTCCTACAGCTTATTAGGTAGTGGGTCATAATGTAATAGCTCATTGGTGTACATAGACACTGTCCGCTAAACATTGTGACCTATCTTGCTGAGAAAAGTTTCGTGATGATCATGTAATTCACAAAATTAATACCGTTTGATTTTGCACTGAATATTTAGCGACACGCTTTTTTTTTCAATAAAAGTAAAATCATAACAAGTTTAGGTTGAAGTAAGATATCGCATTTTTGGTAAAATCTTTTGCGTTTTAAAACATTTTCGTAGTTTTTACTCAGTTTGAAATGCGCCAGTAAATTTTTTGTGATGATCTCAAGATAAACATACAGTGTATCGCCACCGCAGTAGCGTAAATGTCTAAGAGCTGGGTTCCTATCATTCGTTTGAGATGAGTTTGTGTTCGAATCGCGGTGATGCATGGATGTTGTGTTGGAATGACTGTAAGCAAGTTCAAATGCTATATGGAGTCACCCGTCCCTAATCTGGATCCGCTGGTTCCGGGAAAAGGACAAGGCCAGCGTCATCTGGCAAACAAATCAATCGTGCTTTATCCGGGAATCATTCACACGCCCACGTGGGCGGACTGATCAGGAGCTCCTCTCCTCAGATCGCTCGGGGAACATTATTTCGTTGAATCTTCTTTTACTCTTTGCTATTTTAAATATGGTCATTGTAATATTAAAATAAAAATAACAAGAGACGAACAAAAACATATTAATAAAAGTAAAAGGATTCGTTCTACAAAATTTGGATTCACTCTGTAGTCCGCATGCGGCCTTAAGGCTAAAGGTTCCGCACCCCTGATCTAGGCGATGCATTGCGTTGCAGGCAAATTTAAAATGGCGAGGGTTACCGTTCTCCTCCAACTATTAAAATATCTGGACTTTTTATGTGTATAACTGAAGTCTTTCATACAAAATTCGTATCATTGTTCTACGTGGCAATTCCAATCGTGCAGCAGCCTGTCGGGTTGTCTTCCCCGGGCTCCGGGACAATGTTCTTCTTACTCATTCCACGTCGTCTTCAGAAACACTGGGAGTCCACTTATTAGCTTGTTAAACGCACTTCTAGTTTCTTGAAATTTATCTTTCCAATACACAATTCTTTTAAAATCAGGAGGCTTCCAATCGAAATGTGTACGAAAATTTCTCTTCACTTAAATTACTGATTTCGTTTCAAAATTCCACAAATCGCTTTTTTCCTGCACATTCGCTATTCTAGCTTGTAGCTATGATACAGTGCCCAGAGGAAATAAGTGTGTCGTGCTCTATAAGATGTCCCTCACGGGTTTGTGGCTAATCATCATGAAATGGTAGTGGGCGCTGGCATCGGAAGTTATGTTACATGCCTCACCCTAGTCAATGGAGGGAGGGTTGTTTATAGATTTTTCCCAGTGCTAGAAAGCTGTATAGCTTTTAAAATGGTTAGGGGAGAGAAATTTATTTAGCAGAGGTTTTGATAAAATTTGCTGTAACTCGATCAAAACAGTTACATACTATGTTAATTGAACACCTGTTCACTGGAACGCAATAGCTCTTCTCAAGTGTTAGTGTGCGAGTTTTATTCAACTGATGATCGCTTAAGAGTACATTGTAAGTGCAATGCGTGATCCAAATGCAGCCCACCAAGTCAGTATTACCTGTTGAAAGGTGAATGTCTGAAATCATTGGCACGATTTTAATGTAGAGTATAACGAAGTAAATTTCTCCGTCGTTTTTGTCCACGCCGAAGCTCGAACCTGGGTCCCCTCATTCCGGAATAAGTCACTCTACCAATTGAGCTACGCGGACGTTCGTTGTCGCTGCTATCTGCCTTTATGTCGTGTGCGTCCTGCTCGGCATGCACGTCACAAGAAGCATTTGTAATATAGAAAGAAAATTGTTAAGGGACTCCATTCTAAAATGTCATTCGAATGTAAAGTTTAAAGCCAATGTTTCGAAGGGAAAACATTCCCGTTTACTTCCGGTAAGATTTCGAAAGATGAAACTTTTTTCTTTATTTTTTTATTTTTACAGCATACGTTTAAGTTCTAGTGATTGTAAATAACATATTGATCTCAGCTCGGCTTTTTTATAGTACCCATGTATGAATAAGAGATGGAAACGGTGTCACGTGTCACCAGGTCGACAATTTCTTGCGGGTCAAACGGGTCAGGTCAAGGTGTTCCTGACCCAATTTCGACCCGGTTGTATTTCCTTTTTATTTTTGAATAGAAAAACATATTTCAAAGAACCCTTCAGAGGTCTTTGAAATAATACTTAGAGCGGCAGAGTATGATCCTGGAACTTGCTGAAAAGAGTAAAGAAGTGGGGATTAAAAATGAACTTTCAGAAGACAAAAGTGATGTACAAGAAACGAAAATTTATCAATTGATTGGAAAAGCTGGCGATAAACAATTCCGACATTTACCTTGGACAGCAGATATCAAGCGAGGGTCGCATTGATAAAGAAATTATTTGGCATATAAAACTTGGTTGGAGAGCTTTCGGAAGAAACAGTACAATTTTTAAGCGCAATATGCCACTAGGTCTTAAAAGAAAAGTGTTTAATCAATGCATCCTTCTAGTGCTTACGTAGGAAGCAGAGACATGGACCTTAACTACAAAAGACATACAAAGACTGCAGACAACTGAAAGAAGCTTGGAGAGATGTATGCTTGGTGTATCCAGGAGAGATAAGACGAGAAATTCGTGGAACAGGAAAGTATCAACAGTGGAAGACATCATGATCAGAGTAAAATCCCTGAAATGGCAATGTGCTGGACATATTACCAGGAGAACGGACCAGCGATGAACAACCGAAATTTTAGACTATATTCCAAGGCACAGGGAAAGACCTAGAAGAAGACCACGTGGGAGTTGGGTGGATGAAGGAGATTGGCCCAAGACAATCCTTCGTTGGAGAAACTTAAGGAGACCTTCATCCAGCAGTGGATTGATCATGATTGACAATTATGTTGATATATTAATCATTGATTTGTCCAGGTCAGGTCCGGGTCGGGTCCAATTACGTGACGGCCGGGTTCAGGTCCAAAATTTTTGACATGTTTCCAACTCTGATATGAATCCAAACTTTCAAAATATCTTATATCAATGCTAACATTGTTATAGTTTAGAATATTTATTCCGGTAATTTTTTTTTAAATTTTATAATCGTTCGTGTAAAGCTTAACTTGTCTTCTGAACATTCGTCCGACAGGGTGTGAGCTCGAATCCCGGTGAGGCATGGATGTTGTGTTGGTCTTACGGCCCTGGCACTTTCCTTGCCTGGAACCAGTGGCCCTAAATTAGGGACGGGAGACTGCTTATAGCTGACTGACTCAATGCCCATGGTGGTCTTTAAACCCCCAACGAAAAAAAAATCTTAACTTAAAGTAAGACACGCTTGCTAATGTATCTTGAATACCCCCCTTTTTTTCTTGTTTGTTTGTTTTTCAGGAGGTGAGTAGCGTTTATTTGGTATATACTTCAATTACATGTTTATAAAATAGCCTTCAAGGAGTACAGATAACGATAGGGCGTGTATGTAGCATAGAGTGATGTTGTGTGTTATCGTCGTTCTTCCTGCTTGAAAAGTGACGTGACATCGGAAGACGGCGCCATCTACACGCAATAATTGGCAACAAAACTTCAAATACTTGCCTTTCAAACGATGCAAATCTTATCCCTATATGTGGTGCAGTTATATTTTATTAATTTTCTAAACATGGTGCAAGACTTTTGCACTACCTGCATTAAGGTATGCGGCATGAAGTAATAGAAATTATAATTCACTTGAATCTTGTTTAAATTATTATCACATCACATCCTGAGTCTTCAATTTTTAACATGATTTCTTTGCAGATTTAGAATGTAACGAACCACCAAACAATTATTACGTGCCAAACATTAAACTGACGATCAGCCGAAAGAGAGCGATGTTCATATGCAACGGTAAATCCAAGAAAACTGGACTCTATTTTGTGTGTGAAAACGGCAAATGGATAGGAGTTGGAAAAGGCAACTGCGAAGGTATTGTACCATTAATTTCACGAAGTGTGACTGAAAATTTAATACTTTTACATAGTGAATTCCTAAAGAAAGAAAACTCGCAGTTGGCCCCGTCGAACTTGCCCACTGCCCCTGTTTCAGCTTCCTTATTGCCACTTGCAGCAGACCACACTTCGTCCTTTCTACTCTGTGCTGTCTTTCGCTTGAGCTGGCGGGTTCTTTCCAGTGGCATGGCCTATTATGATGAAAGTGAATACCGTGTTGATAGTTGGGCTCACTGCTCTATACCCGACGATATTTGCGGACACATCAGCGTTCTCGTCCTCAACGCCCTGAACTTCCTGACTTTGTGTTTCGATATTCTGATTATGTCTTTCTTGACTACTGTAATAATGCTTATTAACTTTGATGACAACGATCATGAATATTTCACTGTTGAGGACGATGATCGTGTCTCTGCCTGCACGAACTTTTGGAACTCTCTGTTTTCATTCCGTCGACTTCGCTTACAACATGCTCCTTGTGTGTTCCTTTATCAGCCTTATTTGCTGTACGCAAGTCTTTCCATTGCGAGTACTGTGCACGTTCCTTTGCTCTATTATAGACAATTCCTTAGCTCATAGATTTTGTCATATCATTTTGCTGTAGTGCTCCAAGCGTAGTTCTTACTATACTTATTCACACGTTTGCATATGATTTTGTTTTCTCCGTTGATGTACCTAATTTAATTTCACCCGTGCGGGGTACTGCGTACCCCTCTCGGATGTTCATGAATTGATGATCTATTTCTTGTTACCATTTTTTAAAGATGGTCTTGGGTCTGACGCTCTTTGGGCAATATGGCCCTTGCGCCGTTAAAACCCACCAACCAACCAACTAAAAAAAGAAAGAAAAGAAAATCCCTATTTCGCTTTATATACTACAAACAAACGTAACCGTTCTCCGCACGGGGAATCTATAAAATCATTTTGAACATCATTAAAGTAAGGGAAAGGTAATTTAAGCCAAAATTCTTGTTTAATACTTATCCTTTTTTGATTTTATCTGCACATTGTGATCTTTTCTTGCATGGCATTGAAAGGAACCTTGCCACAATTACTAAGATTTTAGTGTTTGGATGTGATTGCATACGGTTTGACGCAAAACGGTAGCAGGCTTTGGCGCCCCTTAAATTTAAATCAAAATTTCATGGAGTATTTGCAGCATTTCCACTTTTCTGCTAAAATTATCTTTAATCCTATTAGCATTTTGAACAGTAAAGTTAAGCCTTCCTTTTGAATTTTTTGTTTTTCAGACTTTTCTAGGTGTAGAAGTGGAAGAAAAACTCAAATAGACAATAATCCAAACCATTTTTTTTTTTTTTTTTGGAATTTTCTAGGTACTCGTACCTTAAGACCTATCAGCATGCTAATTTTCAGATATCTAGGTTATTTAGAAGTGGTCGAACAAATAGCGAAAAATTCAAGCATACAATATTCTAAAGCCGCAAGTTTGATTTTTTGGTTATCGGACATTTTGGTTTACTACGTATCCGGACCTTTAGACCTGTCAACATACCAATGTTCCAATCTCTGGTCATTTAAAATAGGTCGAACGATTCGCGAAAAATTCAAACGAACAATATCCCATAGCCGCCATTTTGTTTTTGTGGTTTTCGGACATTTTTGTTTACCACCCAGCAAAAACAGTCTTGCTGGCCCAGCACTATGTTGCCGCTGCCGAATGTCAATAAAATGTCCGGGCGGCCAACAGAAGGACCAGCAGTTCAGGCCAACAGTTGGCACCCCATCAGTTGTCCATCACAGGCAGTAGCTGCCATAAGTGGCCCTTCAGCGGCCCTGCAAGCACGTGCCAGAAATGATGGCTGGCCTAATGTGGTCCGCTAGTTTGCCGGTAGTGACAGACAACAACCACGTGAGGCAACTGGTGGCTTGCAGAATCGTGTCCGCCAATTTCCCAGCAGTAACCATAAAAAAAAAATCAAGTATAACCCGCAGTTTCCCAAAGCTACAACTTCTTTTTTCTTCCCTTATGAAACTTGTGAATTATAACACTTTTCAAATCATACTTTATTTACATAAAAGAAGTACTGGCAGTTAACATTGCGACGGAGCTCTTCCTCGTCAGAAGAAACGATGAGAAAGAAGGCGAGTATTTACAAATGGTTGGTTATAACACTGCACTGGAGAAATTTTCTCAGGGTGGATCTGAACCTAGGCCGTTGGCGTGGGAGCTATAAGCTCTCTACCGACCGGACTAATTTGCCACGTCTACACGTGTGCTTGAAGCTGTCTGTTTCGTGCGGAATGTATAATCGAATGGTTCCCGCTTTCATTTTACAATATTGCTAGGTATTTTTCATAAAAGTCAGTTTCACATATATAATTCATAAATTTATTTTTTCAACAAAACGATAGGGTTTTTTTTTTTATTTTTTTGCCTTAAGGGAACTTCACTCATTTTCAAGGAGTGTACATACTTAGAGTCGCTTTCCAAAGTTTTGTACTGTCCTTGTCGTCTTGAAAAGAGATTGTTGAATAAATACATAATTACCCGGGTTCATGTCACATTCTGTTACATTTTTAACGTTGTGTGTTTCCTTTCCGTTGTCCGAAGCTACATTTGTTTTAAAGAGTAAAAGATATTTTATTTTACTTCTCGTTATTTTTAGAAGCGAATTCCTCCCAGTCTTGTGTATTCAACCCATGGATGAGTACATTATATCCACATGGGAATGGAGATGGGTGTATTTCATGGCTTAATCTGCTATCTTCGTCGACGTGGAATTTCATAAGGAAATTAATTCGCCTCTCTACATAAGGATTTTTTTCTTAACATCCACTAAAATAACACGATGGCGATAGCGTCGTCTTCAACTAACTGGTACCATGATTTGCTTCTGCGCATGCGCAGTTCCATTGCTTCCACCTGCTGTTGAGGTTGCATTGGTTGCTAGCAACGGGCCACTAGTGGCACTTACTTGGAGGACCACAGTTAACGGCGATGTTGCAGGGCCATCAATGGCTCTCCAACTGATAGCGCTGCCACCAACGGACCGCTATCGGGTCGTGAGCGGCAGATTTCAGCCAGCAGTAACCCATCACTGCCAGCTGGTGGCGAGCGGTTTCCTTGCGCTTGTGTTTTTGCTGGGTAGGGATCCGGACATTTTCAACATACCAATGTTCAGATCTCTAGGTCGTTGGAAGTGATCGAACAATTCGCAAAAAATTCAAGCAATATTCCAAAGCCGCCATTTCGATTTTTTTTTTCGTAATTTTCTAGGTATCCAGACATTGAGACCTATCAGCATAACAATTTTCTGATATCTAAGTCATTTAGAAGAGGGTGAACAATTCGCAAAAAAATTCAAGCAATATTCCAAAGCCGCCATTTTGATTTAATTTTGTTTTTCGGACTTTTATAGGTATCCGGACCTTAAGACCTATCAGCATACCAATTTTCAGATATCTAGATCATTTAGAAGTGGTCGAGCAATTCCCGGACGGACATACTATCCCTCTTTCGTTTATATTCTATAGATTAGTGGAAGTAACCAACGTTGCCTTGTTTTAACCAAACATATGTGAATAATATTCTGGCAAGCGTTTTCCGAGCTTTCCTTAAATTATGAATAAGGTGCATAACATGGAAATATTTAATTGAAATGTGCTTCGGTGTTGAAAAGAAAAGGATTAAAAAACACCTGAACAAAATCTATACTTGTGCGGGCACAACTGGCTTAAACCAGCAGTCTTCCTACACTGTGAATATAGGAAATTTGAAATATTAGAAATATCAGCATTTTTCTATCATGCGTATCATGTACACAAGATGCTGGTATGAGGAAGGTTTAGCGAAAAAAAATGTTTTCCTGGGAATAGTGTTGCTTGCGATTTTTTAAAGGGACGAGTCACATTATTGTGACCACCAGCTAATATCCAGAGTAACCGCCGTGTGCAGCGCAGAAAGCAGCTAAATGGGCTGGGAGTGACTCAGTGAGATGCTAGAAGGTGTTCACAGGTGTGTGGAGCAATGTTGACTGCAGTGCATCTAACAGCTGCCTGAGGGTGTGTGGTGGAGGATCTATAGAGCGAACAACACGATCGAGGTGCTCCCACAGATGCTCAATCGGGTTTAAGTCTGGGGAATTAAGGGGCCAAGAAAGTACTTTCAATTCTTCATCGTGCTCTTCCAACAACCCTCGGGCGTTTGTAGCTATGTGACACGTCGCATTCAAAATTTTCCGCTCGGAACCGGTTGAACCAACTGACGACATGATATGGCATTGGGTACACACTGGTAATGTTCCTTACAGCGCTAGTAGAGGCACTAGCGCGACGAAATTCATACAGCACGCAATGTTCGGTGTGCTCCTTGTCCATTTTCATGTTGGCTGGCACTCACGTTCTTAGCCTTCTGACGGCTAAATACCACTGATTTAAGCCACTTCCTGCTGATGTTGTGTCCATCTGCTACGTAATCTCAGCCGCCAATGTGCATCGTGGCCAGGGCTTTGATTTTGGTTACCTCTTCATCGTACATTACTTTTTTCCAACCCAAAATATTTAATACAGCTAAATCGATTTTCATTTACTGTGTTTCGAAGATACGTTTGAGTCGTCTTAGCATTCATAATGATAGTTCACTTGCTGGTGTAGTGACTGTCAACGTTGCAAATATTAGGTGTACAAATGAGTTTTAAAGCGTTTTAAGACATCGCAACATGTAATTTGAGAGAAAACAATAATACCTTTACGAATCAAAATATGCGCCGTCATTATCTATCTCCTTCTCCCATTGGTCGGGAAGCTGACGGATTGCAGCCATGAAGAATACGTTGTCGTATGACACGATGAAGTCGTCAACCCATGTTTGCACTTCGTCACATGTCCAGAACCGTATAGCAGACAACCCATGTCGCATCGATCAGAAAAAATGATACTCTGAAGGAACTATGTCGGGACTATACGTCGGGAGCTCCAAAACCACCTAGTCAAGCGTCAATAACGTTTCCTTGACCGATTTCACGACATGGGGGCCTAGCGTTGTCATGCAGAAATTTCACGGGACGCAATCCTTTGCCTATGAATGAACGTTTCCGACAGATTTTCTAGTTAGTCCTGCTTTTCTAATTGTCCTGCTGTTTCTCTTGTATTATAAAATAACACAAGAGAAACAGCAGGACAATTCTTTTTTGGAGAATATGTTCTCACATAACATTAATTTAGTGAATTTATAACCAGAGTCAGATTAAAGACTTTGTGTGCCCTAAGGCTGAGACATCTGAGAAAGCCCTCGAAGAATTGTGAAGAGGAATCATTATGAAGTCAGTTAAAACTCGAACTGTAGCAGTGTGATTGCGATAATTAACACGTAATTAGAAAAAAATCTGATGATTTAGCAGTGTATAAATTTTATAGTACATCTTTTGTTTCATCTTTTGTTTCATCCACACTGAACTTCAACTATTAACGGTTCCAAGTGAAAACTGGGAGGCGTGGGGGGATTACGTGAAAAAGCTGAAAACAGTTCATCGAACCCGCTGAACACAACGACATGAAATCTTGGTGAGCCTTGAAATCTGTTCGTCTTCCAAACTGTGTGGATAACGTGAAAAAGCTAAACCTGTTTCGCCGATCCCCCTATACACGACCACATGAAACCTTGGTGAGCCTTGAAATCTGTTTGTCTTCCAGCCTCTGTGCATTACGTGAAGAAGCTGAAACTGTCTCGTAGAACCCCCTGTACATGAAACCTAGGTGAGCCTTGAAATCTGTTCCCCTTCCGGCCTCTGTGGATTACGTAAAAAAGCTGAAACTCTCTCGCCGAACCCTCTGTACACAACGACATGAAACCTTGGTGAGCCTTAAAATCTGTTCGTCTTCCAGCCCCTGTGGATTACGTGAAGAAGCTGAAACTGCCTCGTAGAACCCCCTGTATATGAAACCTTGGTGAGCCTTGAAATCTGTTCCCCTTCCGGCCTCTGTGGATTACGTAAAAAAGCTGAAACTCTCTCGACAAACCCTCTGTATACAACGACATGAAACCTTGGTGAGCCTTGAAATCTGTTCGTCTCCAGCCTCTGTGGATTACGTGAAGAAGCTGAAACTGTCTCGTAGAACCCCCTGTACATGAAACCTTGGTGAGCCTTGAAATCTGTTCGCCTTCCGGCCTCTGTGGATTACGTGAAAAAGCTGAAACTCTCTCGCCGAACCTGCTGTACACAACGACACGAAACCTTGGTGAGCCTTGAAATCTGTTCATCTTCCTGTATCTCTGGATTACGTGAAAAGGCTGAAGCTCTCTCTCCGAACCCTGTGTATATAACGACATGAAACCTTGGTGAGCCTTGAAATCTGTTCGTCTTCCAAACTGTGTGAATAACGTGAAAAAGCTAAACCTGTTTCGCCGAACCCCTTATACACAACCACATAAAACCTTGGTGAGCATTGAAATGTGTTCGTCTTCCAGCCTCTGTGCATTACGTGAGAACGCTGAAACTCTCTCTCCGAACCCTCTGTACACAACGACATGAAACCTTGGTGAGCCTTAAAATCTGTTCGTCTTCAAGCCTCTGTGGATTACGTGAAGAAGCTGAAACTGTCTCGTAGAACCCCTTGTATATGAAACCTTGGTGAGCCTTGAAATCTGTTTGCCTTCCGGTCTCTGTGGATTACGTGAAAAAGCTGAAACTTTCTCGCCGAACCCTCTGTACACAACGACATGAAACCTTGGTGAGCCTTGAAATCTGTTCGTCTTCCAGCCTCTGTGCATTACGTGAGAACGCTGAAACTCTCTCGCCGAACCGTCTGTACACAACGACATGAAACCTTGGTGAGCCTCGAAATCTGTTCGTCTTCCAGCCTCTGTGGATTGCGTGAAGAAGCTGAAACTGTCTCGTAGAACCTGCTGTACACAACGACATGAAACCTTGGTGAGCCTTGAAATCTTTTCGCCTTCCGGCCTATGTGAATTACGCGAAAATGCTGAAACTCTCTCCCCAAACCCTGTGTACATAACGAGAAGAAACCTTAGTGAGCCTTGAAATCTGTTCGTCTTCTAGCCTCTGTGGATTACATGAAGAAGCTGAAACTGTCTCGTTGAACCCCCTGTATATGAAACCTTGGTGAGCCTTGAAATCTGTTCCCCTTCCGGCCTCTGTGGATTACGTAAAAAAGCTGAAACTCTCTCGACAAACCCTCTGTATACAACGACATGAAACCTTGGTGAGCCTTGAAATCTGTTCGTCTCCAGCCTCTGTGGATTACGCGAAGAAGCTGAAACTGTCTCGTAGAACCCTCTGTACATGAAACCTTGGTGAGCCTTGAAATCTGTTCGCCTTCTGGCATCTGTGGATTACGTGAAAAAGCTGAAACTCTCTCGCCGAACCTGCTGTACACAACGACATGAAACCTTGGTGAGCCTTGATATCTGTTCATCTTCCTGTATCTCTGGATTACGTGAAAAGGCTGAAGCTCTCTCGCCGAACCCTGTGTACATAACGACATGAAACCTTGGTGAGCCTTGAAATCTGTTCGTCTTCCAAACAGTGTGGATAACGTGAAAAAGCTAAACCTGTTTCGCCGAACCCCATATACACAACCACATGAAACTTTGGTGAGCCTTGAAATCTGTTTGTCTTTCAGCCTTTGTGCATTACGTGAGAACGCTGAAACTCTCTCGCCGAACCCTCTGTGCACAACGACATGAAACCTTGGTGAGCCTTGAAATCTGTTCGCTTTCCGGCCTCTGTGGATTACGCGAAAAAGCTGAAACTCTCTCGCCGAACCCTGTGTACATAACGACATGATACCTTGGTGAGCCTTGAAATCTGTTCGTCTTCCTGCCTCTGTCTCTAAACAAGTGAAAATCATACGAGACAAAAGTAAAGCTATTTTATAAATATCTCTCTCTCTCTCTTTTGTTATTTCCTTTCTATCTATCTGTCATTTGCCCAGGCATGCCTTCTGGGCCCTTAGTCATGGTGGATCCTAAGACTATATCCACTATAAATCCCCCCTCCCCTTGATCCGTACCTGTTTATGACACACACTATCTTTCAACTGTTTTTAAAATTCAGTATTTAGTGCTTTAATCACTACACGCATGAAACAATGTTCGATACTGTAGTTGTATTGTAAAGTGTTCTTTTGTGAAATATATTATAACACCCTAATATAAGAAAAACTTTCATTTTTTTTTCAGAAGATGATCACGGACATAAAGGCCATGATGTCAGTAAGTTGATTACACTAGTCGATAACTGTACCTTTTACATATTGTATTAATATAAATCTAAACTACTTGTTGGTAGTCAAGTCCAGAGACAGCCGTAGATAGAAGAAGACAAAACTGAAAAACAGGCCCACACAGTTGCACAGGGAAAAGGAAATTAGCTTAAATTAGGTGTTGAAGATGTAGCGAAAGTTCATCATCTACGTTTTCACGCTTCTCCCATGCAAATTTAGCACCATCTTCCTTTTCATGTACATTATTTTAACTCTTTTTGTCGTAGAGATATTCTTCTGCGTGTGTGCAGAAGGAGGAGTCAAAGAAACCTTTCTCCACCACCGCTGGTGTCTGGTTTAATGGCTGCTATGCAAACATCGGCCACTGAAATAGAAACCCCAGCGCAAATGTACGTAAACGTCACTTAGGCAACTTATACGCAAAAAACGTAGTCACGTGCTTCACCACCCGATCTAGGCAACTAATTTAGTCTACTGCTCGTCAGTAATCGTAAGAGGTGTTGATCACAATGAGAAAAACGAAGGATTCTCCGGAGTTTAATAAAGCGCCTATTGTCAGTTCCAGTCCGATAAGAGCGACGATTTTAAAAAGAACAAAACTGACTGGTTTTGAAAAACATGAGCTATCCCGTGTCGATAATCAGGGGGGAAATAACCGGCATTTCTTGTCCAAGAGAGAGAGCTGTGGCGCGACGACAGTCTATCAGGAGCGAGATTGCCAAAGTCTATCTAGACCTGTCCGGAGAAACAAGACTTCCTGTGAGCAGCAATTGAACGAAGCGTTCAATAAAGGTTGCCCATATCTCAATGAACTATGAGCAGGGAATGTTCTTTATTACAGGTTTAACGACCGCCGTGAGCAACTCAATGGGCTATAAGAAGTTTCCCGTCCTTAATTTAGGGCCACAGACTCCAGAGAAGAGAGACAGCCAGTGCCGTAAGCCAAACACAACATCCATGCCTCACCGGGAATCGAACCCGGACCCTTCTAGGAAGGATGGTCATAAGCCAGCGCTTAGACAACTGCGCCACCCGGGCGGCAGCAGGGAATTGAAGGGGATCGGTATGGACAGTCACATGCCTACGCGGAAGCAACTCATTTCTGCAAAAAAAAAAAAAAAAAACCCGGAAAATTTGTCTACGATTGTCAACACGGCGATTGAACAAAAGATCATTCGAGTGATCGTACACCTTGTTCTGTCACGACAGTTGGCAAAGAGTTTGGTCTCATGAAGTAATAGGACCAGATTGCCTTGTAAACATAAATCAAGGTTCTAGAGGTAATGTCTTGCTTTGGAGCACGTTCTGTGGGTACGAGACGCTCGAGTGTTCTCCAGGGATGTTCTGAACATTCTTGCTGATCACGTATATCCTTCAATGCCGACTTTTCGTCCAGTAGCTGCTTTATGGACGACAATTCTACTGTCCATCGGGAAAAAAATGTTCAACAGTGGTTCTGCTGGCATGACAGCAACCTCTGAAGTGTTCCCTATCCACCAAAAGCCCTGAGAATGCATGAGACATGTTAGAAAAACAGATTCGTTTGCAAAGTCATCTTCAGTCAAATCTGAGCGAGTTAAAGGACTGTCTGGTGAACGTCTGGTATACTGCAGACGTAGATATACTCCATCAGAGGCCGGTATACTATTATTATACTATTCAGTGGCCGGTATGTGTATAACGCAATTTCCGCTGTAAGAGGCTGTTTTGCCGTTAGCCAGGCTGATATTTCTTAAGTCTTTTTAAACGTTTTTCGAAGTTTAGATGTTGTACGTGATCGTATCAGCAAAAGACTAGGTTTACATAGCGCAATGACACAAAAATTCAATAGAGACAACACGATATTTTAGATGAATGTAAATATTAGTATTTTTCCGGAATCTCGGTTTCCGGTACATCTGGCATAAGACATTTTGGGTGGATTTCAATGTGTTGTTAGACGCTTTATGTTGGTAGATGCATACTAGAGTTTTGTCACTAACAGAGAGCGCTGGTATTTCCTGCTAGTACATTGATGTCAGAATCGCTGTCTGATAATGTTCTGAGCTAAATTTAGCATTTTTTGCCACCTGAGAAATCAGTAGCTTGCAGCAGTACGAGATTCCGACGACAATCATAAAGACTTGTTTGTGAGTTTGATTGCGGTCCTGATAGTAGCTTTAATAGGCTTTGGCGTCGTCCAGCGGGAATGGCAAATCGCATGGGGTTTGTTGCAGTCCATTAGACAAACGTAGACTTCATTGATTGTGACCTCATACTTTCAACTTTAGCAGGTAAGGCGCTTTTCATAGAGCTTCCTGTAGGTGCTCCTGCGCTCCAAAATTTCCTATGGGAGAAGCTTGTGTACTTGGCACTTGTGACTAGCATTTAAGTATAGTCAATTATGGTGCTACCATTCTAAAACAAACACTTCCGTCTTCGGAACAATGAGGGGATTTGTCGCTGGTTTTGATCCTCACAATAACATCTTCATTTTCCGGTTGGTAGCTGAAGAACAATGTTGGAAATAAAATTATTTAAAATAAATTTAGTCCAACATGCACGTGCATAGATAGCCCCAGGGGATAGCGGGAGGCAATGCCAGCCTTGTGACGACACTTAGGCCCCAGGGGATATCGGGGGGTGGCAAGAGTCGTTGCGGTCATTGCTTAGACGGGAGCGACGTGACCTTGACCTCCGCAGATGAGGTCAACTCCCCAGAAGGTCACGTGACATTGGCATCCGCGGACAAGGTGAAACCCAAGAAGGTCAGAGGGGATTTAGACTGGTCAAGATGAGAGAGAGAGAGAGAGAGGGGTGGAGATCGAGTAGCAACGAGAGACAGACGGAGTAGAGTTCGAGGGACAGGGAGGGACTGGTGACAGTTGAGTACGGAAGTTTTTGAGTGCTGAAGCGGGTGAGCGATATATACGGATATGAGCGGACACAGATGAGAGATTCATGGAAATTCCAGATAAGCTATTTTTTTCCTTTTCTCTATTATTGCATGTACCTGCTTAAATTTATTCATAACCCTACTTAGAGCACGTGGCGTGTGTAATGGTCATGATCAAACAATAACAACCCAGTTAGCTAGGTAAAACCTTTAAGTAAAGCACAGGAGAAAAGGAACTAAAAGTAAAATAAATCACTCAGCATTGCACTTATATATATATGTATGCAGAAATGATCGGAGACGTTGTAGAGCAAAATCGTAATAATAATAAAATTTATGTGTAAGGTATTGTTAACGGCTTCACCCTCGCACGTGGTAATTTAGTGTTCCTAACTCTCACGTATTAAACCATTTTGATTACTTCCACATATGTCTCCTGTTTGTTTTCCTTATAATCACACAAGACATAAGTTAAGGTATGTGTAAACTAAGATATGTGTTGTTTCTAATTTCTTTCACGAGCGGCACCTTTACTCCCCCACCATTCCAGTGACGGGATAAAGGTGAATCACAACGCCGTGCTTTATTATATGCCAGTACATAAAAGAGGCACGTTTTTGTCCATATACGATCACTGTAGAACAAAATTCCCATAGTTATAGCATTGGCACGATAAAGTAAATTTAATCGGTAAATAATCTGTAATTGATGTACCGATAATTTGTTCATAATAATAAATATAACAATAAAATTAACGCATTGTATTTAACATTGATGACATTAACACGTGTTCCATTGTTCATAACATTAACACGTGTTTCATATTACTAGTAGAATATAACGTTGGTACTGAAAAACGTTTGAAGATAACTATGGTGAATTGTTTGTAACACATGATTATAACATTAATACGATATAACATTGGTGCAATAATCCTTTGTTTATAACAACAACTTGTCCCGTGTCTTAGAATTGGATGAATCATTCCAACCGGGAATTTTCTACTGTGTGAAATTCCTTTGCTAGGCAATGCAGCATGGATATCTCTCTTTGAAATTTTGAATCCACAAGACATGCATGCTTTTATTATTTGCGAATAACTATATTTTGCGTTGGACAGGGCTGTAATGTTCAGGATGTCGCATATTTTTGAAGGCAACGTCTGCCTCAGAGTATAATAGTTTAAAGCATTCCGCACTTAAAAGCTGCCTGGACGTCCGTGGGTTTTCTATAGTCTAATTGGCGTACCGTTGGCGGCACACTCACCAACGTAGCATTACCATACATCTTGGACAACCTTCTGAGTTCCTTTTTCTTTAAAATAAACTATTTAACCAGGTATAACTTCGTTGAATAGGCAGTTATCATCAGCTTGATCACAAAGATAGGTCACTTTAACACCTAGGCAGGTTAATCTACATAACATTCTCTTTTACACATCTTCACTGACGGAAAGTGAAAAAAGAACACCAAGAAGGAATTGGCGGACGATCATGAAATTTACATATGTTAATGATGTCGAGCTTACGTAGGAGTGATGTTAATGTCGGGACCAACCGGTGAGCGCTTACGCCACAGCACGGCATAATATGCAAATTATCGTCGGTGGTATTTAAGCAGTACGGCGAAGTGAATGTAATCAGTCGTCGGCGTACGGACACGTGCGAAGACCCTGAAGAAGCTGCAATGCCTGGACATGGAAGACGTGTACCATTTCAGCAGTTATCGGACTTTGAGCGAGGTCGTCTAGTCGCACTCCGCGAGGCCGGGTGGTCGTATCGCGGAGCGAATTGGACGGGAAGTATCGGTGGTGGTACGATGGTGGCTTAGATGGTCAGAGGAACATTCCCACACGAGAAGACGTGGAACCGGGAGTCACAGACGGACTGATGAGCAGACCGAGCGACACATAAGAAGAGCGGCGTTGTTAAGCAGAACATCCACTGCGACGCAAATCCGATCTTCCGTTGCACCTCACGTGACTGTGCAAACATTCCGCAACCGTCTACTGGATGCGGGGCTACGTGCACGTGTGATTCTGGCATGTGTACCTCTGACTCCAGCGCACCGTCAGGAACGGCTGCAGTGGTGTCGCCAACGTCTGCACAGGAGAACGCAATGGCGATCTGTCGTGTTCAGCGATGAAAACAGATTCAGCTTCGGAGCCACCAATGGCCGTATACGTGTTCGCAGACGCACAGGGAGCGTCTCCACCATTCTTGCATCCGCCAGCGACACACAGGGCCTACACCTGGTCTCCTGGTGTGGGGAGCGATCAGCTATCACTTCCGTACACAACTAGTGTTTGTACCGGGTACGTTAAACAGCACCTCCTATGTCAACAACATCATTCAGCCCGTTGTTGTGCCATTTGTAAGGTCGGTCCATCGTGGTGTTTTCCAGCAAGATAACGCACGCCCCCACACGGCACGTGCAACGCAACATGCACTTCAGGGTGTGAGACAACTTCCATGGCCTGCACGTTCCCGGATTTGTCCCCGATTGAGCACGTGTTTGATTTTATGGGACAACGACTTATCCGGTCTCCACGGCCAGACACGATCATCCCCGATTGAAGCGTCCAGGTTGAGGATGCTTGGAACTCAATACCCCAAACTTACATCCAACATCTGTACGACAGACTCCATACCAGAATTGCAGTGTGACGCAGCTCATGGCGGTTCAACCTCGTACTAACCATGTTACATGGAAATGTTATTTTTCAGTTTACAAGCAAATACAGCTGTATTTACCATCATGTTTTGATCACGTTATCCTCTGTATTCCGTTATTATGCTGTATAAATTTCGTTGGTATCAGATGTCTCCTTCTTGGTGTTCTTTTTCCCTTTCCGCCAGTGTATATTGAAGTTGATGTAATTTCTCGCACTATTGGAGCAGAAATGCTCTTCTTAAATCAATTAAATACTTAAACAGAATTCCTCTTCCAATTTTTGTCAAAAGACCACATTTATTATACACTCTTTGTCAAAACAAAGACGAAACACCCGGAAACAATCATTCAATCGAGATGAGAACTGGTATGTAAAATGTACATGAATACGTTAGGAAATGCTTGCAAATGCAGAATAGTTGGGAAATTTATTCGGATAAAGCAGCTCCACAAGTGAAACACGTCAGTACGTTGAAGCGCCACATCTGGATCGAATAGTAGCGGTTACCCAGAATGGCTTAGACGTATACAGTTCATCGACACTGTCCTGAGGTATAGGATGCCAGATGGTGTTTAAATTAAGGGCCAGTTCGCGGACACTTCGGGATGGGCGTAGGAGCCGTCTTTATACACTGACGGAAAAAAATTCCCAACACCAAGAAGGGGTTGTGTTAGATAAACGACAGTTGGTAGGCGGTGAGAGTACATATGTAAGATGACGTCTATGCAAATTTCACGCTCGGCGCATACGTGTGGCGCTGGTAGCGCCCTCGGAACATGCAAAGCAGGTTTGCTGTAAATACGCGCAGTAACGTTCGTGAGCGTTAGTTATCGTAGAGATTCGACGTAGTGTGTTGATGTTAGTCAAGAATGCCTTTAAAAAGACGAAGAAGCCATTATCAACAGCTCACGGAGTTTGAACGAGGTCATGTAATAGGGCCGCAATATTGCAGAACGACTTGGCAGAAATGTAGCTACTGTGCATGATTGTTGGCACCGGTGGTCAAGGGAAGGTACTGCCTCAAGAAGACCGGGTTCTGGCCGTACACGTGGCACTACTGAGAGGGAAGACCGCCGTGTACGGCGTATGGCCGCGGCGCATCGTACCGCGTCCGCGGCAGCAATTCGAGCTGCAGTTGCCTCCACAGTGACACAACGAACTGTTTCAAATCGGTTACTTGAAGGACATCTCCGAGCCACACGCCCTGTAGCGTGCATTCCACTTACTCTAAACCACTGCCATTTGCGACGTCAGTGGTGTCAAGCTAGAGCTCATTGGAGGACGGAGTGGAGATCTGTTGTGTTTACTGTTGAAAGCCGGTTCTGCCTGGGTGCAAGTGATGGCCGTGTGTTGGTTAGAAGGAGGTCAGGTGAGGGCCTGCAACCAACCTGTCTGCGGCCGAGACACACTGGACCTACACCTGGAGTTATGGTCTGGGGAGCAATTTCCTATGACAGCAGGAGCACTCTCGTGGTTATCCCACGCACCCTGACGGCACAGTTGTACGTCGGTCTGGTGATTCAACCTGTTGTACTGCCATTCATGAACAGCATTCCCGGGGTGTTTTACAACAGGATAACGCTCGCCCGCATACCGCTGTTGTAACCCAACATGCTATCTACAGAGTGTCGACATGTCGCCGTGGCCTGCTAGATCATTAGATCTTTCTCCAATCGAGCACGTATGGGACATCATTGGACGACAACTCCAGCGTCACCCCCAACCAGCATTAACTATCCCTGTATTGACCGACCAAGTGTAACAGGCATGGAACTCCATCCCACAAACTGACATCCAGCACCTGTACGGCACAATGCATGAACGTTTGCATGCTTGCATTCAACATTCTGGCGGTTACACCGGTTATTAATGTACCATCATTTCACATTTAAAATGGCTCTTCTCGCGCTTACATTAAGCTGTGATCTTGAAACCTTAATCGATTAACTATGTTACCTATACAAATGTATTGCCGCCATTTCATTCCTCTACAACTATTTTTTCGTGGTGTTGGGATTTTTTTTCGTCAGTGTATGTCCCAAACATGTTTGGTCAGTCAGACGTCGGACGATCTGGCAGGCCATGGAAGGGTGTCAACACTACGGAGACGAGCCTGGGACAGCCCAGCCGTGGGTGGCCGGACATCTTACCGTTGAAAAATTGATCGCTGATGCAGCAACAGGAAAAGCAACACAACTGGTCGTAGAATGTCGTCGACGTACCGTTTAACCATGAGAGTGGTACGAAGGAGTATTGAAGGTGTCTGACTATCGTTGGAAATGGCTTCCCAGAGACTCTCTCTCGGCCTGAGAGCCGTGTGCCGTTCCACGGCAAAGGTAGGATACGTGCGCTGGCCGACTGGTCTCCAGACACGCATGCGCTGTTCATCGACGTCAAGTGCGAATCGTGACTCATCACTGAAGACAACACGATGCCACTGGACACTTTCCCACCTTGATCGGGCCCGACTCAACTGCAACCGGTGTCGGGTAAAGCTTGCTTGTCAGCGGCAGGCGACACAATGGCCTCCTCGAATTTTGTCCCCGATTGAAACAGCCGTCCGGATTGTCACTTCCGTACCTGTAGACGACCCAAAATGGCCGCGGATAGTTGAGAGCGACCAAATCTGTTAAGTTCGTGCAGCTCTGACAACCACTCGATCCTCGCTTTCTATCGTTGCCCTCGGCCGTAGTCCACTGCCCTTGTACCGCTGGGTTGTGCCCTTCTCGACCTGTTGGTGCCAACATCGTCCGATTTCTGCGTCTTTCAGGCCGAAATGCCTGGCAATAGGGCGGCTTTTCCAGCCGGCCCCTCTTAGCTCAATCATACGTCCTCTTTTGAACTCGCTCATCTGCTTTTATTGTGTACGGATCCGACTCCGAGGCATCCTCACAGTCCGTAGATGTTAACGCAACCGCAATCCTCTGTCACAATTGTCCTTGCGTGCGAGCTTTGCTCTTGATATACCCTGCTCGATGCGCGGTTCCCATGCGCTGTGGTGGGCCATTAGTCATTGTTCGTTATTTTTTAATCATTTAAATATTTGGCCATGAGGTACTTGCACGCTGATTTTCATCAGGATCGAACGACTTTCCCGGAGTGTATTTCAAATCAGTCATTCACAAAGCGCGTTCCTTAAACTCCTTTACAATCTGTAATTTTCCTCAAAGTCGACTAGCGCCGTATGAACATACCTTTAGGAAACAAATTCTCTAATTAAAAAACAGCACCCTTTTATTCAGTGAGATATCATCATGTCCTGCTTTTTTCGACTTCGAACTTTTCCATTGTGTGATAGCCTCTAGTAATTCATGGATAAAATAACAGTAATCATTCAGGCCCAAGTATTGCATGTTTTCACTTTTTTGTTGTTTTAATGAGTGATCTTGAGTTAAATCTTCGAAGGCGGCCTGCATTTATCTTACAATCGAAACAATGAGTGAAAGGAGAGAAGCAGCAGAGGCGGGGATCTATTTAATCACGCACATACACTGATATTGCAGTTTATTATAAATACTGCACCCATCTAGAAACCTACTCTACCCGTCGAAATAACGCGGTCCGCCAAAACCCCTACGGGCTGTGAAAAGTTCGGATACAAGTGTGGTCTATATTGTACCCACGACTATGAAGATAGGAGATTCAGAGTGTCCGCTCTCCAAAAATAATGCAGCAAGTGGTGAGGATTTCGAGGGGTTAATAAGGCGTGTGGCTACCCTGAACATCGATGCAGCTCACTTAACGAACCCTCATGCTGTTTACAAGGCAGTGATTGAGAATTTGGAGTTATGGGTGCCATTCCTTCACTAAAGTACGTCAGTGACACGCGAGAGTTCTCGAAATGGGGATGCCGGCTTGCAAAAGCTTTTCTATGGGCATCCGTATCATAGCGACGGACTGGAAGGACACAGTGAAGAGCAAAATGCCGGAATTCAACAACTGGACACCTCCGAAAGTTTGTTCAAAGACCATTCGAAGTACCATAACACGACCAGGAAATCGCATTCAACAAATGTGCACTTACGAAAGTTTGTTTAAAGACCGTTGTAAGTACCATAACACGACCAGGAAATCGCATTCAACAAATGTGCACTTACGAAAGTTTGTTCAAAGACCGTTCGAAGTACCATAACACGACCAGGAAATCACATTTAACAAATGTGCACTTACGAAAGTTTGTTTAAAGACCGTTCGAAGTACCATAACACGACCAGGAAATCACATTCAACAAATGTGCACTTACGAAAGTTTGTTCGAAGACCGTTCTAAGTACCATAACACGACCAGGAAATGGCATTCAGCAAATGTGCACTTACGAAAGTTTGTTTAAAGACCGTTCGAAGTACCATAACACGACCAGGAAATCGCATTCAACAAATGTGCACTTACGAAAGTTTGTTCAAAGACCGTTCGAAGTTCCATAACACGACCAGGAAATCGCATTCAACAAATGTGCACTTACGAAAGTTTGTTCAAAGACCGTTCGAAGTACCATAACACGACCAGGAAATCGCATTCAACAAATGTGCACTTACGAAAGTTTGTTTAAAGGGCATTCGACGAACGATGGCAGGATTAGGATATGGCATCCAGCGACTGGCACTTGCGAAAGTTTGGTCAAAGAGTGTTCGACGTCCGATGGCACTCCTAGGATGTGTCCTTCCACAAATGAGGTCCTGCGAAAGGATTTTCAAAGGCCGTTCAACGTACGATGGCGTGCCTAGTACAAAATATTCAACAACTTGGCACCTACGAAAGTTTGTCAAAAGATTGTTCGGCGCTCGATTGCACGACTAGGATGTGATATTCTACGACTGAGTATCTACGAAAGTTTGCCTAAAGACCGTTCAACGAAGGATGTTATGACTAGGATACGTCCGCCGGCACCCACATCAAGTATCCATGTTAACAGCACTACAACAGGCGACAAGGCTGCAGTGGATGAAAAGATTTTACCATTGAACAGTAGAAGAGAGGAAAGCTGATTATGAGAAAGAGTTGTAATTATAGTTCACAAAACAGGACCTTAAAACAAATAACTGGTCTTTATTTCCATGAATTCATTTTCCTCTTATCTCACTCTTTCTCTCAATAATTGTAATTATAGTTCACAAGGCTAAGCTTAAAACAAATGATTGCCTTGATTTCCATGAATCCCGTTTTCCCTCTCTCTCTCTCTCTTAAACATTGTAATTATGGTTCACAAGGCTAAACTGAAAACAAATGGCTGCCTTGACTTCCATGAATCCATTTTCTCTCTCTCTCTTCCCCTCTCTCTCTATATATATACATACAGTATATATACATATCTTAATCATTGTGATAATGGTTCACAAGGAAAACATAAAACACATGATTGCCTCGATTTCCGTGAAATTCAATTTTTTCTCTCTCTCTCTGCCCTCTCTCTCTCAATCATTGCAATTATAGTTCACAATGATAAACATAAAACAAATGATTGCCTTGAATACCATGAATTCATCTTCCCTTCTCTCTCTCTCTCTCTCTCTCTCAAACATTGTAATCATGGTTTACAAGGCTATGCTGAAAACAGATGATTGCTTTGACTTCCATGAATCCATTTTCCCTCTCGCTCTCTTACACTGTATATACATCTCTCTCTCTCTCTATCTCTCTCTCTCTCTCTCTCTCTCTCTCTCTTCTCCATCATTGTGATAATGGTTCGCAAAGATAACGTATAACAAACGATTGCCTTGATTTCCGTGAATTCACTTCCCCCCCCTCTCTCTCTCTCTCTCTCTCACACACACACACACACACGCACACACACACAATAATTATAATTAATATGTAGTTCCAAAGGCTAAGCTTAAAACAAACGATTGCCTTGATTTCTATGAATCCATTTTCCCTCTCTCTCTCTCTCTCTCTCTCTGTTAATGTAAGAAACGTTTGCGATTTACATTTGTGCATTTCTAACTGTTCCTGAAATTATAACGGGAAATGTTTAAGACAGTTAAACATGTTTAAGACGAGAACTGAAGCCAAAATATTTGATGGATGAATGAATTTTAACTTTGAACATCTTTCTTTTCAGCAGTCTATGTCGCTGTGATTTGTGGTTGTTTGGCATTGGGTATATGCATCATAATTGCTGTCTGCATTTACAAGAAAAGGTAAGTGAAGACTACCGCAATTTGCAGTCTTCGGGACGTTGTCTTGGGCTTGAAACTTAGTCTGTATGTGCCCTGCAACTGAAATACAACAAGACTTTCCCACGAAGCAGGAAAGGAATTACGTCATCAGAACATTTATCAGAAGCATTAGCTGTTGTATCAATTAATCGAAAGTGAGCAATGCATTGTATAAAGACATACCGTACTTTGAGATTATTTATATTTCATCTAAATCATTGAAGGCTATATTGTTTCTTAGAAATAAGTAGTCCGCAGCATAGTCAGTGTGGAGAAGGAAACAACTTCCAACAGGAGCACCTTAGATTATGAGTGTATGACTGTATATATTTCATATGAATTCAAACATATGCTTTTTTCTGGAAGCATTGTAGATTATTAAACATTTTCCCTAAAAAAATTAGTACTCGCGTGTAATTAATTTAGCAATAAGCTCTTTAAATGTATTGAAGATTGCAGAAAACCTGCTCATGAATTAATGTGTTTTGATTAAGTAGGAGAAACATTTAAGAGCACGGCAAAAGTTTTGAAACATTCTTGACGATCTTTTTGAAGCATTCCTGAGTGTGTACGAAGATAAGCTTCACACACGTTTGGCACTGTATACATACTACGGAACTGTCAGGTTTAACTGCAGGAATGCTAAAAAAAAGTACACGCGTTTAATTAATTTAGCAACAGCCTTTAAATGTATTGAAAGTTGCAGAAAACTTGCGCGTGGGTTTTTAGTTGCTCTTCATTACTTGAAAAGTAACAGAAAAAGTTGCTCTTTAGCAGAAAAACATTTTGAAATTACAGATATTTTTAATAATCTTCTTATTTTTGGAATGCTGAGTCATCCTGCAAATCGCGACTTTTTTTTGAACGAAATTGTGATTCTGGATCATCATTACGGGAACAGATTATTCGGCGCCATTTTTTTTTTTTTTTTTTTTTGCCCTGAATTTTCCCGGCCTGCGAGTTATGCGCCACCGAGGAAATACACAAAGATTTTTTTTTTATTTTAATGAATTTCAGACTCTACGGATTATAGGCCTCTGCGAAATTATACAAAGAAAAATAAGGTACACATCCAAATTTTTATAGTTACTTGAACATTATGCATACCAGTAAATGTTCTTAAAATTTGTAATTCAAAGCCGAAAAAGGGCAACAGTTTCGCTGTAAGCCGCGGATGCCTTAGTGGTGAGCAGGTCAGACTATCGATGCACGGTCCTCAGGTTCGAACCTGGGCTGATCTTTCAGAGATGGTGTGATTTACTAACAATCGCTGAATATCCGCCGTGCATCGGACGAGCACGTTAAGTGACGGTCCCCCAGGTTGGACTCACTGGTTAAATGGGTATACTTTCCTATGCCCCCCCTCCTGAAACTCTCTCACCCCTCTGTGTGCAACATCGTACTTGCACGGTGGCGCCATCTACTGTACTGTAATCTCACTACAAACTGTTCTGTCAAAGTTGCTAGACTTGCTCTCATTGTTTCTGTGTCCTGCCCCAAAAGGCGATCTCGCTGTAGGTGGCTGGGATTTAAACTCTACTCACTGTGGTCGGAAGTCGTACAAGAAAATGACAAAAATACAGTTTCGTTGTATCGAAGGAAAATATTAGATCTCCTTCAGCATGCTGTCAGTACATCTATTTCAAACAAATCGTTTTTCACGGGATGAAATTTTAAGAGAAGTAAAATTTTTTACCCAAACTTGTGTTTCAGTGCCCCATTTTTAATTTTTTTTTTCGAAATTTTTCTTTTCCATTTTTGTTCTTGTTTTTTTATTTGAATATATAATTGGACTCACAAGTTTAACTTACGTTCCACAATGGTAATATACCCTCAGTGATCACTGAATTATGACCACCTACCTAATACTTCGTAGGTCCTAATTTCGCCCGCAGTACAGCAGTTATCTGACGTGACATTGATTCAATAAGATGATGGAAGCAGTTGGGAGGCATTGCCAATCAAACTGTGTGGGTGGCATCTACATCAGCTATCGTGATTGGTTATCCAGACGCATGATATGTCGTTCCATAGTGTCCCACAATTGCTCTGTGGGATTGATGTCGTGGGAATTCTGAGGCCAATCGATATGCTGAAAGTCTGAACTGTATTCGTCAAACCATTCCTGCACAAAATAGGACCTGTGTCACGGCGCCATGTCATCTCGGAAAACACCGCCGCCATTCGGGAAAAAATGTAAATTTGCAGGGTGTACCGAGATAGCAAGCAGTTCACAACAGTGGGCATCGGTCATACGTTGTTCCACATGCATCAGGGGCTGAAGTTCCTGCCAGGTAAACATACCCCACACCATACAACCACCTCTACCAGCTTGTACTGTAGAGACCATGCAGAAGGGTGTGACGTGCTTGCCCCGCAGGACGCACACGACATAAAGGCAGATAGCAGCGAGAACGAACGTCTGTTTAGCTCAGTTGGTAGAGCGACTTATTCCGGAATAAGAGGACTCGGATTCGATCCCCGGCGTGTTCCAAAATGACGGAGAAATTTACTTCGTTACAATGGCGCCCGAACTTCGCGAATGACCCGGCCGTTAAAGATCTCGCAATGGTGTGATGTTCTTTCCGCACCGCGAGCCAGGAAAAATAAGATAATGCCTTCTTCAGCGCTTCGAAAAATAAATGTGTGACGTTGCATTCCACACACCAGATTGACTGGGAATTCTCAAGTGCACGTTCTTCAGCGGGTGGCTGCCTACAACGTTACATGGTCCCGGCTGACCCGTTCACCATGCTCCCGGCCCTCTTTCGGGGGGTGGAGATATGACGTGCCTGTCCCGCAGGACGCACACGACATAAAGGCAGATAGAAGCGAGAAGGAACGTCTGCGTAGCTCAGTTGGTAGAGCGACTCATTCCGGAATAAGAGGACTCGGGTTTGATCACCGGCGTGGACGAAAATGACGGAGAAATTTACTTCGTTATAAGGGATTAAGTACCTTATGCTGTTTCCGCCAAATACGTATATCAACCACGGACTGGAGTTAAAAATGCGACTTGTCAGACCAGCACACTTTTTCTCAGTCAACCGACATCGAACTTGCTCGATCTTTGTACCAGTCGAACAGTGGTTAGAAGAGGATGTCATCGGGGACGACTCCAGTTATAGCCAATACGGGCTATCGTGCAACGCATGGTCATGGCAGATACTGCACCGGGATGACATCTGTTGTATTGTTGAGGTAGTTCTCCGTTGAGGTGTTCTCCGTCTGTTGACCTGTACGAGTCCTAGGACCCGGCGCTTGCCTTTCACATAAACCCATCGCTGCCCTGTGCAGTTTTGCCTCCCAGTCGTTGTTTGACCATGTTAACACCAGTATTGATACATTTTAACTACGGGTCCTCTCGAACAATCCACCAGTTCAGACATTTGGGAAATCGAGGAGCCCGCACCAGCAACCTGCCCTTCCTCAAAGTCCGACGAATCCTTCCGTTTAATCCATCACGCTGCGAATTTTATTACCTACTGCTCCACTCAGACTTTATGTATGCTACGTCGGTCGATTAAACGCGCCCTCTCGGAAATCACGCGGTCAACAGGCCGCGTCCACTTTTGATAGGGGCAGCCATAATTCAGTGATCACTAGGTGTAATAAAGTTATCCATGGCCCTTGGAAACTGTTTTGAAAATTGTAACTCCAAGAAAGAATCGCGCTATTCAAATGAAACTGACGTCACAGAATTGCCATGTTACAGAAGATAAAGAATTTGTACATCGATATAAGATGTTTTCTGCATTTAAAATCAGTATCGTGTAAAGCCACGTCGAGCAACCTCTACACTGCTTGGCATTGAATAGAAGAGGTTTTTCATATCGTCCTGGGGAACATCATGCCAGGTTGCTTCTATGCGAAAGCAGTGTTCATTTGTGGTGATTGGCGGAGGCGTTTGACGAGGTGGTCTGTTAGCTACCATGTACCAGACATGTTCGATCGGAGACATATCCGGCGAATGTGCAGGCTAGGGAAGAAGGGGTATCATCTGTGCATGAAAGAGGTCTGGGCATTCTTGGCGACATGTGGCCGAGCATTGTCCGGCTGGAATTCAACGCCAGGACAACTCCTCAGGAAGGGTATCACCTCTGCTTCCAAAACATCCCTGACTATCGCTGGATGTTGAGCCTTCCCTTAATTTGTATCACGCGAGATCACGAACTGAACCCAATGGCGCCACACACCATGAAGGTTGACGTCTGCAAAATGCCGTTCACCGAGATATCTTCGAAAACATATGCGACCATCATGGTGCATTAAGCTGAATCGTGACTCGTCAGAAAACACAACATGTTATCAATCAGCCTGGGTTCGAGACTCCACTGCAGCCTGAGGCGTCTGTGGTTGAGGGTAAAAGGAATGCGCGGCTATGGACTGTTAGCGGCCAGTCTTCTGTTAAGCAGACGACGTTGAACTGTGCTGGAGGACAAATCCTGACTTGTGATAGTGCTCCACTGCTGCGCTAACACCTTGGATCTCACTGTGCGATCGGTCACTGCCATGCGGTAGATATGTCTGTGATCCTGTGCAGTCGTGCGATTTTGCGGTCCATTTCCTCGATTTCCGTGCATCCGAGCCTCATCTGTACACTGACGCCACGTTCTCATGACTGTGCAGGCGTTTCGCCCTATACGAGTGACAATTGCTCTGTAGGAAAATCCAGCTTCTTTCATCCTAACACTCTTTCCTCGCTCAAAGTCTCTCACGTGTTCATAATGCGGCGTTCTTTGGCGAAGGGCAATAGTGAGACACAGGAAACCACATTTCGACTCAACGTCGGCTCTTCATTGGTCGCAACATTTTGTTTGATCCAGGTATTTATACCCCAGACTGGACAGTTCAGGTGATGCTGCTCTGAAATCGTATGGGCCTTTTCACTGACATTTTAATTATTTGCATATCCCCAACCTATTGTAGACATCCTGTAAGTTCCAAAGAAATACGAGTTCTTCATGTTGTTGCAATTTTCACAAACAGTAGTGTATTACGAGACTTCATGATAAGACAGTCATAGACAATTAACCTCCATATATGCGAATGTAACTCTCACATGTGCTAATAACCTTTTGCGTTGTCCCTTATAAAAAATGAAAAAATAATTTAGCTGCATTTACTCATTAAATCACAGGGAAAACCGAGGATCTGTTGTAACTAAAAAAAGAAAGCTCTAAAAAAGCTAAACGAGGCGTAGGGAGTTCAGGAAATAAGTCTTGGAATCTCGACTCGAACCATGAGTAGGGGGCTTAACAAATTGAGTGTTGGAATCTTGATCAGAACAGGGAGTTAAGGAAATTAAGTTTTGGAATATGGACCACAACTGTGCCAAGGCAGTGAAGGAAATGGAGTCTTGGAATCTCGCCCGAGCCACATGCACTGAGAATACGTTCGCTGCGTTACAACCCACCGTGGGTCGTAACGCGTTAACTTCTAGATTTTTCAGAGGAGGAAAAAACCGTTAATATACATAAATCTGTAGTGGATATCAGTCACTTTATGTATAGATCTTTTAACGACCTACCGGTGTGTCGCACAGCACTGTATTGAAACCGTTACAACTCCACCGGTGGATTGTTACGCGTTAACTTCTACATTTTTCAGAGGAGGAAAAAAATGTTTATGTACATCAATCTGTAGTGGATATCAGTCACTTTATGTAAATATCTTTAAACGACCCACCGGTGGGTCATACAGCACTGTATTGAAACAGTTACGACTCCATCGGTGGGTCGTAACGTACCACAAAAAACCCGCCGTAAAAACGTCCCCGCAGCGAACGTGTTTAAGGAAAATTGAGTCTTGGAATCTCGATTCGAACCATATACGGGGAGTTAAGGAATCTTGATCAGAACCATGCGCAGGGCGTTAAGGAAATTGAGTCTTGAAATTTCGACCCTAACAGGGAGTTAAGGAAATTAAGTCTTGGAATCTCGACCACATCTATGCGTAGGCGGTAAAGGAAATTGAGTCTTGGAATTTCGACTCGAACCATGCGCTGGGAGTTAAGGAAATTAAGTCCTGGAATCTCGAACGGAAACGTGCGTACGGCGTTTAAGGAAACTGAGTCTTGAAATCTCGCCCCAAGCCATGGACTGAGAGTTAAGGAAATTGAGTCTTGGTACCTTGACACGAACCATGCACTGGGAGTTAAGAAAATTGAGTCTTGGAAGCCGTCTGTTCATTCGGAAACAACTGGTCTAAAAAATAAAATTAACAGAAAAAATCTTATAGTTACTCCGAGAACGTGGTGAATATGCAGTGCAGGAATGGAAGTGATGTAGACAGATGAAGCTCGCTATACTTTATATAACCTCTGGTACGAATTTTGAAAATATTCATAATCAGAGATTGTACAATCAGTTACGTGGTGCATTATAAACATTTTCTTAAAAACGGTAAAGTATTTGTAACACCATGTTTCCATTAACCCCGCACAAACTTGATGCAACTAATAAGAGAAGAAAAACAGAAACGTAATATATATATATATATATATATATATATAAACTGAAGTGCCAGAAAAACTGGAACAGACGAGCTAATGCAAAATACATAGCAACGTCACCTATGTGCGCGTACTCGGTTGTGTCCGCCAGTGCGTATATAAAGCGATAGACATACATACGTGCCTGCTGTCCGAGTTGTTTTCGGCATGAGAATGACAAGTAATATCCATTTAAGCGATTTTCAACGCGGTGTCATAGTTGGCGCTCGTGAGATGGGCCATAGTATTTTGGAGGTAGAAACAAAGTTCGGATTTTCACGGACGATCATTACAAGGGTGTACTGTGACTACAAGAATTCCGGCAAAACCTCCAACCTACGATACCAGTGTGGTCGTAAAAAGACATTGGGTGAACGTGACCATCATCAGCTGTCAAGAATCGTTTCACGTGACACTCTCGCAGGTATCATCGGAATTCAATGCTGGAGCCTCAACAAGCATCAGCGTCCGGACTGTGCAACGTACCCTGCACGATATGGGCTTTGGGAACCGACGCCCGACTCGCGTCCCCTTGATGGGTGCAGGACACAGAGCTATGCGCCTCGCTTCGACACGGCAACACCGTCACTGGACGCTTGATGACTGGAAACAAGTAGCCTGGTCTGACCAGTCGCGTTCCCAACTGTATCGGGCATATGGAAGGATTCCTGTGTGGCGCAAACCCATGAAGCCATGGATCCCGCCTGTCAACAGGGAACTGCACCTGCTGGTGGGGGTCCATAATGGTATGGGGTGTGATTATCTCTACTTCACTGGGACACCTGGTACGTCTACAAACGGCTGTGACCGACCAGCACCATGTGCGCATCCTTCCTGGTGAGTTACACCCGTTCATGTCCTGCATTCAGGCTGATGGGTTGGGCCTGTTCAACAGCACAATGCACCTCCACACAAGTGTCGGGACGCCACATTATGGTTAGAGGAGCATTCATCTGAGTTTGGGGTGTAGCCATTCCCACCCAAGTTCCCAGATCTGAACGTGATAGAACACATTTGGGATGCCATGCAACGCGCTATCGAACACTGGAATCCGAGACCTCGGAATACACCCGAATTGTGAAACGCTCTGCAGGAATTATGGTGTGCATTGTCTACAACATATTTCCAGAAGCTAATGGAGTCCATGCCCCGTCGTATAAATCTGCAGTCCAGCGCTCCCGTGAGGACCTACCAAGTATTTGACTGGTGTACCAGTTTTTCTGGCACTTCAGTGTATATGATCGATCCTCATCATTACAAAAGTGATTTCACATCATATCACCAGTTGATAATGACAGGTCTCACCCAGCAGAAATACATACGGGTACTTTTTTACAAGTTTAACGTTTTTGGAACAAAGTATTCCGAGTATGATGAAAGCGCCTAAGTGTGTTTTTAGCATGTCTTTTGTAAAAAAAAAGCTCGTGCTTATGTTATCGGTTTGTCCGTCCGTCCGTCTGTCTGTGGACACCATATATCTCCAAATGTTAGTCCGAAATGAAAAATTCATTTTGCATTGAGAAGCTTGAAATATGCGAATGATGATCCTTTATTTCGTTTTTTTTACGATGTACAATTTCACCACTAAAGGGCTGAAATGCAGATCATATAGAATTGCAAATACATTTTATTCCATATATTTGCTTCTAAACATCCGATTGAAAAAATTATTTTACCCTTTGATTCTATTTATGTCGAAGACTATTTTAGTTATAGTCACGTTTTTAAGTTACGCATAGATTTTCCGCTACGGGGTGTAAAAGTAAATTGCCTTTTCGCTGATATCTCTACTACTAAAACTCTGATTTGAAAAGTTTTTCTTCAACGGTTACAGCTCTTGATGGGAAATCTTTTGCATATAAATTCTAATTTTAGGTAAATAACTGTTTGGCTATCAGTGGGCGCATTTGTTAATTTCTGCTTCTGATGTATTTGGCGCAAATCTGAGCTTCTAAAGTGTCGATTGAAAAAATACTTTCGCGGAACACTGCCACTGACGTCTATAAACATTTTCAGAATATTTTCTTCTTAAAATAATGCATGTTTTTCCCGCCAGGGTGCGTAGATGCATATCTTATATTTGTCGGTATCTCTGCTTCTAAAAATCCGATCAGAAAAATTCTTTCTTTGTCAGAGAGCGTTTTTGCTGCGAAATGTTTCTTATATAATTTCTGATTTTTCTTAATGCAAAAGTCTGCAAGCAGAGGGCATAAGTTCACGATTCCATTTAGAGCAATATCTGCGGGATAAAAACCCGATTGAAATACTTCTTTCATTGGTCAGATACTACTGGTTTCCATACCGGCTCCTTTTACTTTGAATAGCTTTGATAAATTTAATTCGCATTAGAACTGATTCAAAAGACGTGTTCATTACACCCAAAAATTCTGTGTCATCTTTCTTGTTTGTGTTTTGATCTGTTTCTGACCTTGCATCTGTGGAAAGGAAGCGACTGAATAGAGAATCTTTTGACAGCAGACCCTGAAACTGGTGCAATGATCAGATGATCGTCTTCTAAATTTTTGTGCAGGAACTGTAGTTATTATTAAATATTTTTGCAAAAATCTGCCCTCGCCAAGCTTTTAACGCATAAATAATACGTGAAAAATAGATTGACCTCATGGAAATACATTAGTACTATGCATTTTCAAGATATTTAAGCTATACATTGTTTTTCACTAACGGTCGTCAGAGAGGGTGGCAACAACCTCATAATACGATGGAACCTGCATGTTTTGTGAACACAGTATGGATGTGGCACCATGCTGTGGGGATGTTCTATTGGTATAGATTTTGTCCGTTAACACAAGTGGAAGGAATAATGACATCCTGGGAATAACTAATTGTCAAAGCACCCAGTTGTACCCTGTAGTGTTACAGTTCTTTCCTGCAAGTGATGGCATCTTTATGGATGACAATATAACAGCACATCGTGCCAGTATCATTCAATAATGGTTTATGAGAACGAGATCTTCCTTCATACACCAGGAGTCCAAAGTCCCCTGATCTCAATCCTATTGAAAATGTATAAGACATGCTGGAAATTGCTTCTCGGCGTTGATGCCCTCTTCTATCATCACCGAGAGCTTTACGCGATACTTTGTTGCAGGAATGGGTATCATTGGACAAAGCAAACTCATAATCGAATGTCGTTAAACCGTCATTTTTTGTTCATCGTGTTAAACTGGCTGTATGCGACGGTGGCCGTTAAAAGAGGTACATAAAAAGGGTAAACTTCATCGAAAGACAGTACGAGGAAGTCATAAAATAAAAATACGTTCATTTGTATCGGATCTCTAATTCTGAGATCGTAGGGATTGAAAATACAGCAGTGATTATGTAATGTTCGTGACAGAAATACTTAAAACAGCGTGGTTTTCTACATTTTTTATAGCATCAATATTTTGTTTATCGGTACCATCGGTATTTTCACAGTGAATTGTTTTTATTCAATCATCATTTTCGTTTGAAATCGATTTTTATCGGTTATCATCATATAAAACAAACCAGATTTATTCATGTTGTACGCATCGTTTATGTCATAGCCCAATATGATTTCTAACATTTGCTTTTCTTTCTTCATCCACTGAGCTTTCAAAGGTTTCGGCTATTTCATCGTGCCATATTCTCAATGGTAATTTTTGAATCTTTGAAGCCAACAATTACAATAGCTGAATTCTTGAATTTGTCATTCTTTCCCAAACTATCTCACTTTTCAAGAATAATTTCATCGGTAATAACTTTATGCTTGGTATTTACCTGGACAATCCATTGAACGCGAGCTTTTTATTTTGTTTTTTTGACGTAGGACTACGTCTAACTCCGCGAATAGTATGGGGAGACTTACGGCAGACCGCCAGTGACAAAAATAGGTCCCAAATGAAATCATTATAACGTTAAAAATACATGCCTCACACTAATCGTGTTAGCATATTCTTAAACAGCATGGAGTCCGATTCGCCTACTGCGCAATACACCGCGCACGCGACACTCCCTTCGATCCCAGTGTGCGGAGGAGATGATGCAATATTTCTGGGTGTGCCCCCGCGTTTGACTCAGTCTATCTCGCCAACCGTGAGCGCAACATGACTGTGCGTGGTGTAGTTTTAAAACTCTCGACGAGACCTAATCAAATATACGTAGAACATTTCATAGTGGATTGAACTGAACATTTTAAAAATTGTTCTCTCGTGAACCGGTGAACACTTTTGAAAATATCGCCGCTAATCTGGACAACTGTGAGTGGAAAACAACTGTGCATGGTATCGTTTTAAAGCTCTCCACGAGATCTATTCAAATATATAGAGAACATATCGCAGTGGTTTAAACTAAATTGTTTTTAATTGTTTTCGTGTGAACGGGTTAACATTTTCGAAAATGCCGCGGAATTCGCAGAATGAACGCAAACAAAAGTGGAGAAAACCAAACCAAAGGCAAGAGCAAGTAATGAGGAATGTAAGAAGCCCAAGAAGACAGAGCACCACGTTGGTTAATTCGTGCATGGATCTGCTTTGTCTTCGCAATGTATCCAGCATTATTTGGAAAAATTATGTTAGCTACTTTTCATATCATAGACTTGTGTTGGCTATAACAAGTTAAATAAATGATTTGAAACCGTATTGGACTAGCTCATTTCAACTCTCCGATCTTCAAGTCGTAGTCCTAAGTTTTTCCAGCAGAAACACAAGTACTGGGAAACTGCTGGCCACCAGCTGACAGTGATGGGTCACTGCTGGCTGAAATCTGCCGCTCACGGCCCGGTAGTGGTCCGTTGGTGGCAGCGCTATCAGTTGGCGAGCCATTGATGGTCCTGCAGCATCGCCGTGTATTGTAGGCCTCCAAGCAAGTGCCACTAGTGGCCCGTTGCTGGCAACCAATGCAACCCCCAACAGCAGGTGGAAGCATCGGGACTGCGCATGCGCAGAAGCAACACTTGCTGCGTCTCTCATGGTACCAGTTAGTTGAAGACGACGCTATCGCCATCGTGTTATTTTAGTGGGTGTTAAGAAAAAATCCATATGTGGAGAGGCGAATTAATTTCCTAATGAAATTTTACGTCGACGAAGATATCAGATTAAGCCGTGAAATACTAGATTACAGCCATGAATTGTTATTCATGGGAATGGAGTGGATGAATAACAAGAAAAAATTTGAAACCGCTTGAAACACATATCCTGGAAAACCATTAAAATAGCGTTTGTTGGAAAAAAAAAAAAGAATTATACGCGTACAAAATTTATTAATTATTTGAAAGAAAAAAAGCAACGCTATGTGGTGTACTCATCCATGGGTTGAATACACAAGACTGGGAGGAATTCGCTTCTAAAAATAACGAGAGTAAAATAAAATATCTTTTACTCTTTAAAACAAATGTAGCTTCGGACAACGGAAAGGAAAGACACAACGTTAAAAATGTAACAGAAAGTGACATGAACCCGGGTAAATATATATTTATTCAACAATCTCTTTTCAAGACGGCAAGGACAGTACAGAACTTTGGAAAGCGACTCTAAGTATGTACACGCCTTGAAAATAAGTGAAGTTCCCTTAACGTAAAAAAAAAAAAAAAACTATCGTTACGTTGAAAAAATTAATTTATCAATTATATGAAACTGACTTTTATGAGAAATACCTCGCAATATTATAAAATGAAAGAGGGAAGCATTCCATTACAAATTGCATACCAAACAGATAGCTTCCAGCTCATGTGTCGTGAATTAGTCCGGTCGGTAGCGAGCGCGGCTTCCTCGTAAACGGCCCAGGATCGAATGTAGTCAGATGCGGACGGCGTTTTTCCTGTCTGTCGAGAAAATTTCACCAGCGCAGTGCGTTAATTCACAAGCTTCGTAAGGGTAGAAAACAAAAATTGTCGCGTTAGGAAACTGCGGTTATCCTTGCTTATTATTATTATTATTATTATGGCTAATACTGGGAAATTGGCGGACAAGATTCGGCAAGCCACCAGTTGCGTCACTGGTTGCTGGCTGCCACTAACGGCCCACTAGCGGACCACATTAGGCTAGCCATCATTTCTGGCACGTGCTTGCTGGGCCACTGAAGGGCCACTTGTGGCAGCTACTGCCTGTGATGGACCACTGATGGCCCTGTTGTGGCATATGACAACTGATGGGGTGCCAACTGTTGGCCAGCTGTTGGCCTGAACTGCTGGCCCTTCTGTTGGCCGCCCGGACATTTTATTGACGGTTCGGCAGCGGCAACATAGTGCTGGGCCATTGCTGGCAGTGCTGGCTGCCAGCAATGGCCCACTGCTGGCCCAGCAAGACTGTTTTTGCTGGGTTAAACTGACTACTCCATCAGAACGGAGCCTAGGTGCATTTTTTTTCTAAATTTCGTGCTTGCCACTATAAAATATTTTAACTGAGATTCTTTATATCCCATATATTTATATGTCTCCCCACTATTCTTTTGCTACCCAGCAAAAATAGTCTTGCTGGCCCAGCACTATGTTGCCGCTGCCGAACCGTCAATAAAATGTCCGGGCGGCCAACAAAAGGGCCAGCAGTTCAGGCCAACACCTTGGCCAACAGTTGGCACCCCATCAGTTGCCATATGCCACAACAGGGCCATCAGTGGTCCATCACAGGCAGTAGCTGCCACAAGTGGCCCTTCAGTGGCCCTGCAAGCACGTGCCAGAAATGATGGCTAGCCTAATGTGGTCCGCTAGTGGGCCGTTAGTGGCAGCCAGCAACCACGTGCCGTAACTGGTGGCTTGCCGAATCTTGTCCGCTAATTTCCCAGTAGTAGCCATAATAATCAAAAAAAAAAAAAAAAAAAAGCAAGGATAACCGCAGTTTCCTAAAGCTACATTTTTTTCCTACCCTTACGAATTTACGCACAGCGCTGTGGAAATTTTCTCAACAGACCTGAAAAACGCCCGATTGCATCTGACCCTGGGCCGTTTGCGTGGAAGCAGCGCTCGCTAACGACCGGACTAATTCACTACGCTCGGACATGTGCTGGAAGCTATCTGTTTGGTATGCAATTTGTAATCGAATGCTTCCCTCTTTCATTTTACAATATTGAGAGGTATTTTTCATAAAAGTCAGTTTCGTATAATTGATAAATAAATTTTTTCAACGTAACGATAGTTTTTTTTACCTTAAGGGAACTTCACTCATTTTCAAGGCGTGTACATACTTAGAGTCGCTTTCCAAAGTTTTGTATTGTCCTTGCCGTCTTGAAAAGAGATTGTTGAATAAATATATATTTACCCGGGTTCATGTCACATTCTGTTACATTTTTAACGTTGTGTCTTTCCTTTCCGTTGTCCGAAGCTACATTTGTTTTAAAGAGTAAAATATATTTTATTTTACTTCTCGTTATTTTTAGAAGCGAATTCCTACCAGTTTTGTGTATTCAACTCATGGATGAGTACACCACATAGCGTTGCTTTTTTCTTTCAAATAATTAATAAATTTTGTACGCGTATAATTCTTTTTTTTTCCAACAAAAGCTGTTTTAATGGTTTTCCATAATATGTGTTTCAAGCGGTTTCAAATTTTTTCTTGTTATTCATCCACTCCATTCCATGAATTGTTATTCATGGGAATAGAGTGGGTGTATTTCATGGCTGTAATCTAGTATTTCACGGCTTAATCTGATATCTTCGTCGACGTAAAATTTCATTAGGAAATTAATTCGCCTCTCCACATATGGATTTTTTCTTAACATCCACTAAAATAACACGATGGCGATAGCGTCGTCTTCATCTAACTGGTACCATGAGAGACACAGCAAGTGTTGCTTCTGCGCATGCGCAGTCCCGATGCTTCCACCTGCTGTTGGGGGTTGCATTGGTTGCCAGCAACGGGCCAATAGTGGCACTTGCTTGGAGGCCAACAATTCACGGCGATTGCTGCAGGGCCATCAATGGCTCGCCAACTGATAGCGCTGCCACCAACGGACCACTACCGGGCCGTGAGCGGCAGATTTCAGCCAGCAGTGACCCATCACTGCCAGCTGGTGGCCAGCAGTTTCCCAGCACTTGTGTTTTTGCTGGGTAATCGAATTACGCAAAAAGTTGGTAAAATGGCTAGCTACTGTCTTATGACCAGATCTAAAATTACGATCTTTGAATTCGCATGGTAAACGTTTCTTGTGATCACTCAGCAATGCTTTATCCATTTCAAGAAGCTTTAAAACAGACAAAAACTGATGAATGGAAAAAAGCTCACACAACAAGCAATCCTTGTAATAAACAGTGCCTACCAAAGGCGTTGGATAACTTGAAGTCTTAAAAGCCAAAATGCAAAAAATGAGGCAAGAAATGCTGATTTCTGAGGGAGTATGGTCGCAGTGGAAATGTAAGATGTAGAAGTTAAGCTGTTGTCATTTGGTCAAATTGTAAAGGTAACCATATGAACAGGGTATAACAACGTAGTACCTACTTCTCCGTTTACTGAAATTCGATATTTAACCGGAGAAGCCCCCACACCAGTCGTCTCTTTTCCGTCAGATGCAATAAATAACAAAATAATCTAATCATGATTTTCGGCAGCTGACCACACTTCGCTAACGGCATCAATCTTTATTCAGTACCGTGCGGCTGGGCAGTCGCTGTTAACTCACCCATTCCGCAAAACGTATTTGAGGAGGAACACAATATTCTTTCGGGACACACTTAGGAAGATAAAATTAGTGATACGGAGTGTCAGTTGTAAGTGAATATTTTGAGAGCAGGTTCAATGGAATATTCTCCAATGAGAAATGCCAAAATGTTGCTAGAATGTTCTAGAGAACGGTGATCAGAGAGGTGGCGGTTTAAAGGGGGAAATTACCATTTAGTAGAACGTGAACAGTGGGAGGAAGTCGAGGGTGGGGATTTCTATGGGGAGGGCGGTATGTCGAGCTTCGACTGTACCTCATAGAATCCACGTATTGCGTACTTGTTGTCATTCAGATCAAAATTGGCCCTGCTCGATAGAAAAATATTTGTATTTCCATTCCAGTGTGTCTAAATAACTTTAGAAATAACCGCAAAGTTGAGTGCAGCGCTCCTGGGAAATTTTAGAATGGTTATCCTCATATTTTTGGCAAGAGTTGAAGACTAGAGCATCAAGAATGTATCTGCTATTAAAAATTAAAATCGTCATTGAAAGAAAAGAACAAAATTTTTAAATTAATTATTAGTCTTAAATCAATGGGATTACATTTTTATGATACGATGTTTTGATATCTATCGAAAAGCTTCGACGTCTGTTTTATAGTTTGTGAACACACAAGTTTGTCCACGACGGACATCGAAGCCGTGTTCCCTTACTCCGGAGTAAGTCGCTGTCCCAACTGAGCTACGTGGACGGAATGCCTCGCTTCAGATTTGTCGTCTGGACACATGTTTTCACCTCTGTCGTACGTCACAAGTTTCATGATGAATAAAAAATTGGTAGGAAAAATTCGCATGCGTTTGATTTGGCACAATTTCTAAATTTTCTGTGCGATTTTAAAACAATGACATCTTCCGTATGAATTTGTTGACCTATTTGGTTTCGGAATAATAACATTTTCCTCCATTCTTTTTCATAAAATTTGCACCTTTCAAAGAACGATAGTACGAACTTATACGGAAATGTCATTGCTTTAAAATCGCACAGAAAATTTAGAAATTGTGCCAAAGCAAACGCAAGCGAATTTTTCCTACCAATTTTTTATTCGTATGTTTTATTAACCACACCAACAACTGGAATGCTGGAAACTATACAATCCATCATCTGATAAAAGATAAAAATTCTTTTCTCATAAAATTTGCACCCTGCAAAAGACGATACTTCGAACTTTGTAAATTGTACTTATATTTGTAAATTTCATAAGCCCATGAATAACTGGAATTCTATACAATCTATCACCTGCTGAAAGATAAAAAGGCTTTTTTCATAAAACTTGAACCCTGCGAAGAACGATACTTCGAACTTCGTAAATTGTACTTATATTCGTATGTTTCATAAACACCGTTAACAACTGGAATGCTATGCAATCTAGCATCTGACTAAAATAAAAAGGGAAGATATGCTTATCTTAAAACGTGTATTATTTTAGAAATGCAACAATGCGATTTGGCTTTTGGAGAACACTGGTATATTTACATCTAAAAACATATCTACGATTTTAAGTCCGACTTCTAAAACTGTTTGTTTTCCATTACTCCGTCCATGATACCAACTATACACCGCGTTTTGTCTTTTTCTTTTCACTTACTTGGGTTTCCCTCATTTCTTAAAAGAACCGTGTTTCTTCTGGTGGACACTGATATACACTGGCGGAAAGTGAAAAAAGAACACCAAGAAAGAGACGTCTGATACCAACGAAATTTATACAGCATAATAACGGAATACAGAGGATAACGTGATCAAAACATTATGGCAAAATACTGCTGTATTTGTTGGTAAAATGAAAAGTAACATTTCCATGTAATATGGTTAATACGAGGTTGAACCGCCATGAACTGCGTTACACTGTGCAATTCTGGCATGGAGTCTGTCGTACAGATGTTGGATGTAAGTTTGGGGTATTGAGTTCCAAGCATCCTCAACCTGGACGCGTAAATCGGGGATGGTCGTGCTGGCCGTGGAGACCGGATAAGTCGTTGTACCAAAGAATCGCACACGTGCTCAATGGGGAACAAATACGGTGAACGTGCAGGCCATGGAAGTTGTCTCACACCCTGAAGTGCATGTTGCGTTGCACGTGTCGTGTGTGGGCGTGCTTTATCTTGCTGGAAAACACCACGATGGACAGACCTTACAAATGGCACAACAACGGGCTGAATGATGTTGTTGATGTAGGAGGTGCTGTTTAACGTACCCGGTACAAGCACAAGTTGTGTACGAGAGTGATAGCTGATCGCTCCCCACACCAGGAGATCAGGTGTAGGTCCTGTGTGTCGCTGGCTGATGCAAGAAGGATGGAGACGCTCCCCTGTGCGTCTGCGAACACGCATACGACCATCGGAGGCTCCCAAGCAGAATCTGCGTTCATCGCTAAACACGACATATTGCCATTGCGTTCTCCAGTGCAGACGTTGGCGACACTACTGTAGCCGTTCCTGACGGTGGGCTGGAGTCAGAGGTACACATGCCAGCGGCACACGTGCACGTAGTCCTGTATCCAGTAGATGGTTGCGGAATGTTCGCACAGTCACCTCAGGTGCAACGGCAGCACGGATTTGCGTCGCAGTAGATGTTCTGCTTGACAACGCCGCTCTTCTTCGGGCTGCTCACCAGTCCGTCTGTGACTCCCGGTTCCACGTCTTCTCGTGTGGGAATGTTCCTCGGACCATCTACGCCACCATAGTACCACCACCGATACTTCCCGTCCAATTCGCTCTGCAATACGACGATACGACCACCCGGCTTTGCGGAGTCCGACTAGACGACCTCGCTCAAAGTCCGATAACTTCTGAAATCGTACACGTCTTCCATGTCCAGTCATTGCAGCTTCTTCAGGGTCTTCGCACGTGTCCGTACGCCGACGACTGATTACATTCACTTCGCCGTACTCCTTAAATATCACCGACGATAATTTGCATATTATGCCGTGCTGTGGCGTAAGCGCTCACCGGTTGGTCCCGAAATTAACATAACACCTACGTAAACTCGACCCCATTAACATATGTAAGTTTCATGACCGTCCGCCAATTCCTTTTTGGTGTTCTTTTTACACTTTTCCGCCAGTGTATTTATATCTGTTAATATGTCCTACTTTTCCGAATCTGATTTTAAACACGTCCTCTGTTTAAAAGAGCCGTGCTTATATTACCTGTTCACTCGCGGACACCATATCTCAGCAAACCATTAATTAGTCTGATTAGAAAAATAATTTTTGCATTGGGAAGCTCGAAATGTGCGAATGATAATCCTTCATTTCATTTTTTCTTTTTCTTTTTTTTTTTTCGCGATGCACAATTGCACAATTTCGCCGCTAGAGGGCGTAAATGCAGATGATATCGAATTCAAAATACATTTTATTCCGTACATTTGTTTCTGAACATCAGACTGAATTTTTTTTTTTACCTTTCGATTCCGTCTATGTCGAAGACTATTTTAAGTATAGCCACTTTTCAAGTTATGCATAGATTTTCCGCCAGGGGACATAAAAGTAAATTACGTTGTCCACGATATCTCAGCTTATAGAACTCCGATTGGAAAAATTATTTCAACATGCAGCTCCTGATCGGAAATGCTTTGCATATAATTTCTGATATGTGGTAAAAAATGATATAGCCACCAGGGGGCGTAAGTGTTAAGTTCCGCTTCTGATGTAATTGCAGCAAAATCTGAGCTCCTGAAAACTAGTTTGAAAAAAATCATTTCGTGAACCGATACCGCTCACATCGAAAAACCTTTTGAGAATACTTTCTTCTTAAAATAATGCATGGATTTTCCACCAGGGAGCGTAGATGCGTGTCTTATTTTTGTCGATATCTCTGCATGTAAGAGTACGATTTCAAAAGTTCTTTCTTTGTTGGGGGACGTTTCCGCTGCAAAATGTTTCTCATATAAGTTCACATTTTTCTTAACGAACAATGCTGTCACCAGAGGGCGTAAGGTCACGTTTGCGTTTACAGCAATGAGATTACCTTGTAAAATACTTAAGGATAGTATATGAGGAATTTTGTTGTTCACAGTTCTGTCCGTAGGTGGCGTTTGTCTACTTCAGTTTGCATCTGTATCACTGCTTCTAAAAACACTATTGAGAAGTTTCTTCTTTAATGCCACTCGCTGCAATAGAGATGTGGAGCATTGACCTTTTTAAATAATGCGGTAAGGTCGAAACCTTTTTATCTCTATCTCTGCTTCTGGGAGACTAATTTTAAAATGTTTTTTTCCTTGGCATAGCTTTTTCAATGAAGCATATTTCTCGCCTATTTTTAACTTTTCCATTATGCAAAATTCTTCCGCTTGCAGACGTAGATTCATATCATGTTTCCTTCTATATTTCTTCTTTTGATTGTTCGATTTGAAAATCTCTTTGTTTCTGATACCTTTCTTGTGCTATGAGAAACTTTTTGTGCGTCATTTGTTAGTCTCCGTAACATGCTTTTCAGCCGCTGGTGGAACTAAGTAGCTGTTTCTATTTCTGGATGTTTTATCGATTGCAGAAACCGGTTGTTTGTTTTCCAAAACGGTTTCATTGACTTTGAATAGCTTTAATAAATTTGATTCGCGTCAAAATGGATTCAAAACACGTGCTCATTACAAACGAAAATTTGGTGTCATCTTTCTTGTTAAAACTGTTTTTGAATATTATTGCTCCATGCTGTATCTTTGATCACAATTTTATATGCCTTTTTGCTTTTTTTTATTCCTGTTTGTTTTATTTGCCGAAATAATTCTCACTACGTAGACCAAACGTTTGTTTTACTTTCAACAATGGCTCAATTTCTATAGGTCGAAGTGGATTTATCTCCAAAACATTTCCAACAGCAACTTATAGATTCAACATTATGTTTGATATTTCAAGCTCACTGCTTACCGAATAGGGCACGTAACGATCAAGGGTTTTGCATTTCGCAAAATATTTTCGTTCCCTAAAGTCTTATTTTAAAAGTTTTTTTTTTTACATTTCTTGTAACCGATATCTCAATTTTACGCTTTTCTGAAACAATGGTTTTGCTTCAAGTGATGCCTAATTGGATCTTTATTAGGAAATTATTGCTTGTACAGCGTAAAACGAAAACCTCCCTTTCACTAATTTCAGCACCATGGATTTGAGGAATTTTTCAGATGACCTGAGATCACATCACCGGATGACTCAATGTTATCCTTTTGGGAATGCTACAGTGAGCCGAGATTTAAGGGATCATTCTCCAAATGCAAACGAATTTTTAGGCATTTACTACAACAATAACGAAAAAGGAGCTTAGGGTTTCCTTCCAAAAATGACAAAATAACTGGATTGAGAGATGATTATATGGTGAGCACACTTTAGGCTACTCATCGCATATGACAAACACGCGGTGCATTGTCATTCTTAAAAATTTGAAAGATGATAGTTAAGATGACATTACAAGAACTCTAGTTATATAACGAATGGGTACTCAGCGAAATTGGAGAAAATACAAGAATACGACACAGCACTTATTCGGCATTATCTTAACAATTAGGAACGACATTCTGTGACGTACTGCAGAAGTGAACACATGTGTTAAGACGACAAATCTGCAGCGAGACATTCTCTCTGCGTAGCTCAGTTGGGAGAGCGTGTGACGTAATACAGAGGTAAAAACATGTGTCAAGACGACATATCTGCAGCGAGACATTCTGTCCTCGTAGCTCAGTTGGGAGAGCGTGTGACGTACTACAGAGGTAAAAACATGTGTTAAGACGACAAATCTGCAGCGAGACATTCTGTCTGCGTAGCTCAGTTGGGAGAGCGTGTGACGTACCACAGAGGTGAAAACATGTGTGAAGACGACAAATCTGCAGCGAGACATTCTGTCCGCGTAGCTCAGTTGGGAGAGCGTGTGACGTACTACAGAGGTGAAAACACGTGTGAAGACGACAAATCTGCAGCGAGACATTCTGTCCGCGTAGCTCAGTTGGGAGAGCGTGTGACGTACTACAGAGGTGAAAACACGTGTGAAGACGACAAATCTGCAGCGAGACATTCTGTCCGCGTAGCTCAGTTGGGAGAGCGTGTGACGTACTACAGAGGTGAAAACACGTGTGAAGACGACAAATCTGCAGCGAGACATTCTGTCCGCGTAGCTCAGTTGGGAGAGCGTGTGCCGTACTACAGAGGTAAAACCATGTGTCAAGACGACAAATCTGCAGCGAGACATTCTGTCCGCGTAGCTCAGTTGGGAGAGCGACTTACTCCGGAGTGAAGGGACACGGTTTCGATGTCCGTTGCGGAGAGAGTTGAGTTTTCACAATTTCTTAGAACCAAACCGAGAACTATGAGATTCCAAAGAACGCTATCAAAATTCATATTTATACGAAAATGGTTTCATGGAACTTAACGTGCACTACTCGACATATAAAATGACACACTCGAAAGTATTTGTTGGAGCGCCATAAGAATAGGTGTCGATACGTCGACAATTGCGTTCTGTATGTGATTGCAAGTGCAAACCAATCACGTGATATGTGAGAGAGATAATGAGCTAAACGGCTCAGTGTAGATAACTTTCGTTATCCTCACCAGTGCGTGTATACCTTTGAAGCGGAGTGATCTTAGTGTCAAAAGCACGGGTAAGAAGTGAGGATGAATAGGCAACTTCACAGGCATTCCACCATCACACAAAGACCTTTACCAGAGGCTTTATCACTGGGCTACGTACAACTCGTTGGTTGCGGCTTCCAAGTGTCAGCCGAACAACTCATTGGCTCCTACTTCGCGACAACTCTCAACCAGATGTGACGATAGTGGTTGGGTAAAGACAACGTGGGACTTCTGCACGTAGCCAGATGCTAGAATGCCTCAACGGCCACATTCGACGAGGTATGCAGGAAGCTGTGTACATCCCTGCATTGATAGCGTCTGTTCATTTCATATTCTATGAGGCAGGTTTACGATTTCACCAGTCATTGCATTGCGACGATTTCTACTCACGGCAGCACATCGTCACACACTGCTGCAGCTGGGACGTACCAGACATTAGAGATATGTGGGAAATCACGTAACAGTTAGTTCCTCGCCGTTACTGAAAAAAATCACTGTCACCGTAACGACCAGTGACAAAAAGTAACAGTTGCAAAGTCACTGATAACAATGCCCTCGTTATCTTTGTCTGAACAATGCCTGCGCTCCAAGGTTACCATGCCACCATATCGTTTCTCTTGAAACATCACAGAGGTCGCTCATGATGCCCGCTTTCTTTAGACGAAACTGGCTTTCGTGCTCGTCTGTTCACGAGAGTCTTTAGGAATGGACATGAACGATAGTAAAGTGTAATGCTGTTCAGTTTTCAACATACACTGAAGAGCAATGGAATTAGAGATACCTCGTCGACAGTGAACCGTTGAACAGTGGGAACAGGTTCTCTGGAGCGACGAATCAAGGTTCACCCTCTACCATTCGGATTGCTGGGTCTGGGTTTGGCGTCTGCCTGGAGAACGCCTCCTGCCTGAATGTATTGTGCCAACTGTGAAGTTCGGCGGCGGTGCAATAATGTTATGGGGGTGTTTCTCCTGGTATGGCATGGGACCACCGGGATTAGAACCCGAACCCATTCCTGGTAGACTCAACGCCGAGACCTACTGCACCATTTTGGATGACCATGCGCTTCTTACGTTGTGGCAGTTTTACGGGGTGGACCCATGTTACCTTCAGGATGACAATGCCACCTGTTATGCTGCGAGGCCCACCATGACTTGGTATGGTGACACTGGGGTTAATCGAATGGACTGGCCTGCGCAGAGCCCGGACCTTAACCCTACTGAGTACCTCTGGGACGAGTTGGAGCGTCGACTTAAGGGGTGCCCCCACCGTACGAAATCGGTGAAGGAACTGACTTGTCTTCTCCAAGACGAGTGGAAGATAATACCGCTAGCCGTCGTACAACGCCTGGTTGAGAGTATGCCCCGGAGGGTCGCAGCTGTAATCGTCGCTCGTGAAGGCTCCACCAACTATTGAAGGTGAGTGAACTTCGTTTCCCTTTGCTATCACAGGTGTCCAGTTACTTGTTGGTAGATAGTGTATAAATTCGAATATATCATCATTATTGCCAGTTATTATCAATCGACTACTGCGTGAAGGTCTCCTCAAGTTTCTTCCATAACGGTCAGCTTTGGGCCAGTCTTCTCCATCCACCCATCTCTCAAGTGGTATTTTATCTGTGTCTTTTCCTGTCCCTTGGAATTCAGTCAAAAATTTCAATTGTTCATTGGTCGTTCGTTCTCCCGGAAATATATCCCGCTCATTACCATTTCAGGGATTTTACTCTCATCATGATGTCTTCCACTCTCGTCATTTTCTTTATCCACGAGTTCTTCTTTTTATCTTTCTTGGTTACACCAAGCATACATCTTTCCATCATTCTTTCAGTTGCCTGCAGTCTTTGTATGTAATTTTTAACTTAAAGTCCACGTTCCTACTCCGTACGTAAGCACTGGAAGGGGGCAATGATTGAACACTTTTTTAAAGACATAATGGCACATTGCTCTTAAAAATGGTATTGTTTCTTCCAAAAGCTCTCCGACCAAATTTCTACTTCAACTAATTTCTTCATCAATGTGGTCCCCGATTGATATCTGCTCCACAAGGTAAATGTCGGAATTGGCTATCTCCAGCTTTTCCCCATCAATTGATAAATCGTCATTCCTTGCAAAAGCATTGTACTTCAGTTTTGTCTTCTGAAAGTACATTTTTAATGTCATTTCTTTACCATTCTCAGCAAGTTCCTGGGTCATACTCTGCCGCTCTGAAGTATTATTTCAAAGATCTCTGAAGGATTCCTTAAAATATGTTGTTGTTTTTTCAAAATTAAAACGGAAATAAAACTGAGTCGAAATCAGGTTAGGAAAAGTTTGACCCAACCCGTTTGACCCGAAAGAAAGTATCAACTCGCTGACCCGTGACCCGTTTCTATCTCTGACCCAGACCACATCACACTGTCACCTCGCCCATCATATTCGTAATTCCTTAGAATTAAATCACTTCCTTTCTACTTGTCGACGTATGTGGTAAATTTAGTTCTCATTTCGTGTATCTCTTCATGGTGTGGCATCTTCTACGTCGAGGAGTGTATTTTAGTGCGTATATTTCTTTTATTATAGGCACAGACCAGTTATTAGAATGCAGGTAAAGAAGAATCACTACGAAAATTCTGCACTGAGCAACTGTTCCACTGCCTCGGACGGAGCTATTTACACAGCCGTAAACTATGAGGAAATTCCTTTACCTCCAGCGAAAAGAAGTGGGAATTCTCCACAAAATTTTACCATTTTGCCAGATATCTTAAGTGAATACGAGAAACCGGTTGATGATACAGAAAGCTTGAAAGACAAAAACTACGTTTTACCACAAGATGCTTTGTCACACAGATCATCTGCTCATGTCTATGTGAAAGAATCGCCGTTTTACGGGGATTAATTTTCACATAAAATATTGTGCATTCCTTAAATGTATCAACATGAAAGATGGAAATTAAAGGTGTGATTTCAAAATGTCGTAAATTTCCCTTGATTTGCAATAAAATTTTACTGTTTTTTCGTACGTCTCTTTTTAAAATAGAACGTGCTTAAGGCGTCACTTTGTCTGTCCGTCCGCCTGTTCGTCCATCTGTGGACACCATATCTTTGCAACCATTAGTACGCTTTGAAAAAATTCTTTTTGCAGATTGAAATGTGGGAACGATGATACTTGCTTTCCGGTTTTTACGATGCTTGACTTTGCCGTTAGGGCGCGTAAATGAAGGCGTTATCGAATTCATATTTTATTCCGTATAATCGCTTCTAAATACCCGATACTGCCCCGGTGGCACAGTGGTCTAAGCGATGGCCTCTGATCTTTCGTCCAAAAGCGGTCAGGGTTCGAAACCCGGTGAGGCATGGATGTTGTGTTTGCCTTACGGCACTGGCTCCCTCCCTCCTCTGGAACAAGTGACCTTAAGTTAGGAACGACTTATAGCCTATTGAGTTGCTCACGGTGGTCGTTAAACCTCTAATAAAAAAAATGCCCGATTGAAAAGTTCTTTCTTCCACACTATACCACGTACAGCGAAGATTGTTTCAGGTACAGTTCCTTTTTTAAGTAATGAACAGTTTTACCTCTAAGGGACGCAAAATAAATTTGGAATTACCCCAAAATTTCTGCTCCTAAAAGACCGATTTAAAAAATTCTTTTTGCATCGCATACAGCTCCAGATGGGAAATTTTCTGCAAACGCTTTCGAATTGTTTTTTTTTTTTATTGGAGGTTTAACGACCACCGTCAGCAACTCGCTGGGCTATAAGCAGTCGCCCATCCCTAATTTAAGGTCACTAGCTCCAGGAAAGGGAGATATCTAGCACCGTGAGACAAACACAACATTCATGCCTCACCGGGATATCCAACCCGAACCCATCTCGGACGAATGATCAGGAGCCATCGTTTACACTACTGCGTCACCGGGGCAGCCTTCTAATTTTTGGTAATGAACTGTTTGGCCACTAAGGGGCGTAAGTCTGTTCTGACGTAGTGACACTAAAATCTGCGCTTCAGAAAATTAGATAAAAAAAAAATATTTCGCAATCAGATATCTCTCAACTCTACAAGCCTCTACACTCTGCTTAAAATATTCCGTAGTTTTTCCTCGAGAGGGCGTAGATGTACACCTTATTTTTTCTTGGCATCTCCGCCTCTAACAGTCTGATTTGGAAAATTCCTTCTTTGCCGGAAAGCGTTTCTAGTGCGAATTTTTTTCATATAATTTCGGTTTTTTTTCTTAACACAGAACACTGCCACTAGACGGCATAAGTTAACGTTTCCGTTTGCAGCACAATAGCATCAACATCTGCACATCTCAGAACCCGATTGAAAAATTCCTGTTTTTCAGTCAGATACTACTGACTACCAAAAGTTCTTGTAGTGCAGTTCCTGCCAAAATAAATGAACAGTTTCTTCGCTAGGGGAATATAAGTTTAATATGTTGTTGTCATTACCTCTGCTTCTAAAAGTCAGGCTTAAAAAAACCTTTTAATACATGATACCATTTACCTTGTAGAAAGAATAATTTGCAGGCACTTGTAGAATTTGTAGCTCGCAGATCTAGCGCTAAGTGGTGTTAGTGTGTAATATTTATGTTTGCAGCTGTATCTCCGCTTCTAGAGACTCTATTAAAACAATTCTTTTTTTACTGTATGCCATTCGCTACCGAAAAGATAGAAAACATTATCCTCTTTAAATAATACACAGTTTTCCGGCCAGAGAGGAGAAAATATCAAAACCTTTTTGTTGCTATCTTAGCTTCCAAGAAACGTATTTGGAAGATTATTTTTCTTTTTCATGGTTTTCGGTTTAAAAATACAATTCGCATATTTTGTACATTTGCATTATTCAAAATTTATCCGCTAGGGGGCGTGAATTATATAATGTATTCCCTCAAATATCTTCTTTTAACTGTTCGATTTGAAAATCCCTTTGCCTCTGATATCTGCTTTCAGCTATGAGAAACGTTTTTGTGCCCAGTTTGTTAAATTACTATTTAACAAACTTTTCAGCTGCTAGTGGTAAAACGGAGCTACTTCTATTTCCAGACGTTTCATCTATTGTAGTTGTAGAAACCCTTTCGACACTTTTTTATAACGGGTTCCATTGACTAAAAATAACTTTGAAATATTTTATTCGCGTAGGAAACCCGATGTGTTCCTCACAACCGAAAACTCGATATCATCTTCCTTGTCTATTTATTTTTTGAAAATTCGACTAGGCATTGAAATTCTGAAATGCATTATCGTATTCATCATTTGGATTTAGTCGTATTCAATTAAGACAAATGTTCATATCGGAAATAGTTCTCCCGTATAAGAAGGACGAACATTTTGTAACGTACCAGGAGATGTGACGTACCTGCCAGAAGGACGCACACGACATAAAGGCAGATAGGAATCAGAATAATCGTCCGCGTAGCTTAATTGGTAGAGGGACTTGTTCCGGAATAAGCGGCCTCGGGTTCGAATCCCGGCGTAGACCAAAAATGACGGAGAAATTCACTTCATTATAATGGCGCCCGAACTATCCGGATGACCCGACAGTTCAAAATCTCGTATTGGTGTGATGTTAATTCCACACCGCGAGATAGAAAAAATAAGAGAATCCCTTCTCCAGCACGTCGAAAAAAAAAAAAAAAAAAAAAAAAAAAGAGAAATAAGGGGGAGATGATGTGACGTACCAGGAGATGTGACGTACCTGCCAGAAGGACGCACACGACATAAAGGCAGATAGGAATCAGAATAATCGTCAGCGTAGCTTAATTGGTAGAGCGACTTGTTCCGGAATAAGCGGCCTCGGGTTCGAATCCCGGCGTAGACCAAAAATGACGGAGAAATTCACTTCGTTATAATTTCGACAAAATATTGCAGGCGCATAAACATTTTGGCACAGAACTACAATCTTCACAAAATTAATTCCAAAACTGGGAAGTAATTTATTCTATTTCAAAGTACCCCACCAAAATATTTGGCTTTCTAATATCATACGAGTATTTCGCAAAAGATTATCTACCCACCGATAACAAAAAGGCTTTAAATGTAAGAACATTTAACCTTTATCTTTTATTTATTACAATAAAGTTTTTAATTCCATGGACCAGTATCTTCTCTCTTGAACGCACACCAAACCATAGAAATATAATAAAAGTAGAGAAATATATATAGCTTGTACCAAAACAGCTGAGAAAGTCTTAAATAAAAAACGTGCAATATTGCGTTCGACATTGGCACGAGTCTAGAAAAACCGGTAGTCGTTGTAGTAACCACAGCAACCTGCCACACCTGTTTATCACGCATGCGTAGTTGGTAGTGCGCAGTTCAATAAGCGTTATTTTGTGAACCCCTAACAAATGTTTTCGCGCTGTGATTGGATGTGAAAGAGGAACAAAGGTGCGCCATTAAATTTTGCTGTCCACTTAAGAAATCTATTGGAGAGACTTTTTGTCTTATGCAAGAGACTTATGAAAATGAATGTCTAGGAAAATCAACAATTTACAGATGGCATAAAGAATTTATGGATGGTCGTCGTGAGTGGGCGACTTTAATCGTGCATGGAGGAAGACCTTCAACGAGTGTTATACAGATAAACAATACATTAGGTGTTATTATACAGGAAGACAGACACCTACCAATCAGAGATATCGAAGATGTCGTTCACATTTCAGAATCCTCAATTCGTAGATTTAAGTCGAAGATTTGGGCATGAAACGAGTTTGTTCAACTTGTGTTCCCCATTTCTTTTCATGTTTGGCCAAATGCAAGACCGCACATGGCCAGTTCTGTCGTTTCTTATTTGGAGAAAATGAATATTAAGTTGATGACCCAACCTGCATATAGTCCAGACGTGTCACCACGTGACTTCTGGTTGTTCCCTATTTAAAAAAAAACGAAATTACGGGGACGACAATTTGAGACCGATCAACAACTTATTTCAACTACGCAGGGGTGATTCAGCACCATTTCAGGAGAATTCCAAAAGACATTCAAGAAATGGGAGGAACTTTGGGACACCTGTACTCGATCCAATGGACAGTATTTCGAAAAAATGACCACTTCCTTGATAATAATTAAGTACGCATATTTCTTTTATAAAAACATTCTCAGTTGTTTTGGGACAACCCTTGTACTAACAACTGCATATAAAGGCTAATTTGTTTTTCATATCGGGATTAAACGACCACCGTGAGCCACTTAATCGGCTATAAGCACTCGCCTGTCCTTAGCTTGGGGCCACTGGCTCCAGAGAGGGAGAGAACCAGTGCAGTAGGACAAACACATAACTGTTGCCACATCCTAGATTCTAATCTGCGTCCACTCGGAAGTGTGGTCAGAAGCCAGCGCTTAGACGACAGCGTAGGATGAAAATGAAACACATCAATCAAATCAGAACAAACAGGATAATTTTAAAATAGACACCGACATAAAGAAAGCAATCTCAATACCTGCAATCTTAAATCATTTCACGGCATCTATTAAATTTTCGGCCTATCTCTATCTCTAAGATAGGTATTTGAAAGAAATTTATATTCAGGACACATGACTGGAGGGCAATAGGGAAAACTACTTTAACAGCCTCGAGTTTGCAGAAGATGTAATTCCATTACCTGAGAATGGCACTCGAATAAGCAAAACGGTTAAAGGTCAAAATCAAGAAAGCAAGTTAACAAGATTAACAATAAACTATCTAAAGCCAAAACGACAAAAAATCACGTTGTTCATAAATTGGAAATGCAAGATACCGTAATTGAATGTACACTGAAGAGCAATGAATTAGAGACAGTTGGCGTTATGCAAATGTGGCGCTGTGGGCGGCTCTGTAAACTGAAACGACATGACGTATGCAGCGATCCGACAATATAAGGAGTGATGCGAAGGGAATCAGTAAGACTCAGACGCAGTATGGGTAAGGCGAAGGATCTAAGTGAATTTGATCGTGGGCATATTGTCGGGGCCCGATGAATGGGTCACTCCATCTCGGAAATCACGCAGGCACTGGGATTTTCACGTGCCACGGTGTCACGGGTGCACCGTGAGTACAACGAATCCGGTATAACCCCTGCAAGCGCCAACTGCCGTGGACAACAGCGTGTGGATGAACGGGGTTATGGTCGGCTAGCTCGCATTGTAACAGCGGATAGCTGGGCCACATTGCAAGAAATCACTCGGCAATTTAACGCTGGTGCGCAAAAACGTGTAAACAGCCACAACATCCAGAACCATCTCCTCGCTATGGGGTACAGAAACCATAGTTCCACGAGGGTACCGCTGCTGACCGCAGATCACTGGGTGTAAAGATTAGCATGGGTGCGGGAACATCACCACTGGACCCTAGACATGTGGAAAACTGTTACCTGGACTGATAAGTCGAGATTCACGTTGGTACATGCTGATGGCAGGATACGAGTACGGCGCAAACCACACGAAGCGATGGATCCTTCTTGACAGCAGGGTACTCTTCAAGTACCCTGCTGGCAAGAAGGATCCATCGCTTCGTGGACTGGGGACTGTTTACGTGGACTGAAATAGACCCCTGGTACGTGTGACATCGTCCCTTACAGGTCAACGTTACCGGGATATCCTGGACGACCATTTGCTCTCGTTTGTGCGTCTTCAACACCCCACTGGGGACCTCATCCTGCAACAAGACAATACACCGTGCCGTTGCTGTAGAATTGTATCTGAATGATTGGATGAACTCTCCACCGACGTGACCTCGCTTCCTTGGCCAGCTAGGTCACCTGACCTCAGTCCCATCGAGCACATCTGGGATGCCATCGAGAGAGTTGTTCGAGACTCTGACCCTAATCCATCAAATCTTCGTGAAGTGTTGGAGCTTGTTCAGGGATCGTGGATCCGTACGGCTTCCCAACGCTTCTGGTGTCTTGTCGAGTCTATGCCGAGACGAATCGCCGCCGTCATCAAGGCGAAAGGTGGTGCTATACGTTACTAGACAGGTATATCTTATTTAATTGCTCTTCAGTGTATAAAAATCTATAAATACCTACTTGGGCACAAATTCGGGTGGACAAATCGCTTTGACCCAGAAATACAAGGTAGAATCAACTGGTGTTAAAATTTCGGCCTCATCAAAGAACAACTGGAATATACAAATCGCGTGGTACTGGAAGAGACGAAAAACGGAATCGTGATGCAGGACCGCGCAGCAAGGTTACAGATATCTCTGAAAAAAGACATTCAAGAAGTGCGAGGAACTTTGGAAAATGAGGCAAGGATATGTACTTGGCAAGATACTACAAAGGAACTGGGCAGGACATCTGAAAAGATGTCATGATCAGACTAGACAGGACACATAGCAAGATAAAAGAAACTAGACTGGATAGTACTGTTCGTAAAATGCTAAGATGGGATTGAAAAGGATCCTTGGCAAAACAAGACCAGACTAGACAGGACACATATCAAGATAAAAAAACTGAACTGGATAGTAATCTTCGTAAAATGCCAAGACGGGATTGAGATGGACACCTATCAAATCAAGATCAGACTAGACAGGGCACATATCAAGATAAAAAGGAACTGGACTGGATAGTAATCTTCGTAAAATACCAAGACGGGTTTCAGATGGACACCTGTCAAAACAAGATCAGACTAGTCAGGATACATATCAAGATAAAAAGAAACTGGCCAGGATAGTACTCTTCGTAAGATGCCAAGATGGGATTGAGATGAACCGTTGGCAAAACAAGATCAGACTAGACAGGGCACATATCTATATAAAAACAACTGGACAGGATAGTAGTCTTCGTAAATTGCCAAGATGGGATTGAGATTGACCTTTGGCAAAAAAAGATCAGACTAGACATGGCACATATCAAGATTAATAGAAACTGGATTGGATAGTACTCTTCGTAAAATGCCAAGATGGGATTGTGATGAACCGTTGGCAAAACAAGATCAGACTAGACAGGGCACATATCTAGATAAAAAAAACTGGACAGGATAGTAGTCTTCGTAAATTGCCAAGATGGGATTTAGATTGACCCCTAGCGAAACAACTATATAAAGATGGACAAAGAGGAACAGATGTTCTTCCCAAACTCTCAAAACGAGTTTGGGAAGAACACCCAGCAAGATTCCAAAATAAATATGGGCTGGACAAATGGCGAAATGCTAAGATAAGATTGAACAGCGGCAACTGGGTAGAATCCAAGGAAGAATTGGGAGGACATCTGGGTAGTTACAACAATATTTTATTACACTTTTGCGTGATTTTGAGGAAAACAAACTACGAGAATCTCAGTGCAGTTGCGTTTGAAGCGGCAACAGTAATAAGTTGTTCCAAATGTTTGAGGCTAGATTTCCGAATAGTTATGTGTATGCTACTGCCGTAGTTACTGGAAGGTTTGTTTATGTTTCATCCCGCAGCTTTCTGTATTTTACTGCGCATTATAAATAGTTACACATTATTCTTAAGAGGAAATATATGTTGATGAAATACAAGAAGAATACAAGAAAGATGACACCGAATGTTCGGCTGCAATGATCACGTATTTTGAATTATTTCTTAAAAGAAAATAATATTTGAAAGCAGATTTTTAGAAAACCTCAAAATGCAGCAAAACAAAATGTATATTTACACCGCTTACGGAAAAAATGCGCATAATGAAAATTACGCAACGTGATCGAGGTTACTCATAATCAATTGAGCCGGTTATAAAAGAAAAAATGGAAAACGAATGAAGAAATCAACCGGACGTCTACAGTCGATAAAACGTCAAGAAAATGAAATAGCTAATTACTCCAACTAGCGGATGAAAAGTATGGTACGAAAATTCCCTAATCGTGCACAAAAACGTTTCTACAATCGGAAAGAAGACACCAGAGATAAAGGGATTTTTTTCCGAACAGTTAGAAGAAGAAATATAGAGGAAAACATGATGTAACTTTACGTCCCCTAGCGTAGATATTTTGAAAAATGCAAAAGTAGAGAACACCTCGGGAGTATTCTTTATAGCAAAAGTTATGGTAAAGAAAAAGAACCTTTGCAAAAAGAAATACAGAAGAAATTATGATAATAATATAAATTTACATCCCCTAAGGTAAAATTTGTTTGTCATTTAAACAAGAAAAATGGTGCAAAATATTCTTCAAAATGAAAAAATATCCTGCCGGAAGTAGGGGAACAAGCAATTGTCACAGCCGAACGAACAGAAAGAAATTCGTTGCTCGCAACCATTCGTGGCCAAGTTGCGTCGTCTACAGGTACGGAAGTGGCCATCCGGACGACACAGAGAGATTCTGTTTGCCCCTTCTCTTGCTCCATGTCCCTGGAACAACTTCTTTTGATAATTTGAAAATTGTTGATGGTATATAATATCCGGATTTTAAGGAAGCAGCCCAAAACCGAGGATTATTTAATAGTGATGAAATTCGGGACGACACCCTGTCTGAAGCAGTGACTGAAAATATCCCCCGACAGTTGCGAGAACTCTTCGCGTATCTTTGTGTCCTTGCTGTGCCACCAAATGTGCCTGAACATTTTGCAATGTAAAAGAAAGATATTTGTGACAACTTTGCAAGGCAACATAATGGTCATTCAGATTACTGTACTTATTGTGAACATTTTTGCCCTTAAAGAAATTGAAGATGTGTTCATTATTCACGGTAAAAATGTGCTGACTTTGGACTATCCACGCTTCCAGCAAACCTTCAAATTTCTCCTGTAGTTTTCTCTAATGACCAGGAAGAGAGAGAGAAAAAAGTGAAGCAATGAAGTCATTCTTGAATTCAGAACAAACGGTAGCATACGATGAAATAATTGCTGCCGTTCAAGCTGACGAAAGAGAAAGCAGATGTTTTTTCCTTGAAGGTCCCGGTGGCAGGGGCAAAACATATACACTATCTACCAACAAGTAATTGGACACCCCTGCAATCGATGATATATGCGGTCCTGATACACGTCACGGCCGCTGCCGTTAAGTATCGTGTGGGAAACAACAACGCAACCAGTCGCATGCAAGATGCCACGCAGTTCGGAGCACTCTGATTTCGAGAAAGGTGTAATCATCGGGTATCACAGAAATGGCCGATCCATACGATATATATACAGCGAGTTGAAGTATCCAAAATCGACAGTAGCCTACGTGATTGGAAAGTGGAAGATGAGAGGTGACTGTCGGAATATGCCCCGACCCGGCAGACCCACAAAACTGGGAGTTAGAGACCGACGGGTGCAGGCCAGAGAAATTCGAAGGAACCGCACCAAATCGATGGGCCACATCTGCGAGGAGTTTCAACAAGCATCCGGGAGTGTTCTTTCGTTGAATACCATCCGTAAGGAAGCCCATCTGCTCGGTTATCATGGACGTGCTGCTTCCCACAAGCCTTTGATCACTAAGTCCAATAGCGCTGCTCGGCTAACGTGGTGCAAAGAACGTCGACAGTGGACCGTTGAACAGTGGAACAGGTTCTCTGGAGCGACGAATCTAGGTTCACCCTCTACCGTTCGGATGGCAGGGTCTGGGTTTGGCGTCTGCCTGGAGAACGCCTCCTGCCGGAATGAATTTTGCCAACTGTGAAGTTCGGCGGCGGTGGAATTATGCTATGGGGGTGTTTCTCCTGGTATGGCACGGGACCCTTGGTTGTAATTTCTGGTAGACTCAACACCGAGACCTACTGCACCATTCTGGATGACCATGCGTTTCGTACGTTGTGGCAGTTTTACGGGGTGGACCCATGTTACTTTCAGGATGACAATGCCACCTGTCATGTTGCGAGGTCCACCATGGCTTGGTATGGTGACAATGGGGTTAATCGAATGGACTGGCCTGCGCAGAGCTAGGACCTTAACCCCATCGCGCACCTCTGGGACAAGTTGGAACGTCGACTTAAGGGGTGCCCCCACCGTCCGAAATCGGTGAAGGAACTGACCTGTCTTTTAAGACAAAGGCAGTTTCCAATTAAACTTGCATTTTCGATGGCCATCAACAAGGCTCAGGGACAGAAGTTAAAAAAAGCCGGAATATATCTACCTGAACCGGGGTTTAGTCACGGTCATCTGTATGTGTCAACGTCAATAGTACGATGATCTGACGACGTCAATGTATACGAACAATGTTGTGTACAAGGAAGTGTTGACGAAATAGAGACTAAAAGTTTTACAAAACACGTAACAAACAGACAGCCCATCGTATCAAATTCCATAACCGACTGATTGAGAAATTTTCAGAAAGCTGTGAGCCAACGTCGCCATCTATTGTCGTGGAACTCAAGAGTGAAAATCCTCCAAATGCGTGGCGTCAGTGAATAAGCAAAGACATCGCTCTTTCCACGTTTAGCAAAGCACAGCAACTGAAAAATTGTTATTCAGCGGCCGCCTTGAATTGAATCTCGGATCTCTCGATATCTAGCCGAGCGCATTAGCCTTACACCACGGTGGCCAAAAAAGTAGTTAGATTACACATATAGCTTTACACCACGGAACTCAAAAACTAAATAAATAAATGGCAATAATTTCTCTATCATAAATTTTATTTTTCCCCATCATTATTGACAGGCTTTCATCTAGTTCAGAGTACGAGTGTTCTGTGCAATCTCCAGTCCTAAACCCGGTACCGCAAGCCTGGGTTTTCCTGGGAAGAGCAATAGCAAGCAGGTAGCCCCCTCACACACCCTTTCCGGATCTCCGAGGCGCCCTGGTGGAGGAAAGGCGCTTATTTCCCCAAACTGTCACTCACAGCTTTATAAATAGCATGATGGCACGTTGTCCGACCAGTATCGCTGTTCGGGGTAATCGCACTCTTTATTATCCCATTGAAACCCGTGCAACTTGCTGCATAACTTTTGGACTTCCATGTTGTCATGCACATGATTCTTCCACATGCGGTGATGGTATGCCTTATCTAATATGTGTTGTAGCGTTACCAATATACACAGTGTGGCAAAGAATTTTTAAGACTGGGTCTGTAAAATGAAATAGAAACAAGAAATTATATAATTTGTTTTGGTTTGGTATTCAAAATAAGTCCCTGCGGCTTCAATACACTTGTTACAGCGATTTAATAATGATTCGAATGCCTGTTCCAGTTCACTTTGCGGAATTGCCTCCAAAGCATGCGTCGAAGCTGTTTGTATGGTCGAAATATCATCAAAAGTAACGCTCTTTTAAAGTCATTTTAAGTTTTGAGAACAAAGAAAATTCGCAGGGTGCTAAATCAGGCCAATACGGTGGTTAATTCAACACACACAGACGCTATTTTTTGCCAAAAATCTAAGAACAAGAAGTGAGGTGTGACTGGGTGCATTATCGTGAAACAAACACCAACTGTTTTCATCTCGATATTCTGGACGAATGCGACGAATTCTGCCCATCAAACGCCTCAAAACATTTAAATAAAACTCACCAGTAATTGTTTGTCCACTTGGAACAAATTCTTTGTGGATAATACCCTTACTATCGAAGAATGTAATGAGCATTGTTTTGATTTTCGATGGAACTTTCCTTGTTTTTTTGGCTTGTGGTGAGTTTTTTGACTTCCATTCCGCACTTTGTCGCTTTGTTTTAGGATCATATTGAAAACACCATGTTTCATCACCTGTAACAATCGATTTTAAGACGTTTGGATCATTTTCAGCGGCTGAAATGATGTCTCTGCAATGTGCACTTCTCCTTGATTTTTTGTTTATTGGTTAACGTGTGTGGAACAAATTTAGCACAGACTTTTGTTTTGCCCAAATCTTCATGCAGGATGGTTCGAATCGTTTCTTTGTTGATGTTTAAAGCCTCTTCCATCATTCGTAGTGACACACATCAATTGTTTGCCACGAAATCACGCACTTTTTCAATAATCTCAGGTGTCCTAGATGAACTTGGTCTTCCGGTATGCTTATCATCTTCTAGCGTCTCTCTTCCGTCCAAAAAACGTTTGTGCCACAGGAAAACATTTGATCTACTTAAACAAAACTTACCGTAAACTTGTTTCATCATTTGGTACGTTTCGAAGACACTTTTACCAAGTTTTGCGTTAAATTTAATAGCAGCCCTTTGTTGCATCTTAATAATTCAACATGAACAAAATTTTACTTTTCTAATGAACGGCCGTTTCGTTTGAGTTACTTTAACAACTGCGCAGTACTTCTGGCAGAAAGCAAGCAGATGGTCACGGTTCCTAACACATTCGCAATTACACTGGTGGCGCCACCGGAGGCTCAAATCTAGCGCCAGTCTTAAAAATTCTTTGACGCACTGTGTACAGTATGCATGACCATAACAACTATCATTAAAAAAAGTATAACTATACTACTGATCCGAATTTCTTGGGATAGAATAAAAATCAAAGTCTCCAAGCTTTCGCACATAAATAGATGGTTTTTCCAAGGAAGGTAGACGACAGCAAAGTTTGCAGCATATCCAAGGAAGGTAGACGACAGCAAAGTTTGCAGCATATCCAAGGAAGGTAGACGACAGTAAAGTTTGTAGCATCCCAAGGAAGGTAGACCATAGTAAAGTTTGCATCATCCCCAAGGAATGTAGATGACAGCAGAGTTTGCAGCATCCCCAAGGAAGGTAGACGACAGCAAAGTTTGCAGCATTCCCAAGGATGGTAGACGTCAGTAAAGTTTGCAGCCTCCTCAAGGAAGGTATGCGACAGTAACGTTTGCAGCATCCGCAGGAAGGTAGACGGAAGGTAGACGACAGTAAAGTTTGCATCATCCCCAAGGAAGGTAGACGACAGCAAAGTTTGCAGCATCCCCAAGGAAGGTAGACGACAGCAAAGTTTGCAGCATCACCAAGGAAGGTAAACGACAGAACACTTTGCTGTCTATCATCCTTGAAAACGCCATCTGTGCGAATGTGCAAAAGCTTGGAAACTTTGGTTTCCATACTACCCCAAGAAATCCTAATCACTAGTATAGTTATATTATTTTGAAGTGCAGTCGTTCCTGTTTATTAATAACCATCATTAAACTGTCGTGGGGGGTTTTGCGTTATTCTTGATTTTGTGTTTGTCACGTTAATTTTGGACACCAGTGAAGTTGCAGAGATATGGGGTCAGACGGACAAGGTAACACCATAAGCACGCTTTCTTTTTTGAAGACGTTCTAAAAAAATATAATGCGATGAAAACATGAATTTTCTCACATTACATCTTTTTTCGAAGTTTAACATTGCCGTTCTACGTTTGCGGATCGGCAATTCTCATTTGGAATATTAATTTATTTTATCTTGACGTATATTAAGAGTAGTCCCTTTTGTATTGAAGCATTTCTTAGTGGGTTGTTTTATTTACACTGTTCGACATTAAAATGTCTCACAGAAGGAAGTATTTGTTTGAGCTCCATTCAAATATGAGGGTACGAGGGGCTTTCGGTAATTTCTAAGCCTGGGCTTGAAAGTACATATATTTATTTATTTATTTACTTATTTATTTAGCGTTAAGTGTTCTACCGATTAATGTTATTTAGTTCTGAAGTTTACTACTAATCTGATACGTTTTTATATATATTTTTACACACACACACACACACACACACACACATATATATATATATATATATATATATGTATATATATGTAAGGTCAGGTGATGCGTAACATCACAGCCTCTCCTTGACAAATGTCAACCCCGCCTTCTCGTGGTGCATCCTGTTCCCACTAAAGGGGCTCTGACGACCGCAAATAGCGGTATAACTATACCATCGGGATCAGAGGAAATGCTATCCCACACTCACCAACCAGCTTGGCCAGCGTGGTGAGTTATGGCCAAACACCTCCAAAATGACTCTACAACTTAAATCTTGGCCCTCAGTCTCCGGCAGCTGGAATGTACCTGGCCAAGGGCAGCGGCCAGTGCGACATGAAGGCAGAGGGTGCTAAGAATCCCCGGAGGACCGGACTAGGCTGCCATTTGATGCTGACCTTGGCTACCTACAACGGACGCTCCCTATCTTCTGATTCAAGGCTTCTTGAATTGGAAGAGGAACTACAAAGGATCAAGTGGGACATCGTCGGGCTAAGTGAGGTAAGGAGAAAAGGAGAAGATCTCATTGAACTGAAAAGTGGACATCTCTTCTATTATCGTGGGACAGATACTGGCAGAACTAGTGGTGTTGGATTTATAATAAACAAGAAACTGAAGGATAAAGTGGTAGAAGTTGAAAGTTCCTCTGACAGAGCTGCACGACTCGTTATCCAACTATCGAGAAGATACCAGGCTCAGATTATTCAAACTTATGCACCCACCACAAGTCATCCTGAAGAAGAAATTGAAGAATTTTATGAGGAAATTCGTCATCTAAATAATAAAGGTAAGCAGCACTTGAAGATAATTATGGGAGATTTCAATGCAAAAATAGGGCACCAGCAACAGAATGAAACTTCAGTAGGTAAATTCGGTCACGGCAACAGAAACCAGCGTGGAAATACTCTCGTTGAGTTTGCAGAGGCAGAAGGATTTTTCATCTTGAATTCCTTTTTCAAGAAAAAGCCACACAGGAAATGGACATGGAGACATCCAATTGGGACGACAAGTGAAATTGATTTTATTATGTGTAACAAAAAATTCGTCATCGAAGACTGCAGTGTGCTGAACAAGTTCAACACAGGTAGTGACCATAGATTGGTGAGATGTAAGATGCACCTCAACACTAAACTGGAACGTGGCAAGCTCATAAGACAAACAAAATGTATTGACATAACCAACCTTAAAAAACACCATAATACTTTCAAGTTGGAACTGAAGAACAGATTCTCTGCTTTAGAAGGCCTAACATCGGAAGAAGTGGATATTTCGGAAGTTAACAGAAAAGTAACCAAAGCTCTTATGGAAACAGCAACAAAATTAGCTGGGTCTAAGAACAAGTTGCATGTAAACAAATTATCAGGAAAAACCAAAATGTTGATGCAAAAAAGAAGAGAGATGAGGACAACTAAAGAAGATGTGACTTCCAAAGTGGAATATATAGAGCTATGCAAGACAGCACGAAAAAGTATCACTGAAGACGTAAGGAAATTCAACTGTGAGCTAGTGAGGAAAGCAATTGAAAACAACCAAAGCCTAAAGATAGCAAAGGGACATCTCAGTAAGGGAAGAAAACAGATTATGGCTCTGAGAAAAGAAGATGGTTCTATAACAAGAAATAGAGGCGAAATTTTGACAAGAGTGAAAGATTTCTACTCCAAATTATATGAAAGGGATGATACATGTACTCCAGACATCATGAAAGGTACCAGAGTTCTTCCAGTCCTCCCAGCAGAAGTTGCTCATGCAATCAAGAACATGAAGCGGGGGAAAGCTCCAGGAGAAGATGGAATTACTATAGACATCATACAAGAAGCAAGTGGAGAAATTGAAACAGTACTCGCCCAAATTTTCACTCGATGCCTTAATGAAGAGAAGATTCCTGAGGATTGGAACAATGCTACAATGATCCTGCTACATAAAAAAGGTGACATTGAGGATCTCAGGAACTACAGACCTATCAGCCTCCTATCAGTGGTTTATAAAATCTTCACGAAAGTTCTTTCACACCGCTTGAAGGTAACACTGGACATGGCTCAACCGAGAGAACAAGCTGGATTCAGGAGTGGCTACAGCACAATAGATCATATCCACGTACTGAGAGAACTAATTGAAAGAGCGAGGGAATATGAACTTCCATTGTGCATGGCTTTTATCGATTATGAAAAAGCCTTTGATTCGGTGAAACCATCAGCAGTTACCACGGCTCTGAAATCCTGCGGTATTGAAGATGCATACATTAATATTATTAATAACATCTATGAAAATGCAAGTGCAAAGATTCGGCTGTTTGAAAATACAACACACATAAAAATTGGAAAGGGAGTGAGACAAGGTGACACCATATCTCCGAAGCTCTTTAATGCCACATTGGAAAATGTCTTTCAATCACTGAACTGGGAAAACAAAGGGATAAAGATTAATGGAGATTATCTAACCCACCTTCGTTTTGCTGATGACGTAGTAATTTTTGCAACTACCCCATCAGAGCTGCAGAGTATGATCCAGGAACTTGCTGACAAGAGTAAAGAAGTGGGATTAAAAATGAACTTTCAGAAGACAAAAGTGATGTTCAATGCTTTTACAAGAAATGAAGATTTATCGATTGATGGAGAAAAACTGGAGATAACAGATACGTATGTTTATCTTGGACAGCAGATATCAAGTGAGGGTCACATTGATGAAGAAATTAATCGGCGTACAAAACTTGCCTGGAGAGCTTTTGGAAGAAACAGCATAATTTTCAAGAGCAATATGCCATTATGTCTTAAAAGAAAAGTGTTTGATCAATGCATCCTTCCAGTGCTTACGTATGGTGCAGAGACGTGGACCTTAACTAAAAGAGACATACAAAGGCTGCAGACAACTCAAAGAAGCATGGAGAGGTGCATGCTTGGTATAACCAGGAGAGATAAGAAGAGGAACTCGTGGATCCGAAAAATGACGAGAGTGGAAGACATCATGATCAGAGTTAAATCCCTGAAATGGCAATGGGCTGGACATACTGCCAGAAGGACAGACCATAGATGGACAGCCGAAATTTTAGATTGGATTCCAAGGGACAGGAAAAGACCCAGAAAAAGACCACATGGGAGATGGGTGGATGAAATTCGTAAATATGCGGGAGTGACATGGAGGAGACTGGCACAAGACAGACCGTTGTGGAGGAAACTTGGGAGACCTTCGTCCAGCAGTGGATTGATAATGGTTGACAATGATGATGATGATGATATATATATATATATATATATATATATATTTATACTGTATTAGTTGGCTGCTGACGCAAGTATTGCGAAGTATTGCATCGTTCTTCATTTGTATAACAGCCACGCCACGTCGCTGTGCCAGCATTCGAGTCGGCGCCATAGTGCATTGAAGTCTGTAAGGTGACAATGGATGTGCGACAGTTGAAATTGCGGAACGGAGCGGTGATTGAATTTTTGACGAAAGAAGGTTAAAATCCAAGCAGTATTCATGAACGGATGTCCCGTGCATACGTCGATGGTGCATTTTCATATGCCACAGTCAAAAGATGGGATTCTCTCCTTAAACACGGGGAACAGACACGTTGGAAGACGCCCCTCGTTACACTGTTAAAAATTTGGGGATAGGTTGCACCAAAAAGTGGTACTAGACCATCTGCACCACTTTCTGAGAAAAGATGCACCATTATGTGGTGCAAACAAAACCCAAAAAATAGGGTGCAACTGTTCACCACTTTATGGGGTAAGGTTGTACCAGAATACGATGTATGTTTGCACCATAAAATGGTGCAATCTTACACCATCAAATGTAAGGATGCACCATTTTATAGTGCAACCTTACCCCCTAATATGGTGCACAGTTGCACCACTTGTTGGTGTAAATTTTCCAAAATGTGGTGTAGTTCTACTTATTGTTGCATCATATCACCAAAATGAAGTGTAGTCTTTTTACATCAATATTTTATGAATAAAATATTTTGAAAACAAGGTTTCTGTGTACAGCTCCAAAAAGTTTGTATTTACTTCATCAATTTAGGAATAAAATGTTCCTTTTGTTTTCTTTTGAAAATTTCCCCCGCACTTTCGGGAGATTTTAATCTACATTGCTTGTGTTAGCACATATGGTCTCAATTTCAAGATCAATACGCTGGACCAATTAATGCCGCAATTTGAGATTGTTTTACTACATTAGAAACTACTTCCATGTGAACAACCTCCTCAGAAAACTAATATTGTATTGTCCTACACATGGCTAGGTACATATATAACATCAGAAAGTTAAACGTGAAAATAATTATGTCCGGAATAGCAGACATGCATGTCATGTGCTCCAAAAATTATTTTCATCACTTACCTTTTTAACTTGAGTGAACACTTCTTTAAAATTTTCCAAACTCGCACTCACTGTGACGATAAAACCAACATGTCGGCAAAACACAACATCCGCCTCCGTCGGATGGCTAGATGATGAAGACGCATGCGCCGTTTCCATCACCGTCCTAATGTGGTGCAAAGTAGCGCCGGTCTGTCTACATTTGATAATTTACACGAAAACTTGGTGCAAGTGAAACGTTTCCATGCACTGCTTTATGATGCAAGTGTGAAACTCTCACCAGATCATGGTGTAAGTGTCAGACGATGCACGGTATTGTGGTGCACCGTTGAACTGAAATTTTTAACAGTGTAGGGACGCTCAGTGAAGTTGACCACAGATGAGATGAGCCAGAAAGGGGACAAATTGGTGATGTCAAACCGGTGAATTCGTGTCGTACAGATTGCTGAGGAACTGAAGTTATGTAACGGTAGTGTTTAGACCAACATGCATGGGAGGTTAGCTATGTCAAAGCGATGTGTCAGATGGGTTCCTCGAATGCTGACACCTGAGATGAAAAACGATCGTGTTGAAGCAAGTCGGGTTCAACTTGACCGCAATCGCAATCCAGATTATTTCTGTTCCTGCATTGTCACTGGTGAAGAGACGTGGTTTCACCATTGGGACTCTGGTGCAAAACAAGAGAGCATGCAGTGGAAACGTCATGGATCACCACAACTAAAATACACTGCTGGCCACCCAAAATGCAACACCAAGAAGGACACGAAATAGCAAAGCCAGACTTACTGGACACACAACAACAGATACAAAGATGAAACGATTGAGCTTACAGGCCTTCGTGGGACTTGCGGAACACTCAGACATCAATAGTTCGTGTGGCCCTCATGGCTGACAATAACGGCCGCTACATTCCGTGGCATCGAAAGAAAGAGACTTTGGATGTGGGCTTGGGGTATGTCGGTACAGGCTGCTTCCACACGTTGCCACAGTTCATCAGGCGCAGCCATGGGTGGTGCTAGCCGGGCCACTCGGTTGCGATCAGCTACCAGACGTGTTCGATGGGCGACATATCGAAAGAACAGGTGGGCCGTGAAGAATGGTTGCACGATGCGTACCACGTGTGACCACGCACTGTCCTGTTGAAACGTGGCCGCTGGCAGGTCCTGCAGGTAAGGGAGGACTACAGGCGCCAAAACGTCATAGATGTAGCGGTGGCTGTTGAGTGTACCAGCGATGCGTACCAGAGAAGTGGGGATGTCATATTCAATGGCGCCATAAACCATAACGCCAGGTGACGGACCGGTATGGCGATGCATAATGCAGGCGTCATACAGTCTCTCGCCACGGTGCGGCCACAAGCGGATCCGACCATCGTGGTGTTGCAGGCAGAAGCGGGATTCGTCGGAGAAGACAATGTCGTGTCATTCGGTAGTCCAGGTGCGGCGTTCAACGGCCCACTGCCGCCGCACTCGCCGGTGGTGTAACGTCAATGGTAATCGGAGCAATGGGCGCCGTGCGACAAGTCTCCGGTCCTGCAGACGACGTCGAACGGTACGTGCTGACACAGGTTGTTGCGCAACACACCCTAATTCTTTCGCTAACGTTCGTGATGTGGCAGTGCGAACCGTCAATGTCCGCCGCACAACATGCCGGTCCTCTCGTTTGGTGGTGTGCCGCGGTTGAGGCAATCGCTCACGTCGGTCCGTCCGTCCCTCATGCACCCACCGAATTCATACTCGCCTTACTGTGGCTGGATGTCGTCCCACACGGGCGCCGATGTCTCGGTACGATAAACTGCCGTCGCGATAAGCCACTGTTCGTCCTCTGTTGAACTCCGAAACGTTCTGTAATGACTGCCGTATTCTGCGCCGAGGCATCAGGAAGCTTCCCGTGCACAGGTCTCGCAGCACAACACACTTCAAGTACTTACACCCTGCCTTTTGTGCACCCTTCTTATAGTGCTTCTAGGTGCCGTACCGGGCGCACATGATTTGCATATGACCTGCAATGCTAATCGTTTGCATGTCCTCTCGCGGGCGACGCATGCTGCGAATTTCAAGCCAATCGGTTGCTTCCTTCTTGGTGTTGCATTTCGGGTGGCCAGCAGTGTAGTTCAAAATGCAACCAGTTGCCTGGAGGATTGTGGCTACCATATTTTGGGATTCAGAAGGGTTGCTCTTAATTGATCCCTTCCCTCATGAAGGAACTGCCTATTATGCCGCGCTATTTGCAACAATTGCATGAAGCCATCAAGTGTAAACGGCGGAGGAAGTCGCGACAGGGTATTCTGGTTCTCCAGGACAATGCTCTAATCCACACGGCCGGTGTAACTTCACAAGCTGTGACAGAATGTGGCTTCTAACTGCTTCCTAACCCACCTTAGTCAGCTGACCTCGCTCCCTGTGACTTCTTTCTTTTCAAAAATCTGTAAAAAAGATAGGCGGTTTACGGATGTTCAAGGAATAATTGGGAAGGGCTAGTCGTCTATACCAGAGTTGGAAACAGGTCACAAAGTTTGGACCCTTGCCCGACCCTGACCCAGACGTCACATAATTGGACCCGATCCAGATCTGTAACTGACCCGGACCGGACGCGGGAAAATGTGCTTTGAGCTATAGTACATAGAGAGAGAGAGAGAGAGAGAGAGAGAGAGAGAGAGAGAGAGAGAGCGTTCAAATGTCTTTCTGCAGTGGGTATCTTACATATGGAAATCAAATAAATGCATTATATGAGCGTAAATATAATTTACTCACTTATTTACAGGAAGTATGAAATCTGTCGTTCTTCATTTGCTGGACATAACCTAACTGTTTCACACAGGCTTTCAGACACATCTGCAAGAGTCAAAAAGTCCCTCTGCAGTAACGTTAAAGCTGTTCCACCTAATTTTGATGGCGCTACAGTGAAATTTTTTTGATTGGAGGTTTAGCGACCACCGTGAGCACCTCAATGGGCCATAAGCAGTCTCCCGTCCCTAATTTAGGGCCACTGGTTCCAGAGAAGAGAGAGAGCCAGAGCCGTAAGACAAACACAACATCCAGGCCTCACTGGCATTCGAACCCGGACTTCTTTCGGACGACTGATCAGAATCCATCGCTTAGACCACTGCGCCACCTTTGTTAGTTTCAGTTTTTGCGCTTATCTTGATAACATATCGAACTTCAGAATATGTTTCGCAGCGATACCATTTTTCACAGGTTTATGGTGAGTTGGAAGTTTCTAAAATATGAGTGATGTTTTCATCATTGCCCATGAGAAAGAAGGGACACTTTTCCTTTTGAGTGCGCATTTTCCTTTGAAACAAATAATTATTCTTTCCAAAAATTTAACGGAAGTAAATCCGGGTCGAAATAGGGTCAAGAACACCTTGATTCTACCCGTTGAACCCGCCAGAAATTGTTGTCCCGCTGACTCGTTGACTCGTGACCTGATTCCATATTTGGTTTAGATACGGACATCGTGCCACTGAGTAGAAGCAATTAACTCAAATATCTTTTTTTCTACTTTCTTATTCGTCGCCATTTCTAGAGAATTTTTGGTGGAAAAGGTAATCAGACTGAAAGAATTAACGACAATCATACCCTCAATGGACACTTTGAATGGCATACCAACGGTTTTTGATGCGTAGGTCCACTCGTTCTTGCCACATTCTGCTCAGTTCTTAGACAACGAATATATCCGTTCCAGCTGATTTCAACCAGTTGTGCTGAACCCGAGTTAATGCGTTACACCCGGTTAAAGGGTTAATAGAATAATTTGGGGAGAAAAGAATTCCTATCACTTTTCCACTTTAACAGAAAGAAATAGAAAGTAAATTCTTACATTTATTATGCTCGCTGGAATTTCTTCGCATTAGTTTAAATTTCTCTTTGTTATCATTTTACGCAAAATCTAACCGTTTATCTGATGCAAAAGGAAGATTGCTATGATGGCAGCGAGATTCGGTCAGCAACGATGCAAAAGGACGGAAGACGCTTCGCCGTGTACTTCGCTGCGGACCCACAATATGAATTTCTTCACTTCTACCGAAAAATTTTGGCTCCAATCTCGATCGAGAAACATACGTAAAATCATCCCCCCTAATATCTTTTACCAAATATATTGGAACACGGGTCGTAATGAAGGGCATTGTAGTTATCTGCGAGTTTGTTTAGAAGTGATTTCACGGCGATGCTTCTATATGAATTGCTCAAGAACGATTAAAGACCACAAAAATTTATGTGCGCCTTATTCTTTTGCTTACTTCGCATTCATGCTTTTAAACTGTGTGACGTTCTACAGAGGTAGAGCACGTGTCAAGACGACAAATCTGCAGCGACACATTCCGTCCGAGTAGCTTATTTGGAAGAGCAGCTTACAACAGAGTGAGGACAAATTTCGATCCGCGTGACAGACAAATTTGTGTTTTCACATTGGCGCCCGAACGTAAAAATAGATATACTGGCTGTTTGGTTCTTCGAAAAATGCGTCATGTTCATTCCACACATCGTGGGGAATTAATGAAAAATTCCTACTTCGCTTCAAAAGAAAAAAAAAAAATTAAGAGGAAGATGATGTGACGTACTGTAGATGTAAAGCACGTGCCAAGACGAAAAATCTGCAGCAGTGTATTCTGGCCGTGTAGCTTAGTTGGGAGAGCAGCTTACTCCGGAGTGAGGGGGCGCGACTTCCATCATCTCCGTCACGAACAAATTTTTGTTTTCACATTGGCACCTGAACGTCAAAATGGATCTACTGGCCGTTGGGTTCTTCGAAAATTGTGTGATGTTTGTTCCACACATCGTCTGGAATGAATGAAAGTTCGTTCTTTGCTTGCCAACACACACACACACACACGCACGCACACAAAAAGAGGAAATGATATGACGTACCGCAGAGGTAAAACACGTGTCAAGATGACAAATCTACAGCGATATATTCTACCCGTGTAGCTTGCTTGGGAGAGCAACTTACTCTGGAGTGGGGGTGGGGGTGGGGGGTGCGGTTTCGATCTTCGTCACGGACAAATTTATGCTTTTATAACTGCGTCTGATAATCTTTGGCATCGTGGAATAATCGCATTCTTGAAATTTTCTTCCTTTCGCATTTCGTTAAACGTTCTCCACTGAAATAGTAAATTATTAGAAACTCTTGCCTAATGCCGTGTTTGGCCTTCGAAACTACATCGATTTGATGTGGCATGAATGGAACCAGGTACTACAACCGTTTTACAGGTATGTTCAGCGAAGTGGATGTGACGGCCTCAGTCTGTTGCTGGATGTTCTCTAGAGGGATCCCTGCTACAAATAGCTTTCTCAATCTAATTTTACAGGTGCTCAATTGGGTTATGATCTGGGAACTGTGTGGGCCATTTTAGCAATTTTGAAATTATTGACGTGCTCTTGGAATCACTCTGTGACGATCCGATTCTTGTGATGGCGGATTTTTCTACTACATGAAGCCCTCTCCATTAAGAGGTACTTACAGCATGTACATGTACTAGCTCACCCATACATGTATATTTAAGAATACATACACCATGTACATGTATTAGCTCACCCATACATGTACATTTAAGAATACATGCCCCCCTGCACATGTATTGGCTCACCCATACATGTGTATTTAAGAAGACATACACCATTGGCTCACACATACACGTACATTTAAGAATGGATACTCCACGTACATGTATTGGCTCACCCATACATGTGCATTTAAGATAGCCTGGTCCTCAGTGATATTAAGATACCTCGTGGCATCTAAATTCTGCTTTAGAAGTATTACAGCACTCAATGCCCGCCATGAAAGCATACCCGCCTAGAACATTACACAGACACAACCACCTTGTACTATTAACGCTACAGCTGGAATTCATCGGTTGATGCACTTGACACCTTGTTCTGGGTAGTCCACTAGCGTGCAATTACTGAAAACATCATTCATCGAACCACACGAACTTTTTGCACTTCTCAGGGCATCATTTTTCGTGTTGCCATGCCAACTACAGACAAATTTGCAGATTTTTAGCAAGGGCAAGTGGTATTGCCAAATCGCGCCAATGTGAGGCGCTGTCGTACTGCGCATTGACGTCACACATTGGAGCTCGTCTGTTGCCTTGTACAGTCCTCCCGTCCCCGCCGTTGGCCTTCTAACATCGAGCAGCCATTTCGTCCCACCAGAAAAACTCTGAGAGTTCGTGTCGTTTTTTGTGCACCACCCTCGATACACCCTCCATAGAGGTGTTTTTCCATAACAGAGGTTTTCCGTTTCTCAGATGCTTGCACTTCCTCGCCTAAAATCCAATATTCCGCCTCTTTCAAAGTAGTTCAAATTAGAGTTATTTACGCTTCTTCAACCTACGGTTGAAGAAGCGTATGTGCTCCAGTTTTGTCAGTCAGTCTGCCTGTCCGCACGATAATTCGGGTACAAAGGCTTCGATTGCGACAAAATTTCATCATGTTGTTCCTGAGGTATACTGAACAGGTTCTGTTACATATCATCGAAATGGGGTCAAAGGTCAGGGCACAGGAGCGAGATTTATTCCACAGCCACTTTCCTCATAACTTGACTAAAAATGCGTCTTTTGCGACCAAACATTAGTACACTGGCGTGCAAAAATTAAGGACGAGACGGTTTTTCGAATGTAACGTCGTGCAGAAGTGCTCCACATCAACTCAAATCATACCATAAGATCCCCAAGATGTAAGAATATGAGACAAGTGAGCAAAACCGTCCAAACAAGGAATCCAAAGGATACAAAGGCACTTTTTTGAAAAGGTAGCTTCGAGCACAACTGGACAGAAGACAGAAACGTCCATGTGACAGGCGGCTGACAATGAAAAATCCAGTCTTTAGTAGGGAATATGATCGCCCCTGACTGCGCTGCAAGATTTACATCGTCTCTCCATGCTGAGGACGAGGTTGTCAAGGAGCTGTTGAGGCATTGCGGCCCATTCCTCTTGTAGCGCCAATCGCAGCTGCGGAATCGTTGCTGGCGGCGGGTGACGTGTTGTCAAACGTCTCCCGAGAAGGTCCTACTCGTGTTCGATTTGATTTAGGTATGGAGATCTTGTGGGCCAATCCATGCGCTGAATATCTTCGCTCTCCAACAGCTGTGCGACTGCCACTGTACGATGAGGTGTAGCGCTGTCGTCCATGAAGAGGAACTGAGGACCCACAGCACCTCTTAAACAGACGCACGTGAGGCAGGAGAACTTCGGTACAATAGCGGACACTAGTGACTGAACTTCCTTGGAAGATGTGGAGGTCAGTACGGCTACCAAGCATGATACCGCCCCAAACGAGAACTCCGCCCTCTCCAAACCGGCCCCTTTCGATGATGTTGGAGGTGTGATTGCGTGTTCCCTGTTCTCTCCAGATATGTATACGTCCAGAATCGTTCGTTAGACTAAATCGGCATCTCATCCGTAAAGAGAGCTCGACCCCATTGCTGATGTGTCCAGTTCTTGTGTTCCTGGCCGATGTGCAGGCGTTAGTGTCACACACCGTACTGGTCGTCGTGCAAATAGATTAGCTTTGTGCAGGCTCCTGGCCGCGGTAGAACGCGATAACGGACGCCCAGTTGTCTGTTGCATGTGCCTTGCGATTTCTTCCGCTGTCTGCCGTCTGTCTGTTCTCGCCTGTAGGACAATATACCGGTCGTCCGCCGCCGTGGTTGCTCATAGACGACCACTGCTAAACTCTCGGACAAAAATGCTCTCCAAGCTGTTCCTGCCGTTTAAAATGCTCTCCAAGCTCGTGAAACGATGCTGTGAGCGATCCCGAACTCCTCAGCCACACTTCGACCTTCTTCCAACTTCCCCATGACGCGACCTCGGGTAAAGGCATCCAGATGTCGTCTAATGGATTGCATGTTGGCCATATCACACGGTGGCAGTTACTCGACGACGTTCAAACCGATGTACACCGTGCAACAGCTTTCACCGCACTGCTGAGCGTACACCGTTCGTATGCTTTACCCCCATCCGACACTCCCCCTACGTCATGCTGCATATGTATGCTCATGCCCTACAGTACCGGACCCTAGTCTATCTCCTGAGTAGTCTTTCGGTCCGTTCTGCCTACTCGTTCCGCTGTTATGCTAATTTATCCTTTTCGTCCTTAATTTTTGCACACCATTGATGTCGTTCTGGAGGTATACTGAACCAATTCTGTTTCATTTAATCGAAATGGGGTCCAAGGTCAGGTCATAGGATCGAGATTTATTCCACAGCCATTATCCTCATAACGTGAGTAGTAACTGGAGTAATGATTTCTGGAATGCTGGAAAACGTATTATAATCAATGCATTGCATGATTTTACTAACTTGTTAACTAATAATTTTTTTAAGGGTTGTTTCAAATGATTATTTAATATGTAGCGAAAGGCGAGTACCTGAAAAAGAAATTCATGTATTACAGGTGTGTTGGTTTTTGAATGAAATTTGTATGTTTGTGCTTTTGAATGAATTCGTATTTATTGTTCGGGTTTTTATGTTAGTAAACCTTTTTAATGGATCAGTAGTTATAGAATTTAGGGGGAAATAGTGATGGTCTTTGCATATCCTCCTGTCGGGTGTCAGACTTAACTCCGTGACCACGTGTACGAAATGTGTGCTGAAATGTAGGACTCCATGACATGAATATGAAAGGACAGTGGCCAGTAGCATTTATACGGTGGTCACATCAGAATAATACATTGCCGGACAATTACTAAGGACGGATGACAATAGCAACGATAGCAACCATAAAATACAAGGCAGGAAAATGTGGAAATTAGCATAAGTGCGGTATACAGTAAGACGTGTTGTGCGTATGCAAATTTTGGATTGCCGAACTTGTTCGTGACGTCATAGCGCTGATAAGAGATATAAAGGATTTGACGCGTATTGACCGTTGTTGTTCAAACGCAAACTTGAAAGGGAAAGAATCAATTGACGAACTTGCAATTTTCAGTATGTCTTCCCGATATCACCTAGATTATTTTACGCGTGGCCGTATTATTGGCAAGATTGAAGAAGGGCGAAAAATAACAGATGTTGCCAGGGTGTTCGACGTCAGCCACAGTGTTGTTTCAAGGCTTTGGAAATAATTTCAAACAAATGGAGAGTGTAGGAAACGTCACGGGGGAGGTCGTGTTCGCAGTACGACACCTGCAGAAGATCGGTACATAGTGCTATCAACAAAAAGACACCGGCGCAGTACAGCTAGTGAGGTAGCAAATCAGTTTATGGCTGCTACTGGCAAGCGGATCTCCCGAAAAACTGTCGCCAGACGTTTGCATGAAGGAGGACTATACGCCCGCCGTCCTGTTGTGTGCATTCTATTGTCCACACGTCACCGTACCGCCCGTTTCCAATAGTGCCATCAACATCGCTATTGGACTGATAACGACTGGTCTGCTGTCCTCTTCTCAGATGAGAGTAGATACAGTCTATCGTCTGATTGTCGACGACAACTGATCTGGCGTGATAGTGGTACTGCATATTGTCCAACAAACATACAGGAAAGGGATCGACATCCGACATGTAGTGTCATGGTATGGGCTGGCATCATGATCAATGGCCGTACGTCCCTCTATGTGCTTCCAACTGGGACTATGACTGGCCAACGATACATTAATGATGTTCTGCTACCTCATGTTCGCATGTTCCGTGGTGCTGTCGGTGATAGATTCATTTTCATGGACGACAACGCAACATGTCATCGAACAGGCGCTGTCCAGGAGTGTCTTGAGAGCGAGGATATTCAACGCCTCGTATGGTCAGCACGTTCTCCAGATCTGAATCCCATTGAAAATGTGTGGGATGCTTTGGGGAGGAGTCTTGCTGGTCGCCAATGCCCTCCAATAAACATGGACACCCTCATCCGTGCACTGACAGAGGAATGGGATAAATTACCCCAACAGCTGCTTGATAATGTTGTGCAAAGCATGACACGACGTGTGGAATCTTGCATCGCCCTCCATGGTGGCCATATCCCGTATTGACATTTTACGCCGGAACGCCTGCGGACGGTAATTGCATTTTTTTCACGTTTACGTATTCTGCACAAAATGGCCTGTTTGTCCCTTGAACACGTTCCAAAGCCTTCTGGATTTCAGAACACAATAAATTGTCTTTCTTGTAATGTCTTGGCATTCTGACATTACTTTATTTCACTTGGCATCCAACCACACTTACTTTTTTATGCGCTATATAGCCGTTTATGATCCGTCCTTAGCAATTGTCCAGCAGTGTATAACAACCTACCTCATAATGGTAATAATCACCCTTGGCCCGGATCACAGCGACGAGACGGCGTTGTGTGGACACACTGTGGCCCTAGGAGGTTGCCCGAGGCACACGTGCTCATTCGGACTGCAGCAGAGCACGGACATCCCAGAGGAGACGTGTTTGTGGATCGGCACGTCGAACCTATCGGTCCAAATAGTCTCATAAGTGCTCTATAGGATTGAGGTCGGGCGATTTCGCCGGCCAAGGGAGAATGGAGACATCGCTGTCGTGTTCCAGGAACCAGTCACGCATCCCCTTAGCGACATGACAGGGCGCATTGTCCTGTTGGTTGACACCATCAGCACTAGAGCAAACGTCCAAAATGGAAAGACGCATGTGGTCAGTACTTGACCGACAAGCGTGTACGGGTGTCGTTTCTCGTGTATTTAACGCCGTATCGCCACCTTCCGCGACTTCTGTGGAGCAGAAAACTGGATTCGTCGGAGAAGGCAACCAATTTTTCACTCTTCCACTGCCCAATGACGGTAGTCTAATACGAACCGCAAGGGACGTTGCCGATGCACCTGGGTTAACGTAAGTACCTTGACGCAGCGTCGACCCCGGATACCCATGCGTAACAGGGTTCGCTCTACTATTATCGGACGGTACTCGGTGTGCCAGCGGTCCATTCTTAGTACACCCTTACTACAGCACCTCGAGAACAGCCCACGAAGTTTGCTGTCTCGGAGATGCTTCCACCCTTGGCGCGATAGCTGAGGATCATTCCTTTTTGAACGTCCGTCAAATCACTACCTCTGCCTATCGTGGTCACGTTACGCACTATGGCTCATCTGTCTGGACAGGCCGTTTGTATCTCCGTGTTGTTGATCTTGTCACGTGCACACTGTGACTCGTCTGGGCGGGTACACTGTGTTTTCGGGGGTGGTCATATTATTCTGATACGAATGTTTATATTGGAATTCGCTTGCACGTTTTATATATTATGGAAGATAGAATATGAATATTCTCCTGCCATATCATTGTGTAGTATATTTCTGTGTTTGATTTATTAAAATTTTCCCATCCAGTGGAAGCATTACTTTTTATTCAACCCTCGTGTATTGAAATCGTGTTATATTATGCAAACATGCTGCAGAATGTTTCAGAAAGTTAAGAACCACTCTCCAGCATATTTGCGTTGCTAAGAAGAATATTGTGACCATCCACGGTCGCATTGGCTGGGGAGGGAGGCCCGGGCAGCTCTATGAACAGAAAAGGACACCGAACTGATTCAGAAATGAAATCTACCACGAAGAGACTTTCTCGGATTTCCACTGTTCAAACATCAGCAGGCAAGACGTCGGCTCATAACACATGAAATGAAAATTGCTGTCCCAGAATGCGGAAACAGAATTATATGTACTGGGAATAAAGAAATCGCAATATCCGATGACAAGTTATAGAATTGAACGGTTTTTACGCTTTCCAAACGTAGATTGAAGGAGTGTATATGCTCCAGCTTTGTTCGTCTGTCCGTCAGCACGATAACTCGCGTAAAAATGATCCAATTTCAATAAAATTTTAGTATGTGGTAGGGGACCACTTAGGGACGAATCCTATTGAAAACGGACGAAATGGGGTCAAAGGTCAAGACACAGGAAAGTGATCCATTTCATTTGCCCTTATGCGTCATTAGTTATGTAAACATGGTTCAATTTCGATGAAATTTTATTATGTGGTAGCGAACAACCGTGGGACAAATCCTACTGAAAATGGCTGAAGTGGGGTCAAAGGTCAGGACATAGGAGAGGGATCCATTCCATTGCCCTCATGCGTCATAACGTACGTAAATATGATTCGATTTCGATGAAATTTTAGTATGTGGTAAGGTACCACCTGGGGACGAATCCTATTGAAAATGGACGAAATGGAGTCAAAGGTCAAGACATAGGAGGGAGATCCACTCCATTGCCCTTATGCACCATAACTTGCGTAAAAATGGATCGATTTCGATAACATTTTTGTATGTGGTAGGGGCAACTGGAAACGAACCCAATAAAAAAATAGGGGAAATGGGGCCAAAGGTCAGGATACAGGTTGCGGGATCCATTCCATTGCCCTTATGCACCATAACTTACGTAAAATGGTTCAATGTCGATGAAATTTTAGTATGTTGTTCCGAAGGTATATTGAGCCAATTCTGTTGAATACCATTGAAATGGGAGCAAACGTCAGGACGCAGGAGCGAGATTTATTTCACAGCCATTATCCTCATAACTTTAGTAATGACTTCTGGTATGTTGGAAAGCGTATAATTGCATGATATTACTAACTTGTGTTAAATATATTGATGCAGATATACTTATAAAGAATACAAGGCTTGTAATCTTACTTTTTTTTGGGAATTTACTTACATTCAGTTTTAGTTCTTACACATTAATTTTCTATCAAAATACAGACACAGACTGCCTTTCATAGGGAGAGAGATTTTCTTGCTGGAAAACGCAATGTGATAAGTCAGGTGACGAACATCAGCCTAGATCCGTCAGTGGAAATTATTCTGTGCTGATTTATACATCAGTTTCTTCTGTCACATGATCCGTCAAGAGATCCGGCTTCTTGGAAGGTATGATTTCTGGTAACATCCTCCTTCGAGCTGGAGGCAAAGGAATTTCTTCATAATTTAGGTCTGCATATAGTGAGCCACCTGGTGACGACGATGTGTACTCACCCTTTGCAGGAAGACCATAAAGTTCATTTTCTCGTAAAACGAGGATAGAATTTTTCCTGTAATAAAAAAACAATTCTTTGATATAAAGTTTTGGTTTTTTTCTTAAAAAGGATGCTAAAGTTTTCACTAAAGCAAAAATACATCACAGCGTTAGAGATACAAGTTTTGGTAAAAAAGATGTTGGAATACACACCAGACTTTTTTTCTTGTGAAACAGCTTGTAAGTTGATTCAACGCCGCTTTATGAAATCTTCATTCTTGGCGTCATCGAAAGCGGACTACTGTTTTTTCCCACAGTGCACTTTGGCTAACGAAAATGCAAAGATTCAGGTGTGGGGTAAAAGAGAAAATTCATTCAGTCGTTATTTGTAGCATTATGTTTATTAGCACGTCTTTTGTAAAAAAAAAGATCGTGCTTTTGTTATCACTTTGTCCGCCCGTCTGCCTGTGGACACCGTATCTCTGCAACTATTAGTCCGATTTGAAAAATTCTTTATCCACTGGGAGGCTTGAAATGCGAGAACAATGAACACTCTGGTTTTCCTGATGCACACCTTCGCCGCTAGCGGACGTAAATGCAGATGATAACGAGTTTAAAATACATACAAGTGTTGTACCAAAGTAATGCAAAAGTGGTCATACCTTTTTTATTAACTGACAGAGGTGGTTCAAATTGCACATGTTGGTAAAGTAACTCTTTCTCTATACAAAGGCACTACTCAACATAGTCTCCATCACAAGCAATATATTTGCGCCATCGCTGAAACCAACTATCGAATCCTTTTGAAAAATTGAGATATGGACTGTTGTACTCACTTCTTCACAGCCACTTTAACATCGTGTGTGTCATCAAATTTTTGTCCCCGCAGACTGTTCTTCATTGGACCAAACAGGTGGAAGTCAGTCCAATGAAGATCAAAGGGTAGTTTAGTGGATGAGAGACAACCAACCAGCCTAATTTGCTGATAGCCTCATTTGTTACCAAAGATGTGTGTGTTCTCGCATTGTCATAGTGAATGGATCTTTTCATATTCTTTTTCGGTCTCTGCCTCCTTACAGCTTCTTAAAGCTTCTTCTGTGTTTCAGTGTACCGCTCGCTGGTCACGGTACTGCCACATTCCAGAATATCAAGGAAAATGAACTCCTATCATCCCCAAAAGCTGTCACCATGACTTTCTGTGCTGATCGCTGGTTCTTCAAATTCTTAGGCTTTGAAGAAGAGGTGTGACGCCATTCCATGGATTGATTCCTAGTTTCCGGATCGTAAAGACACGCCCACATTTCATCCTTTGTCACCAGATCGGAACAAATCGTGTCTTCATTGGCTTCAAACGCTTCCAGCATATCAGGGCAGACTTCCACCCTTTCCCCCTTCAAATTGGGTGTCAACTGCAAAGGTACCGACTTTGCACACACTTCCCGATACCCTAAGTCTTCCACCATCTTCTGTATGGCATGGTGACCATAGTCCAGTTGTGCAAAAAGCTCACGGATTGTGACCCGTCTCTCTGGGCGAATCAATTCATCCACTCGCTGACGATTCGTGTCAGTGGTCGCAGATGATGGTCTCCCACTGCGTGGTTGTCTTTAATGCTGGTTTTCCTTTCTTTAAACTTCTTCATCTATCTGTACACATTGCTCGTGTCAATGGTTTCATCTCCGTAAACATTCTGTAGCCTTCTGCGTATGTCAGACAGCCTGCACCCTTCCTTCGTCAAGAATTGCATGACAGCAGGTTGCTTCTGCTTGGAATCCATTATTTACCTGCCATGAAGAAGAAATGTTACAATAAAGAAAGAGGTACTCTACTAACATGTGCAATTTAAACGATCTCTGTCAGTTAATATAAAAAGTTATGTCTACTTTTGCTTTACTTTCGGTACAATCTTCGCACATTTTATTCCATACTAGTCTGTTGTACCCGTCGTTGGCGGGCTAGTGATGACCTTCTGACGTATAACACTTTTGAATTAATAACGGAGATTGAAAAACAACGTTCTATTTTCTTTTTTCTTCTTCTCCGCCCTCAAGGTCATAATACAATCGGCAAACAACGCTTACAAAAAAGGGCGTAATAAATGTATTTACGAATGAAAATAGTCGTAACGGAATTCTAAAAAAGAAACGCCTAAAATTTATGGTGAACTACTTTTCTGCACACCTTAACGTTCGGTGTGATCAGGTTGATGTCAACAAAGCGGAAAGACACACTCAGATTGGGTAGAAACGCGTAACATTAAATAACTAAAAATCAAATTTAAATTTAAAAAAAATCGCTTCGAGGTGCACCAGAAAATGTCTATAGGTATCTTCATAACACATTTCGTCGCTCTAGGTCGCCTAATGCTATGTGAAATCCGACCAACAGACACACACACAGTCTGTTTTATATATAGAGTGATATTTGCTTCTAAATATCCGATTAAAAAATTATTTTTCCTTTCGGTGTCAATTATACAGGAGACTATTTTAGTCAGTTTCTTTTTCAGAAATGCCTAGATGTTCCGCTAGGGGTGTGAAGGTGAATTGCGTTTTCCCCAATATCTCTGCTTCTAAAAGTCCGATTTGAAAATTTCTTCTTGCGTTGGATGCAGCTCCTAATGGGAAATGTTTTGCATATATTTCTAATTTTTGGTAAAGAATGGTTTAGCCATCTGAGAATGTAAGTGTTTATTTCTTGCCTCATATATATTTGGAGAGAAATGTAAGCTTCTGAGAACTCGACTGAAATAATTTTTTTCGTGGACCGATACCGCTCACCGGAAAAACTTTTGAGAATACCTTCTGCTTAAAATAGTGCATAGTTTTTCAGCCAGGGGGTGTAGATGTATATCTTATTTCCATCGATATCTCTGTTTCTAAGAGTCCAATCTGAAAAATTATTTCTACGTCGAAGTGTGTTTGCGCTGCGAAATGTTTCTCATATACTTTCAAATGTTTCTTCACGTAGAAGTGCGACACTAAATGGCGTAAGTTCGCGTTTTCTTTTACGGCAATATTTGCGGGACTTAAAACCCGATCGAAAAAAATATTTTCGGTCATATACGTACTTACTAATTATGAAAACTCTTTGTGCGCTTTTTCTTTCCCGAAAAATGATTTGCAAATTTGCTCCCCCTAGAGGCGAATTTCTTCCCAGTTTCGCCGGTAGGTGGAGCGGAAGTTTAATATGTTTTTCGCAATATCTCTTCTTCTAAATGTGTGATTTAAAAAAATTATTTTAACACCGGATATCATTTACCTTGTGTAACACTTTACGTTTGTATTTGAGAAGTTTTGCAGTTCCAGTTCTGTCGCAAGGGGGTATTTTGTGCACTCCTGTTTGCAGCTGTATCTCCGCTTTTAAAAACACTATGAAACAATTTCCGTTTTTATTGTATACCATTCGCTGCAGTAAAGATGGGGTGTATTATCATTTTTAAATAATGCACATTTTTCCTGCTAGGGGGCTTAAGGTGGACGTCAAGTAATTTTGCTTCCTATACTTCTAATGGAAAAAATTTTGTACACACTTCCTTCACAATTAATGCGTTCCGAAGGATGGAAATTTGAACATCGATTAAAATATCATCATATTATGACTTGGAATACTTAATATTTTCTAAAACATAACCATAATTATATTAAAAATCAATAACTTTCCCTTTGATGGTGTTGAAACCAGGAAAAAGATTGCGCGACCTGCACTTTGATGATGTCAGTAGACAAACGAATATTGGATTGCATAATTATGGTTATGTTTTAGAAAATATTAAGTATCCAAGTTATAAAATGAAGCTATTTTAAATGATGTTCAAATTTTTATCCTTGTGAACGCAATAATTGTGAAGAAAATGTGCACAGAAGTTTTTCCATTGGAAGTATAGGAAGCGAAATTACTTGACGTCCATCTTAAAGGTAAAAACCTTTTTCTCGCCGTCTCTGCTTCCGGTAGATACGCATTTAAAAAGTGTTTTTCCCTCATCATAACTTTTGCCATGAAGAATACTTTTCACCTATTTTCAACTTTTCCATTATGCAAAATTCTTCCGCTGGAAGCCGCATAGTTACAATTGTTTCCTTGTGTATTTCTTCTTTTAACTGTTCGATTTGAAAATTTCTTTGCCTCTCATACCTTCCTTGCTATCAGAAACCTTTTGTGCGTCATTTGCTAATTTGCGTAGCATACCTCTTAGACTCTGGTGGTAGTAAGCATCTGCTTCTATTTCTGGATGTTTTACAGATTGAAGAAATCCAGTTGATTTCTTTTTTTCTGGCCGGTTCTCCATTGACTTTGAGTAACTTTGATAAATTTTATTCGCGTCGGACAGGATTCAAAAGATGTTCTCACTACAATCGAAAAATTGGTGTCACCTTTCGTGTTTAACCTTTAAGCGGTCGATGCATTTGACCAAAATTCCGCCCCAAAATCTTCTGAGCTCCTAAAACAGAAATGTTGTCATACTGGCAGGGTTTTATGAAATCGCTGAAAAAATAATACCTTTTCCCCCCGGGTCCCATTGTGCCGGCCATACACTTGCATTGATGAGAAGAGCTTACTTCTACACTGCTGTTAATACAAATTGCAACACCAAGAAAGAAACAAACAATCAGAATGAAATTTATGAGAGTGATTAGTTATGGTACAATCTGCAAGATATCACAATTACGTACCGGTTCGTGATGAGGAAGACCAAAACATTAGTAATAAGTAAATCCGCCATGGGCTGTAATAACCGACCCCACACGCCGTAGAATAGTATGAAACAGAGATTGGATGGTCGTCTGTGGTATTGCATTCCATTCTGCGTCTACACGCAGTACGTTGGCTGTGACAGGCGGCGAGACCATGCGAGCCAGTCGTTGCGCGATGACACCGCATACATTCTCTACAGGTGACAAATCTGGCGAGCGAACAGGCCAGGATAGCAGAGTGACTTGATGCGCACAGAGTACGTCTTGGACAGTACGAACTACATAGGGTCGGGCATTGCCTTGGAAGACGGCTTCCATGATCGTCTGAAGGAAGGGTTGAAGTTCAGCTTCCAACACATCCGTGATGTAGCGTTGGCTGTTCAATATGCCTGTAATGTGTACTAGGGGAGTGCTTGGATGAAACGTAATAGCGCCCCAGACCGTCACGCTCGGCTTGGCACCGGTATGGTGCTGCACAATTCGACCTTCCAGATGCCGTTCACCACGGTATCGGCGAACAAGGATTCACCCGTCGTGATGCATTAGATTGAATCTGGACTCGTCCGAAAACACAACATGCTCCCATTCAGGAATCCAGTTTCGACGTTCGTAGCACCACTGCTCTCCCTGGCGCCTGCGTTTCAGAATAAAGTGAAGCCCTCAATGTTTACTTTGTCTTCAAGCGCCAGCAGTATTAAAATAATACAATATTAAAAAACACTAAATCACAAATCGTTACAAAAATTACGACATTTTTTTTGTGAGAAAATCTTTCATATCATGAAGATTGTTAAATCCAAATCCAGAAACAGATGATTTGGCATTGTCAGATATTCTCAGGATTGCTACATCAGAAGAAGAAACAGTGGACTTCAAATCTCTGGTAAGAAATTTTGATAAGCCCCACCATTTGCATTAAAATAACATGAAAAATAATTTTTTGAAAATATATATATTATCATATTACAAATTATGGATATCAGAATGTATAGACCTATCAGCCTCCTATCAGTGGTTAATAAAATTTTCACTAAAGTTCTTTCACACCGCTTGAAAGTGACAATGGACATGGCTCATCCAAGAGAACAAGATGGATTCCGGAGTGGCTACAGCACTATAGATCATATCCACGTACTGAGAGAACTAATTGAAAGAGCGAGGGAATATGAACTTCCATCATGCATGGCTTTTATCGATTATAAAAAGGCCTTTGATTCGGTTAAACCATTAGCAGTTGCAATGGCTTTGAAATCCTGCGGTATAGAAGATGCATACATTAACATTATTCATAATATCTATGAAAATGCAAGTGCAAAGATTCGGCTATTTGAGAATACAGCACCTATAAAAATTGGAAAGGGAGTGACACAAGGTGACACTATATCTCCCAAACTCTTTAATGCCACATTGGAAAATGTCTTTCAATAACTGAACTGGGAAAACAAAGGGATAAAGATTAATGGAGATTATCTAACTCACCTTCGTTTTGTTGATGACGTATTCATTTTTACAACTACCCCATCAGAGCTGCAGAGAATGATCCAGGAACTTGCTGACAAGAGTAAAGAAGTGGGATTAAAAATGAACTTTCAGAAGACAAAAGAATTAAAAATGAACTTTCAGAGTACAATGCTTTTACAAGAAATGAAGATTTATCGATTGATGGGGAAAAGCTGGAGATAACCAATACCTACATTGATCTTGGACAGAAAATATCAAGTGAGGGTTACATTGATGAAGAAATTGATCGGCGTATAAAACTTGCCTGGAGAGCGTTTAGAAGAAACAGTATAATTTTCAAGAGAAATATGTCATTATGTCTTGAAAGAAAAGTGTTTGATCAATGCATCCTTCCAGTGCTTACATATGGTGCAGAGACTGGATTCCAAGGGACAGGAAAAGATCCAGAAGAAGACCACATGGGAGATGGGTGGATGAAATTCGAAAGTATGCGGGGGTAACATGGATTAGACTGGCACAAGACAGACCGTTGTGGAAGAAACTTGGGGAGACCTTTGTCCAGCAGTGTATTGATAATGGTTGACAATGATGATGATGATGATTACAAATTAGGAATAAAGGTATAATCAATAACATCTGAATAAGGTTATAATCAGTTGGTGACTTCTGTGTTTTTAATACTGAATTGCAGAAAGCAGTTATAAGATCCCTCTGATGTTAACGTTTATTATATAGTGGTCCTCGGTCTAACATAAATTCGCCACCACTGGTGTATCTTAATTTCAAAAAAATTGGCAACCTGCTCTTCATGCTTGAAGCAATTCTTTCAGTGCTCTTGAAAATCCCTTTGGATTTAATTTAGAAGGGGAATACATTTATGTGCAAAATATTTGATAAAAGGTTAGTAGAGAGAAAAGAAAGAGCACTTATTTGTTTTCCAAGGGATTCAAAATTGAATTGCAATAAAGCACCCTATCATCTCTTCCTATTATTTTGGAAAGTTGCATATAGATGCTTTCAATACATAAAAAGATGAGCCATTACATTTGACCACCTACGTAATAACCTAGGACTCCATTTAGCCCGCGAAACAGCCGCCACTCTGCAAGGCATCAATTCTATGAAGTGGCGTTAGGTATCCTGGAGAATATGGTACCATAATGCCAACAGCAGGTTTTCACGTTCACGTACATTTCGAGGTGATGCTGCTTTAGCGCGAACCCGCTTTTCCAAGTCGAGCCACAAAATGTTCGATTGGGTTCACGTCAAATGAATTTTGAGGCCAGGACATTGACAAAAATCACCAGCATGTTCCTCGAATTACACCTTGACAATACCGGCAGTGTGGCATGGCGCATTATCCTGTTGGTAACACACCAGGAAACACAGTTGCCATGAATAGGTGAACTTGGGTGCAACGATGTTCAGCTGTCAGGAATTGTGCTATTGGGATAATGGAACCTAAAGTATCTCAAAGAAACATCGCCCACAGCATAGCACCGCCGTCGCCGGCCTGTTTTCACCCAACAGCGCATCCAGCCTCCGTAGGTAATCGGCGAATCCGAGCTCGGGCGTCTACGCAACGCACCAGGAATCTGGATTCGTCAGACCAGGCCACTTTCTTCCAATCATCCACTGTCCAATCTCGATGATCTGGGGCCTATTTCATGCGTTGCTGGCGATGGCGTGCAGTGAGCATGGGTACTAGGCTGAGTCTTCGGCTAGGGAGACCCATGCGCAGAAGTCTACGATGAATCGTGCGCTGTGATGCACTGCTCTGATCACCAATTGTGTAGTAGCCGGTGATTTGTCGCACTGTGGACCTGCGGTCGCTATGAAAAATGCGCGACAGTTCACGCTCTCCTCTGGCATCAATGAGCAGCGTACGACACACGGCTGGACGAAGGTGTGTTGTTTGGCCATGTGTGCACCACTTTTGATACGTACTCACTACAGCGGCACGTGAACAACCCACAAGCCCCGCATTTTCCGAGATATTATTTCCGAGGAGCCGTGCCATCTCAATTTGTCCTTCTGTGATAAATCGTCAGCTTTTCCCATTCTGACTCCGAACACTCTACTAACCGAAAGCCGGTCCTCGGGTTGTATGTACAGGGTGATTCATAAAGAAATACACAGTTTCAACGCACTATAAAACAAACACAATGTAAAATATTTTATGCTACCTGTAACAGAATTGTAGGGGAGTGTTTCAAGTTTTTTTTTAGAGACACTCACAGATGTTCTCTGTGTGCATCCTTAGTCACACGACACACACCGAGCCGGTATTTCCGCCCAAACGCGAGGTAAGATATCTGAACCAAGTGCAGTGATAGTGGCTGTGATACGCTGTTTCAGATCCACAAGATCAACAGGAAGGGGAGGGGAAAATACCTTGTCCTTTACGTACCCCCACTGGAAAAAGTCACAAGGTGTCAAGTCAGGACTTCTGGGTGGCCATTTGGTTAGTGGCATGTTGTAGTTCGCGGCTCGTCCAATCCATCGGTGAGAAAGATGTTCATCGATTGACTAGTCACGTGACACGTGCGCTGTCTCCTACGTCACTTCTCTCAGTAGCGGGATAGAAACTTTATGAGTACATCTACCTAACGGTTCGCAGTTGTTGTCCGTGTCTTCAACTGTTACTGTTTTACAGCATCTGGATACTGTATACTTCTTTATGAATCACCCTGTATATATATATTGTTCTGTGCACTTCTCTTGGACCTCCGTCGGTCTTCAGACGCGTTCATTTCCCTAGGTTGGGGGTGGTCATAATGTAATGGCTCATCGATGTATTTACGTTTTAATAAACTTAGATGCTATTTTGAAAAACAGCATATTGAAGCTGATTCACTCTAGTCTGAAAACTCATTTTATGTAATAAAACATGAGGGCACAAACTGAATTGAGATTGAGAATACGCAATGGAAATATTCTTTAATCTAGTACAAGCACAGTTGCCTCAAGGAAGATGTTGCAAGAGGTGACCACCGTCATTCAGATGCATAGTCACACGAAGCTCCATATTGGAGAATCATGGCTATAACATACCGACATCAATAGCAACAACTTAACGTCTGATATTTTCTGAACATCTTGAATTGCACTTGGAATTTCGCCGTACACCTTCCCTTTCAAGTTGCCGCAGACAAAAATAGTCCTTATACTTATTCCCTTTGCAAGTCGCCCCATAGGAAGAGTATGCTCATGCAATTCACCTTTCAAGTTGTGAAAGACAAAAAGAATCTGGGGCGTCAGGTCGGGAGAATTTGCGGGAAACGGAAACTTCGGAATAATCTTCTTCTGGTAGAAACTGCGGTTTTGTGCCACTTTTATTGGAGGTATGATACTTGCAATGCCCTTTTGATAGTAGCCATTCCTAAGTATTTATCACCCAGCTGGTACACAAACTCCATGAAGATTCTCAAGTATGAGTCGGTATTTAGTGTCTCTTCAAAAAGACTGGCTCTATGATACGGAATCGCAACGTTACACACGAGAGAGGTTCGTTATGGAAAGCATAAGAATTTGTGGTGTCACACCTACGTGTGCATTTGGGGGGGAGTGTCTTGCCTCATGACACATGGAACAAGGCTTCGTCACTAAAACACGTTATATCCAACAGTCCTTGGTTTTGACCGCAAAACTACACAGAACATTCGCAATAGGATGTTATCTTAGCATGATCTGGTAGCTGTAATTCTTTGCACAACGGTAACGCGGTATTGCTTGAGTTTCACTTTCGTTGCTGATCTTTGACCGGTCGAACACTTGTCACGGAATGCAGAATAGTTTCCAATAGTTTTACACAATCTTGCATTCATCTAGTTTCCCGAGATATTAAGCGGAATATCTCCGGAAACTAGATGAATGCAAGATTGTGTAAAACTATTGAAACTATTCTCCATTCCGTGACAAGTATTCGACCTTGTCGAAGAGCAACAACGAAGGTGAAACTCAAGCTATACCGATTTACCATTGTGCAAAGAGCTACAGAAAGAATTACGTTCTGTACAACATCCAGTCTTTGGCCGATGAAGCTTTCTTAAAGGTTATATATTTCTGAACGTGCATATTTCCCTACTATTAGGAGAATTCAAATTCGTGCAGAAATAGTCCAAAGTAATCAAGGTAGTTGCCTTCAATGCACGATCTTAATAACAAGAGTCACTCACAATACAAATTTAAATTCGTTGGCTGAATTTAAAGATTTTATTGTATATACAAATATAAGAACTTTCGGGTTTCCCTAGAACCCATCATCAGATACAGAAGAAGGAATAAGTTTAAATAGAGTGTTACGTGACATAATATAGATATCAGATATTAATATGACATAATGTCACGTGACATCAAATTGTCAAACAACGTGGCATGTATCATGAAATAAAGAAAATAAAGAAAATGGAATGCAGGTATACATAAAATACTGCATTGTAAAAATAAAGGAAGGTTAGTAGATAACTAAATTAATTGTGTTGTTCTCATCTGGAGATACAACAAGGAGCACTATCGCACAAATCGAGATTAAGTGATTTCGTCCTCAGTTTGCCTCGTATTCGGACCTATAATTAGTTTCCAGATTGTAGGTATAGATACTGGAACATTGTCATTACAGCATAAATGTCTCTGAGTAGCAATTACAAGGCTCTCAGTGAACAGCAATGAAGAGACAGCACTAGGTGTTACGATGATGGAAGCATCATTCCAAATTGGATAGTGCAGGCCATCGCACACGAGTCGAGACAATGCAGAATTTTTGAGTCAATTTTTTACGGCGTATTTATGTTCATTAAGTCTTGTTTCTTGTGTACGTTTTGTAGATCCTATATATTTACTATCGGGAGTGTCAGCATCAATACTTTTTAAGGGGATGCTGTAAACGCCAAATTTGTTTAGCTTTGTTACCTGGTCTAGATCTTTTTTAATTAACTGGAAAATGTTTGTAGTACGTATTCCGAATTCCAGGTGAAAGTTTCTGCAAATGGCTTTGAGAACAGGTGTTATGGTTGAATAATAATAATCTATGGCACCTATATATCTACGAAGTTGTTGGTCCCTCTAGAGAGTAGTTGAGTTTTCTTGGTGGAGCTTCTTAAGAGCTTTTTTTATGATAAAGGTGGGAAAGCCATGGTTGAGGGTGATGTTGAATATTTTGTTAATATCACACTTACGTCTGCTGAAACTAGATGAATGCGAATACGAGGCAATCTGATGACGAAATCACTTAATCTCGATTTCTGCTATACTGCTCCTTGTATCTCCAGATGAGAACAACACAATTAATTTAGTTACCTACCAAATTTCCTTTATTTTTACAATGCAGTATTTTATCAATACCTGCATTCCATTTTCCTTATTTTCTTTATTTAATGATGCTTGCCACGTTGTTTGACAATTCGATGCCACGTGACATTATGTCATATTAATATCTGATATCTACACTGACGGAAAAAAAATCCCAACACCACGAAAAAATAATTGTAGAGGAATGATATTTAATCGATTAAGGTTTCAAGATCACAGCTTATTGTAAGCGCGAGAAGAGCTATTTTAAATGTGAAATGCTGGTACATTAATAACCGCTGTAACCGCCAGAATGTTGAATGCAAGCACGCAAACGTTCATGCATTGTGTCGTACAGGTGCTGGATGTCAGTTTGTGGGATGGAGTTCCATGCCTGTTGCATTTGGTCGGTCAATACAGGGACGGTTAATGCTGGTTGGGGGTGACGCTGGAGTTGTCGTCCAATGATGTCCCATATGTGCTCGATTGGTGAAAGATCTGGTGATCTAGCAGCCCATGGCAACATGTCGACACTCTGTAGAGCATTTTGGGTTACAACAGCGGTATGCGGCCGAGCGTTATCCTGTTGGAAAACACCCCCTGGGATGCTGTTCATGAATGGCAGCGAAACAGGTTGAATCACCAGACCGACGTGCAACTGTGCCGTCAGGGTGCGTGCGATAACCACGAGAGTGCTCCTGCTGTCATAGGAAATTGCTCCCCAGACCATAACTCCAAGTGTAGGTCCAGTGTGTCTCGGCCGCAGACAGGTTGGTTGCAGGCGCTCACCTGGCATCCTTCTAACCAACACACGGCCATCACTGGCACCCAGGCAGAACCGGCTTTCATCAGAAAACACAACAGATCTTCACTCCGTCCTCCAATGAGCTCTAGCTTGACACCACTGACGTCGCAAACGGCAGTAGTTTGGAAGTGGGTGGAATGCACGCTACAGGGCGTCTGGCTCGGAGCTGGCCTTCAAGTAACCGATTTGTAACAGTTCGTTGTGTCACTGTGGTGGCAACTGCAGCTCGAATTGTTGTCACAGACGCAGTACAATGCGCCACGGCCATACACCGTACACGGAGGTCTTCCCTCTCAATAGTGCCACGTGGCCGGCCGGAACCCGGTCTTCTTGAGACAGTATCTTCCCTTGACCACCGCTGCCAACAATCATGCACAGTGGCTACATTCCTGCCAAGTCGTTCTGCAATATTGCGCAACGAAAATCCACCTTCTCGTAGCCCTATTACACGACCTCTTTCAAACTCCGTGAGCTGTTGATAATGGCTTCTTCGTCTTCTTAAAGACATTCTTGACTAACATCAACAACCTACGTCGAATCTCAACGATAACTAACGCTCCCGAACGTTACAGCGCGTATTTACAGCAAACCTGTTTTGCATGTTCCGAAGGGCGCTACTAGCGCCACACGTATGCGCCGAGCGCGAAATTTGCATTGACGTCATCTTACAGATGTACTCTCACCGCCTACCAACTGTCGTTTATCGAACACAACCCCTTCTTCGTGTTGGGATTTTTTTCCGTCAGTGTACATTATGTCACGTAACACTATATTTAAACTTATTCCTTCTTCTGTATCTGATGATGGGTTCCAGGGAAACCCAGCTCTTATATTTGTATATACAATAAAATCTTTAAATTCAGCCAACGAATTTAAATTTGTATTGTGAGTGACTCTTGTTATTATTAAGATCGTGCTTTGAAGGCTACTAGCTCGATTACTTTGGAATATTTCCCTACATTTTGTTCTTCATTGGAAAAATGAATGATGAATGAATACTCTTGGAGATGATTTTAGAAGGAGGAAGAATCGTAAAACCGCCCTTAGAAATGGGAAGCTTGATTATTGGAGATAAGCCTCTCTGTAGGAAAGACATATGAAAGTAGAAAGCTAAGTGTTTATCACTGAAAACTTTCCAAAGTTAACAGAAAATTAAGTGTTTGTCAGGTAGTTCTCTATTTTAATTACACACCACGGGGTATAAGGATCAGGGTTACGAATCGCTGGATGACCGGGCAAAATAAGCTCTGTGGGTAATGAAGCTGGCAAAGAAAACATGCCGCTAGATGTAGGTTTTTTTAAACACCACTCAAGGGCATGCTGTCTTACCATGTCTGCATCATTTCGGAACTAGCCATCTGTTGATTCAATCGATAACAATCACCTTAGATGTTGTGCAAGGAGTAAATTCTGAAGATATTGAAATGATCATAGATCAGATCAGATCATATGTAAAGGATTTTAGGAAGTGAGTGTCTGACCCCAGGTCTTAAGCAACCCTTAGAAATAGGAAACTAGGAGATTTAGTCTAGAGCGCCCGATGGGAAAGTGACACGGTAAGCAGAAGTAGAAAGGGGGAGGAAGACGCCCTTATTTATTACCGGGGACCAGTGTCCGTGGTCTGACGGCTTAACGTTCCCATCCGACGCACGGCAGATATTTAGTTAGTGGATCGAGCGTTTGTACCTGCCTGGGATCGAACCTGAGGTCCTTTCCGTGGCTGTCACGAACGTTGCCCAGTAGGCCACCCGCGGCCCCAGAAGATATTGAAATTTTTTATCTGTAACTAAAACGTTTTTTTTTTTTTTCAAAATTTGTACTGGTTACGAAGAAATTGTTTTCGTCTAGATAGCTAATTTGTCTCGTACATCCAGATTCTTCCTAGTTTTTTGAAAATCAAAATATTAGGAAAGCGTCTATAATTAGATATTTGTGATACTGATAATTCTTTTGAATACAGCAGCTGTTTCACCAATTTTGAGAACATCCGGGTATCGTTCAGTAAGAAGTATAAGTCTATAAAAATGATATACTTCTTACTGAACGATAGATGCTTTCCTAAATTTTGATTTTTATGTAAGCTACAGTTCTATTGTTCTACTGAAAGAGACTAATACAGCTGTAGTTTACATTAGGTCCACTGTCATCCTTATCTACACTAGCATTAGTTCCAATGTTGTGTATCATTTTATTAAACAAATTATCTGTAATATCTTGTGAAAACGTACATGGGGATCATATTGGTTTAACTTTGCTTTACGGGGTTGAATAGAAGTTTTTGTAGTACTGGTGTTATTTAAAATATCAGTAGGTTTGAAAGTTCCTTTGCATTGAAATAACATACAACGCTACATTAAAATCATCCGATGGTACATATTTGAAGCAAAAATCGTGATCTACTGATTTCTACTAATGTTTTAGCTTTGGTGTACAGATTATAGGCAAAAGCTCTGGAAACACTTCCCATCCTAATATATAATTTGCTAGAGCCCTCCTCCTCCATGCCACTTTTTAAGTAGTCATAGCAACAACCGAGAAACAAATGTTTGTCACGTCACGTTTAGCTTTTCGTGAAAGTGACGTCATCGCCTACACGCGCGCAGATATCAATTTTGTTCTGTTGTCATAGCAACAAAGAACAAAGCTTCTAATGTGACGTCATCTAATCCAAATCATTCTCACATGACGTCAGAGATACGTTGCGTCACACGGTCAACTCTTTAGAGATACGAAAACTTTACATCAGGAATTCTGGTTCACTACCTGAACCGGTGTTTACCCATCTGTATGTGGCAACGCCAAGAGTACGGCGATCTGACGACGTCAAGATAAAAATAGTTCACGGAAAAGAACAGGGGAAATTGATACAAAGTTCACAGTCAGTGTATACGAAAAATGTTGTGTACAAGGAAGTGTTGACGAAATAGGGACTAAAGGTTTTACAAAACGCGTAACAAACAGACAGCCCGTCGTATCAAATTCCATAACAGACTGCTCGGGAAATTTTCAGAAAGCTGTGAGCCAACGTCGCCATCTATTAACGTGGATCTCAACATCATAAATTTTAACTCAAAAACTTTTGTATCATGAATTTTATTTATCCCCGTCATTATTGACGGGCTTTCATCTAGTTACCCAATAATCCTCTCGTTTTTTCCATCACAAAGAAGGTCTTGCTACTTACCTTCTCCTGTAGATATACACAGCAATCACAAGAACTCCCAGGATCACTGATGCCACAACAACAATGATAACTGGAAAGAAAAAACTCAGTTGAAGAGTCAAACACTGGAAGAACATGACAAATTATATAATATCAAGGAAACAGGAAAACCTTGAGAAGTATTCAAGCTCAAGTTTCCACAAAAATCTAATCCATCCTTATATTCTTTTGTAGTTCCGTTGAAAGAAAAGTACACTCCTGTTTGTTGTAAACGCAAAACCAGAAAAAACGTCTGCGATGGAACTGACACTCTCAGGATCTGTAGTTCGCGTGTGGAGGTGCAAATGATTGCAACCAAACAACAAACATCCGCAGTGCACATGCACAGCATTTGTGAGAGCTTCACGCTCATAGCTCTCCTGCAAAAGATATGAGGATGGTACCGAAAGTAATGCAAAAGAGGGCATAACGTTTTTATTAACTGTGAGAGGTCGTTCAAATTGCCCATGTTGGTAGAGTAACTCTTTATCTCTTCCTCAACATAGCCTCCATCACAAGCAATGCATTTGTGCCATCCTTGAACCCAACTCTGGAATCCTCTTTGAAAAAATTCAGGTGTGGAATCTTGTACCCACTCCTTCATAACCACTTTCACCTCGTCTGTATCATGAAATTGTTGTCCCTGGAGACTGTCCGTGATTGGAATGAACAGGTGGAAGTCGGAGGGCGCTATATCTGGGCTGTACGGTGGACTGGGGACCACCGTACAGCCTAATTCGCTGATTGTCTAATTTGTTGCCAAAGATGTGTGTGGTCTCGCATTGTCATTGTGACTGTGAATCATTTTCAGATTCTTGTTCGGTCTCTTCCTCCTTATACTTTCTCTAAGCTTGTTGAGTGTCTCATTGTAAGATCGCTGGTCACGGTAGGGCCACGTTCCAGAAAATCAAGAAGAATGAACCCTCTATCATCCCAAAAAACAGTCACCATGACTTATCGCTTGCTATTGAACTTCTTAGGCCTTCGTGAAGAGGTGTGACGTCATTCCATGGATTGATTCTTCGTTTCAGATCGTAAAGATACTCCCACGTTTCATCCCCTGTGACCAGATATAACAAAATCGTGTTTTTATTAGCTTCAAACGCTTCCAGCTGATGAGAGCAGACATTCACCCTTCTGTACTTCAAATCGGGTGTCAACTGCCAAAGTACCCACTTTGCGCACACTTTCGGAATAAGTCTTCCACCATCTTCTGCATGGCATTGTGGCCATAGTCCAGTTGTGCAACAAGCTCACGGATTGGGACTCGTCTCTCCGCGCGAATCAATTCATCCACTCGCTGAAGATTCGTGTCAGTGGTCGCAGATGATGGTCTCCTACTGCGTGGTTTGCCGTCAGTGCTGGTTTCCCCTTTTTTAAACTTCTCCGTCCATCTGTGCACATTGCTCTTGTCAATGGTGTCATCCATTCTGTAGCCTTCCGTGGATTTCGGTCTGCCTGCACCTTTCCTTTGTGAATAACTCAATGACAGCACCTTTCTTCTCTTTGGAATCCATTATTTACCTGCAATGAAGAAGAAGAGTTACTATAGAGGAAGAGTCACTCTACCAACATGTGCAATTTGAACGACCTCTGTCAGTTAATAAAAAAGTTATGTCCACTTTTGCATTACTTCCGGTACAACCCTCGTACATAAAAGGGCAAGGTGCTATGGTCGATTCGCAGAAACTGTGGTGGTAAGGTCGCGGTACTAACTGAGTATGCACTAGACGTGACGCCTACATACAGCTGAGGGACTATGAGCGGGGCAGATGATGGCAGACATCGCTACTCGTGTAGGAAGAAACGCGAGCACCTGAGGGACTATGAGCGGAGCAGATGAAGGACTATGAGCGGAGGGACTATGAGCATTAAGAACTATAAGCGGAGCAGATGACGGACTATGAGCGAAGCAGATGACGGACTATGAGCGGAGCAGATGACGGACTATGAGCGGAGCAGATGACGGACTATGAGCGGAGCTGATGAGGGATTATGAGGGACACATGAGGGACTATGAGCGACACATGAGGGACTATGAACGACACATAAGGGACTATGATGAGGGACTATGAGTGACACATGAAGGACTATGATGAGGGACTATGAGGGACACATGAGAGACTAGCAAATGAGGGACTATGATGAGGGACCATGAGGGACACATGAGAGACTATCAGCGGAGCATATGAAGGACTATGATGAGGGACTATGAAGACTATGAGGGACGCTGAGACTATGATGAGGGACTATGAGCGACACATGAGACTATGAGGACGCTGGGACTATGAGCTTCACATGACCGACTATGAGGACGCTGAGACTATGAGGACGCTGGGACTATGAGCTTCACATGACCGACTATGAGGGACACATGAGGGACTATGAGGGACACATGAGGGACTATGAGCGGAGCATATGAGAGACTATAAGCGGAGCAGATGTGTTGGACTGCTGGATGGCGAACTTCGCTACTCGTGTAGGACGAAACGCGAGCACAGTGATACGAACATGGCATCAGTGGGAAGATGAAGATCTGACAAAATGGCGCGAGGAGTCAAGATTCCAGCGACAGCTGAATGCACGGGAAAACCGTCATCACAATCGTATGACGTTGGGGACCAAACATCCACACCCCGAAGGTTAAGACAGCAGTGGAGAGTTGTCTTCAAGCTCTGTCCGACACCATTTGCTTCAGAGAGGCCTAGTCGCTCGCCATCCATTGCTTCGACTACCTTTCTTCTTAAACAACAGATGTCAGCTGTTGTAATGGGAGGCTAAGAATGCATAGTCTGGCATGATTATGGCAGCGTTCAGTGTTTTGTGACGAGTAGAGGTTCAACCTAATAAACCATGGTGGACGTAACCTTGTATTGTGACAGGACGGTAAACGACTGCTAGACCTATGCGTTGTGCTGTCATGTGGGTCCGACAACGGGCGTTATTGTGCGGGTCGCTGTGCGGTTTCATTTATGTTCCAGTCTCCTTATTATTGTAGGGACCAAGACCATCCCCTGGTCCATCGCGTACGATGTGGAGGCTGACGTTTTGCTGTATTTGCAGACGGCCCCCGATGCTACCTTTAAACAGGAAAATGCTGCACCACATGTGGCGCACAATGTGTTAAAACTCCTGGATTCCCAACATGTGCCACGTTTTCCTTGGCCAACGAGTTCACCTTATTTGTACTCCATTGAACAAGTGTAGAATGATGACTGGCCAATCATGATCACTCGGCAGTTACCCAAGATAAACTTTAGATACAAATCGAGAACGCATAGAATAACCGTTCGGTCTGCGACATCCAGAACCTCTTCAGTCGATGCCACTCCGTTTGCGAACCGTTATCGCCGCTTGGTTGGATAAACAATGTATTCAAAACTGTGTGTTCTAATCACTTACATGTCTCTACTGCACCCAATACATCTCACTTCAATATCGCAGGTTTTTCTTGGTTTTGCTCTTTCAACAGACAGCAGTGTATTTCTTAAATCAGTTTGTAGTGGCTACTGAGTAGGACGTAAATACAATTTCAGTAGTCAAAGTCAATTTCAGCCGTGCCATTTTTTTCTCAGCGCAAAGAATTACTGTTCTTAGTTATCATGCGTGTTTATACATTGGTGTGCAAAAATTAAGGACGAAGAGGAGAAATGAGCATAACAGAGGAACGAGCAGGCAGAACGGACCGAAAGACCACTCAGGAAATAGACTAGGGTCCGGTGCGATAGGGCATGAGCATATGTGCAGCATGACGGGGGTAGGGAGGTCGGAAGGTTATAAGGCACACGGGCGGTTTACGCTCAGCAATTCTGTGAAAGCTATTGCACGGTGTACACCGGTTTGAACGACGTCGAGTTGCCGCCACCGTATGATATGGCCAACAGGCAATCCAGTGGACACCATCTGGATGACTTTACCCGAGGTCGCGTCATTAGGAAGTTGGAAGAAGGTCGAAGTGTGACTAGTGTGGCCGAGGAGTTCGGGATCACTCACAGCATCGTTTCACGAGCTTGGAGAGCATTTCAAACGACAGGAACAGCTGTCTGAGAGTTTAGCAGTGGTCGTCCACGAGCAACCACGGCGGCGAACGGCCGGTATATTGTCCTACTGGCGAGAAGATACAAACGGCAGACAGCGGGAGAAATCGTAAGGCACATGCAGCAGACAACTGGACGTCCGTTATCGCGTTTTACCGTGGCCAGCAGGAGCTGCAGAAAGGTGGTCAATTTGCACGACGACCAACACGGTGTTTGCCATTAACGCCTGCTCATCGGAGACGGTGGTTTCTGTGGTGCCAGGAAAACAACCACTGGACACTTCAGCAATGGGGTCGAGTTCTCTTTACGGATGAGAGCCGATTTAGTCTGGCGAGCGATTCTGGACGTATACACAACTGGAGAGAGCAGGGAACACGCAATCACACCTCCAACATAATCGAAAGAGACCGGTTTGAAGGTGGCGGAGTTTTCGTTTGGGGCGGTATCATGTTTGGTAGCCGTACTGACCTCCACATCTTCCAAGGAGGTTCAGTCACTGGTGTCCACTATTGTACCGAGGTTCTCCTGCCTCACGTGCGTCTGTTTAGAGGTGCTGTGGGTCCTGAGTTCCTCTTAATGGACGACAACGCTACACCTCATCGTACAGTGGCTGTCGCAGAGCTGTTGGAGGGTGAAGATATTCAACGCATGGATTGGCCCGCAAGGTTCCCGGACCTAAATCCAATCGAACACGTGTGGGACCTTCTCGGGAGACGCTTGGTAGCACGTCACCAGCCGCTAGCAACGATTCCGCAGCTACGATTGGCGCTACAAGAGGAATGGGCCGCGATGCCTGAACAGTTCCTTGACAACCTCGTCCTCAGCATGGACAGACGTTGTAAATCCTGCAACGCAGTCAGAGGTGATCATGTCCCCTGCTAAGAACTGGATTTTTCTTGGCAGCCGCTTGTCACATGGACGTTTCTGTCTTCTGCCCAGTTGTGCTCGAAGCTACCTTTTCAATAAAGTGCCTTAGTATCCTTTGGATTCCTTGTTTGGAGGGTTTTGCTCACTTATCCCATATTCTTACATCTTGGGGATCTTATGGTATGATTTGAGTCGATGAGGAGCAGTTCTGCACGACGTTTCATTCGTAAAACCGTCTCGTCCTTAATTTTTGCACGCCAGTGTAGGTAAATATATTTACTTATAACACGCATGATAGGTGCTTAGGACTGTGTCCTTTACTTTTGAGATATTGTGCCATTATAATTTCGAAATACTTCTAAATCAGAAGATAGCACTTAAAACAATGGAAACCCTATAATGACCTAGGTAATAAAATCCTATCATGATCTACAAAACACACTTTTACGGCGTACTTTGGCGTTCTTATTCCGTTTTGAAACGTGTCAGATGGTTTTTGAGGAGTAAAAACCAACTCAAGCTGGAATAAAATTTCTCAAAATACCAAAGGACATTAATTACTAATCCTGCATTCTTGTATACTAGAAAACATAGCTCTTTCTATTGTAGGAAATTCAGTAATACTGTACAATCGTGCTTCAGATTCATGGCATTCCTTGTTTCGGTTTGGGCTTTTATTTGCTGCTGTGAATTTTTATATCTGTAAAGGGTTGCTTGACATTAATTTTTAATACGTCATTTGTAAAAGAAGATAGTGCTTATGTTATCAGTTTGTCCGTCCATCCGTCTGTCTGTCCATCCGCCTGTAGACACCGTATCTCTACAACTATTAGTCCGATTGGAAAAATTATTTTTGCATTCGGAAGGCTGAAATATGCGAATGATGATCCTTCATTTCTTTCTTTTTTTACGATGCACAATTTCGTCGCTAGAGGGCGTAAGTGCAGATGATATCGAATTCAAAATACATTTTATTCCATGTATTTGCTTCTAAACATCCGATTAAAAAGATTCTTTTACCTTTCGATTTCTTTATTTGAAGAGTATTTTAAGAATAGAGACTTTTTCAAGTTACGAATAGATTTTCCGCTGGGAGGCGTACTAGTAAATTACGTTTTCCTCGATATCTCTTCTTCTAAAACTCCAATTTTAAAAATATTTTCTTCAGCGGATACAGCTTCTGATAGAAAATCTTTTGCATGTAATTTCTAATTTTTGGTAAATAATATTTTGGCCACCAGGAGGCCAAAGTATTCTGATGTATTTGCCATAAAATTTGAGCTTCTAAATTCTCAATTAAAAAATTCGTTCGTGGACTGATGCCACTCACGTCGATAAACCTTTTCAGAATATTTTTCTTAAAATATTGCATGGTTTCTCCGCCAGAGGGCGTAGATATATATCTTTTTTTTTTGTCAATATCTCTGCTTCTAATGGTCCGATTTGAAAAATTCTTTCTTTATTGGATAGAGTTTCCAGTGTGACATGTTTTTTATATAATTTCTACATTTTCAAGTAATTCATAGACTTTCCGCTTGGGGGCGTATTGGTAAATTGCGTTTACCTCGATATCTCTGCTTCTAAAACTCCGATTTGAAAACTTCTTTCTGCGCCGGCTACAACTCCTGATGGGAAATCATTTGCATATAATTTCTAGTTTTTGGTAAAAATGGTTTGGCCACCAGGGTGCGTAAGCCTTAATTTTCGCTTCTGATGTACCTGCAGCCAAATCTGAGCTTCTAAAACCTCGACTGAAAAAACATTCGTTTGTGGACCGATACTACTCACGTCGCCAAACCTTTTAGGAATATTTTGTTCTTAAAATAATGCATAGTTTCTGCGCCAGGGGGCGTAGATGTTTATCATATTTTTGCCAACATCTCCACTTCTTGGAGTTCGATTTGAAAAATTCCTTCTTTCTTGGATAGTGTTTCCGATGCGAAATTTTTTTCACATAAATTAAAAAATTGTAAGTTAATCATAGACTTTTCGCTAAGTGGCGCAAAGGTAAATTGCGTTTTCCCCGATGTTTCGGCTTCCAAAAATCCGATTTAAAAACCTCTTCCTATATCCTGATGTAAAATGCTGATGGAAAATGTTTTTCATATATTATCTATTATTTGGTGAAGAATGATTTAGCCACCAGGGGATATAAGTGTTAATTTCTGTTTCTGAAGTATTTGCATTAAAATCTGAGCTCTTGCGGGTTTAAAAAAACCCGATTGAAAAACTTCTTTCTTCCGTCAGATACTATTGTTTTCCATGCCGGTTCCATTGACTTAAAATAGCTTTGATAAATTTAATTTGCATCAGAAGGGATTCAAAAGACGTGCTCATTACAACCGAAATTAAGGTGCCATCTTACTTGTTTGACCACTGATCCCGGTGAGCGGCGATTCCGTAGAGGGATATGTCATTAGGGATTAGAGGTGGGTACAAAATCACGTCACGGTTGCTTTGTAACGTTACTAAAATGTCACTGTCACGGTTTGCGATCATCGGCAAAAATCACCGTTCCAAAATCACGAGAACGCTTAGGTTCCTGAATTGTTCCAAATTCACGCTACTTTCGTGGAATGACAGGTACGTTGCAAATCAAGGGTTCCCAAATCAAGCTACTTTCGTTAACCGCTCCAAAATCACTGGATATTAAATATATAGATATTTCCAATCTGTTTCACTCAGTAATCTTACTTTTAACTCAAACTACTTTTATTAACCGCTCCAAAACCACTGATATTAAATATAGATATTTCCCAGCTTTTCACTCAGTAATCTCATGTTTAAATTTATTTATGTGACAGTGTTGGGTTTTTTAAATTTAAAATGATATTTATATATGATATTTTGCACCCAAACGACCGTTCAATGAAGTTCCAGACAACAAAGTTTTTTTATGCCTGCAGCACAAAATTTCAGAAAAACCGCAATTATTGGCTAAAAATATAACCGAATAAAAATCTTTTTTATGTTTAGGTCTGTCTACAGACCAACAGACCAAATAAATGAATTACAAATAATGATTCATTTATCTTCCACTTGAAAATTTTTCATATACGAGCTTGACTATCTGCTCTTTGGGAGTTAAAAGATTCAATATTTAATGCTTCTCCGTTACTTACTTATGAAAAGTAACTAAGAATACTAGTGCCTAAAGTAGTCTGCCTGTGGAAATCTCGGAAATAGCGCGAACACGAATCCTCTTGAGAACTCAGAACGAAAACTGCGAAGCAAAGTGCCGAGTAACGATTAATGAAAGGTTCCTGTGGATTGCGATTTCGCACGTGACTAATTTGAGCATACAGATAAAGGTGTTCGTTCTCGTCACAAACTGTGACTTTGTCACCGTTACTTGTCACTGTTACGTTTTTTAGAACTTCACGGTTGGAACGTTACCGAAAAGTCACTCTTAAGCCCATCCCTATTAGGGATCGGAACCTAGTCTGTGGCACCCGGATAGTTGCAAAAGACATGGCCTTGTTCTGACATCAAATTATCCTTCTGATCCGCACAATGTTTAAAATTTATTTTTCGAAGTAAATAACGGTGAAGGTCAAATGTGTTAATCTAGCCTAGTCATAATTTGTTTTGGATAAAAAAAAGGAGATAAGGAAAATAAAATTTACCCTTTAACCAGCTGGAACGAAGTAACTCGGGATTATTGAAATGAGCTGACATCAGCTCGAACGAATAGATTCGCAATCTAAGAATTCTACCCAACGTGTCTGGAACGAGTGAACCTGTGCAGAAAAAAGTTGCTTTCGCCCTTAGCTTTTTTATTCAAAGTAGTCATTCCGGAGATGATTGACATTACTCCAACCTAATCGATAACCTGCTAAAAGGTGTATTGTATCGGCGACGAACTTAAAGAGGGAGTGAGAAGATGTTTCAGTCTCTTGTTTCTGCCATTGGCCTACTGTCCGTGTCGAAGGAACTAAACATTCACCATCATGTTTAGGGACATGAAGTACAGAATGAAGGGCCAGAAGGGAGTGCTTAATACAGGTTTACGGACGGTTTGCTCAAAACAGAGGATAAAGGAATTGTTTTGCTGTAGCTGTCATGAAACTCGGCCATTATGTAATTATTTCTATTTGGGGAATGTAAACATATCTAGGCACCATTTGATTCCGGTACATCTACCGTTTAAAGGGTTAGGCCTCTTTCTGCTCTTAAACTTTTTAAACTCAAAATAAAAAATAATCCTGCAGGATAAATTAACTTTATAACAACCGTCGTTTAATTTGGAAAGGAAAATTTAAATAAAATAACATGGATAAGAAATAAAAAAAAAACGATAAGAAAACTTAGACTAATATTGTGACATCACACATAGGTGGTATTGTATTGTACACTCAATGGACAAAAAATAAGAGATACTTACCTAATAGAGTGTGGGTCATCCTGTAGCACCAATGACAGCCTGTACATGCCAAGCCATCGACTACACCAGATGCAGCAGGTTTTCCGGAGGCAATGCCAGGGATGTCTGTTGCAACATTGTCCACAACTCCGCCCGAGACGACGGTCTAAGATCCACGGATCTAATGTTCCAATCCACGGCATTCCAAAGAGCTTCCACAGAGTTTAAATCCGGAGACCTTGGGGTCCACTTGTTGGTTCCAATCTCAGATGAATTTTCCTCGAGCCATGCCTTGGTAGTTGGTGCCATGTTGTGCGGCGCATTGTCTTTCTGAAACAGACCATCGGCGGCAGGAGGCGCGAGGCCATGAAAGCGTGTTGGTGATCAGCCAGAGCATGTGGATAGTGCGCAGCTGTGAAAGACCTCTCCAGACACACTAAGGGACCACAGGCCGCAGGATGCCCGAAGGTCATAAAAGCGTGTAGGTGATTATCAGGCACATGCGGGTAGTGCGCAGCTGTTAAGGATCTCTCCAGACACACTAAAGGACGTAATGTGTCCCACGAGAAAGCTCTACATACCATTACAGAGCAGCCACCGTCTTGAACAGCGCTCATCGGGAACGACGGAGCCATGGCCTCATGCATTCGTTGCCACACGTACCGTCCTGCCAGCTCATAACAGCTGAAAACGGGATTCACCTGACGACACGGAGCGGCATCATTCAGCATAGGTTCAGTTTTGACGTTTCGGCCAATCCGCGAGGCGTAATATCCGATGATGAGCAGTCAACAGTGACCCAAGAGAAGGTTGTCGGCTCCCGAAGCCCAGGCTAAACAGGAAGCACCCTACCGTTCGCTCGCTGACGTTCCTTGTGCCTTTGACATTTAACCAGGTTGTGATTTACCCGCTGTTACTAAGCGGTCGGTCTCTACGGGACTGGATAATCTACGCAGACCTCGGTTATCAATGACGTGTAGTTGGATACCGCTTACTTTCTGGGCGCTAGTACGCCTGTGGAATATGCAGATCGCGGTCATCAATGGCGTGTGTTTGGCCACCGCCTATTCTCTGGGCGCTAGTATTTCTTCTGTCTGGTTCAAAAGGGATGCATTTCAGTCGAGTACTTGAAACGAAGGCATACTAGGCGGAACTTTGAGGATCGCGATTGAAAAACTGTCATGCACAGAGAAGTCAGGGCCTGTCGATTATGCACACGTGGTACACACTTGATACGGTTTCCCTCGCGAACATAGGGTTCTTACCACTTGAGCGATAGAAGGACCCATCTGTCTTGCGCTGAAAATGCGTCCACGAACAAAGTCGCTCAGATTACCACGTTTACCTATGTTCGTCGACAGCGATACACTATTGGAAATTCTTACTGTCCACCTATTTATGCCCTGCGTTCCGTTTTCGTCTATTCCACTCAGCGCGGGGATGTCTAATGTCCACGCGAACTGTGCCATTACCTCTTTTTCTAATATGTTGTCTAATGTCCATGCCAACTGTGCTACTACCTCTTTTTCTAATATGTTGTCTAATGTCCATGCCAACTGTGCTATTACCTCTTTTTCTAATATGTTGTCTAATGTCCGTTCGAACTGTGCTATTACCTCTTTTTCTAATATGTTGTCTAATGTCCATGCCAACTGTGCTATTACCTCTTTTTCTAATATGTTGTCTAATGTCCGTTCGAACTGTGCTATTACCTCTTTTTCTAATATGTTGTCTAATGTCCATACCAACTGTGCTATTACCTCTTTTTCTAATATGTTGTCTAATGTCTGTTCGAAATGTGCTATTACCTCTTTTTCTAATATGTTGTCTAATGTCCGTTCGAACTGTGCTATTACCTCTTTTTCTAATATGTTGTCTAATGTCCGTTCGAACTGTGCTATTACCTCTTTTTCTAATATGTTGTCTAATGTCCGTTCGAACTGTGCTATTACCCCTTTTTCTAATATGTTTTCTAATGTCCATGCCAACTGTGCTATTACCTCTTTTTCTAATATGTTGTCTAATGTCCGTTCGAACTGTGCTATTACCTCTTTTTCTAATATGTTGTCTAATGTCCATGCCAACTGTGCTATTACCTCTTTTTCTAATATGTTGTCTAATGTCCGTGCGAGCTGTGCTATTACCTCTTTTTCTAATATGTTGTCTAATGTCCATGCCAACTGTGCTATTACCTCTTTTTCTAATATGTTGTCTAATGAGTGTATTTCCCGGACCCTGCGTCCAAGTCCAGTCCTGATACTTCTACCACCGAAGAAGATTTTCTCCTGGAACTACTGCCTGAATTAAAATGCCATCTTTCAAAGATCCCAAAACTGATATTTGTGAATCTCTGTCAGGATTCGTGTTTCACAGATACGTACGTGGAAGTCAGACAAAGCTCCCTGAAACTGAAACCTAACAACTCATTCATTACATCATCGTGAGTGGACAGCATATTTGTACCCAGCGCGAGGTTTTCTGGTGTTGTCTGAAAAGGCAGAACAGCCAATGTTCGAAAGCAGTCGCTATTTTTAGTGTTTTGTGCAACAAAATCGACTGGATTTGTGATACAGAACAAATATAGGGGCGCTTAGTTATGTCACTAGTCAAGGCAGATATGTTTTTATTGTTAGCCCAGTTGGTTTTGTAACACGAGATGCTATAAACAACTACTGTATGTAAAATCTGCAGTTCCGTCTCTTTAAGCTCTGCCGGTTTTCGTTGATGGTTCAACACGGAAAACGAAAATGTGGTCCACCTATGATAACGTCTTAAACAAGTTAGGCTTCCAGTTACAGTGGGATTTGACTCAGAGTTTCTTGGGCAACTACATGTGTGTTCGTATACCATATGCATTCATTCTATTTGTAATGTTCGTTGAACTATGGCTGTCTCAACAGTACATAAATCAGTTCTCAAAAACTTCACCTACAGTGAAACAGGAGTGTTCCAAGAAAACGTTAATTCTTTTTTCTGTCAGCAGACCCTCGAACAGTAACATTACAACAGAACACAACCTTTTACTTCGAACGTTAAACGTATCACATTAGTAGCAAACTTCAGAAATAAATAACATTAACCAGTAGAACACTTAACGCTAAATAAACAAATATACACTGGCGGAAAGTGGAAAGAGAACACCAAGAAGGAGACATCTGATACCAACGAAATTTATACAGCATAATAACGGAATACATAGGATAACGTGATCAAAACATTATGGCAAAATACAGCTGTATTTGCTGGTAAACTGAAAAATAACATTTCCATGTAACATGGTTAGTACGAGGTTGAACCGCCATGAACTGCGTCACACTGTGCAATTCTGGCATGGAGTCTGTCGTACAGATGCTGGATGTAAGTTTCGGGTATTGAGTTCCAAGCATCCTCAACCTGGACGCGTAAATCGGGGATGGTCGTGGCTGGTCGTGGAGACCGGATAAGTCGTTGTCCCTTAAAATCCCACACGTGCTTAATGGGGAACAAATCCGGTAAACGTGCAGGCCATGGAAGTTGTCTCACACCCTGAAGTGCATGTTGCGTTGCACGTGCCGTGTGTGGGCGTGTGTTATTTTGCTGGAAAACACCACGATGGAGCGACCTTACAAATGGCACAACAACGGGCTGAATGATGTTGTTGATGTAGAAGGTGCTGTTTAACGTACCCGGTACAAACATTAGTTGTGTACGGGAGTGACAGCTGATCGCTCCCCACACCAGGAAACTAGGTGTAGGCCCTGTGTGTCGCTGGCGGATGCAATAAGGGTGGAGACGCTCTCCTGTGCTTCTGCGAACACGCATACGGCCATCGGAGGCTCCCAAGCAGAATCTGCTTTCATCGCTGAACACGACAGATCGCCATTGCGTTCTCCAATGCAGACGTTGGCGGCACCACTGCAGCCGTTCCTGACGGTGGGCTGAAGTCAGAGGTACACATGCCAGAGGCACACCTGCACGTAGTCCTGCATCCAGTAGACGGTTGCAGATTGTTCGCACAGTCACCTTAGGTTCAACGGCAGCTCGGATTTGCGCCGCAGTGGATGTTCTGCTCGACAACGCCGCTCTTCTTATGCGTCGCTCGGTCCGCTCATCAGTCCGTCTGTGACTCCCGTTGCCACGTCTTCTCGTGTGGGAATGTCCCTCGGACCATCTACGCCACCAACGTACCACCAGCGATACTTCTCGTCCAATTCGCTCCGCAATACGACAATACGGCCACCCGGCCTCGCGGAGTCCGACTAGACGACCTCGCTCAAAGTCCGATAACTGCTGAAATCGTACATGTCTTCCATGTCCAGGCATTCAGCTTCTTCAGGGTCTTCGCACGTGACCGTACGCCGACGACTGATTACATTCACTTCGCCGTACTCCTTAAATACCACCGACGATAATTTGCATATTATGCCGTGCTGTTGCGTAAGTGCTCACCGGTTGGTCCCGAAATTAATATCACACCTACGTAAACTGGACCCCATTAACATATGTAAATTTCTTGATCGTCCGCCAATTCCTTCTTGGTGTTCTTTTTTCACTTTCCGCCAGTGTATGTATATATATACAGCAAATATATGTATATATATATATATATATACTGTATGTACATCAGCACAACACGCAGCCTTTAAATAGACACAACTTTGACTTAACAATGTCTTTTCCACAATTAGCATTATACTTCCACCATCTCCACATACTGCTGCTGCTCAAACATTATATATCTGTCAGTTCTCATTTGACACATGCATGCGTCATATACGTACTGACCTCAGGGCGCTGCCAACCATACTCTTGCGGGAGATACGATATCACGTTAAGTTTGAGAAACGCGAAGGAGAACGAACTCAAACTTACATAGAGAAAGAAACTAAAAAGGAAAGTTAAATTAGAGTATACGTCGCACACTGATAGCTGACTGCAGTTTATTAATAATTTTACACTTACTGATCACATTTCTGAGCCTTGATTTCTTCAGTTCTAAATGAAAAAGAAAAAGAATGAGTATTACTTTAATACTAGAAATATCAGTGAAAACGTATTAGCACTGTTTAATTAATGCAACAAATAAATTTATTTATATTCATTTTTTCTATGAAATCAGTCTAGGTATATCCCACGTCTTCATGGGCGCCTTGACGCAGCGTCGACACCGGCGACCCAAGCCTAGCAGGGTTCGCTCTACTGTTATCGGGTACGCGCACCTATGTGCACCAGCGTTCATTTGCGTGGTCAATTGCTGCACTGCTGCGCGTCGATTGACCTTTAACAGTGGACGGAGGCGACGTTCTCCTTTGGAGTCGATGACCTTTGAGGATCCACAGTTATGACGTCAGGGGGTACTCGGTGTACCAGCGAACCATTCTTGGTACATCCTTATTACAGCACCTTGCGAACAGCACACGAAGTCTACTGTTCTGAGATGCTTCCATCCTTAGCGTCCGTCAAATTACTGTGTCGGCCAATTGTGCTCATCTGTCCTGGCCGGCCGCTTATATCTCCGTGTAGTCGACCTTTGCGACATGTATTCTGTGACGCGCCTGGACGGGTACGCTCTGATTCCAGTGTTGGTCATAATATTATGGTATGACTGTGTTTACTACAAAACACATATGTATAAAGAGGATCGTTTCTATATATCGAATTTTTTTATGGAAACACCGACTTTCATATATAGAGGTCCGACTGTTAAGAAAATTCAGCTTTGAACTAGTGAGAAAAGCAATTGAAAACAACCAAAGCCTGAAGTTACTGTAATCGTCAAAGCCACCTTTTTGACGTAGCAGGATCTTGTGGCATTGTTAAAGAGAGGAAAGGGGCATCTCAGTAAGTGAAGAAAACAAATTACGGCACTGAGAAAAGAAGATGGCACTGTATAAAAAAATACAAGTTGAGACGAAATTTTGACAATAGTAAAAGGTTTCTATTCAAAACTGTATGAAAGAGATGATACATCTACTCCAGATATTACGACAGATGCCAGTACCAAAGTCCCACCAGTCCTCCTGGCAGAAGTGAAACATACAATTAAGAACACGAAACGGGGAAGAGCTCCAGGAAAAGATGGAATTACTGTGGACATTATAATGTACAAGAAGCAACTAGAGAAATTGAAACTACGCTCGTCCAAGTTTTCACTAGATGTTTCACTGAAGGGAAGATTCCTCAGGAATGGACCAACGTTACAATGATCCTGCTACATAAAAAAGGTGACACTGAGGATCTCAGGAACTACAGGCCCATCAGCCTCCTATCAGCGGTTTGTAAAATCTTCACTAAGGTTCTTTCACATCACTTGAAGGCAACACTGGACGTGGCTCAATCCAGATAACAAGCTGCATTCAGGAGGGGCTACAGCACTATAGATCATACCCATGTACTGAGAGAACTAATTGAAAGAACGAAGGAATATAAATTCCCATTATATATGGTTTTCATCGATTGTGAAAAGGCCTTTAATTGTGTGAAACCTTCAGCAGCTACAATGGCTTTGAAATCCTGCGGTATTGAAGATGCATATATTAGTATTATCAGTAACATCTATGAAAATGCAAGTGCAAAGTTCGGTTATTTGAGAATACAGCACCAAAACAAATTGGAAAGAGAGTGAGATAAGGTGACACCATACCTACCAAACTCTTTCATTCCACACTGCAAAATGTCTTTCAGTCACTGAACTGGGAAAACAAAGGGATAAAAATGAATGGAGATTATTTAACTCATATTCATTTTGCTGATGACATAGTCATTTTTGCAACTGCCTCTTCAGAGCTGCATCCAGGAACTTGCTGACAAGATAAAAGAATTAGGATTAAAAATGAAATTCGAGAAGACTAAATACCTACATTTACCTTGGACAGCAGATATCAAGCAAAGGTCACATTGATGAAGAAATTAATCGGCGTATAAATCTTGGTTGGAGAGCTTTTGGAAGAAACAGAAATTTTTTGGAGAGCAATATGCCATTATGTCTCCAAAGAAAAGTGTTTAATCAATTCATCCTTCCTGTGCTTACGTACGGAGCATAGACGTAAATCTTAACTAAAAAATACCTACAAAAACTGAAAGCAGCATGGAGAGATGCATGATTGGTGTAACAAGGAGAGATAAGAAGAGGAACTCAAGGAGATGGAAAATGACAAGAGTGCAAGACATCACGATCAAAATGAAATCCCTAAAATGACAATGGGTTTGATATGTTCTCAGAAGAAGACCACTTGAAAGATGGGTGGATGAAATTCGAAAGCAGGAAGGAGTGGTATGAAGGAGATTGACGGTTGACACTATAATTCGTGCATAAATACCAGTATTAAAAGAAATCCGTCTTGTTGCACGATTATATTTATTCAGCTAAAAAAGGAGATTGGCGCAAGATGCAACGTTGTGGAAGAAACTTGGGAAGACCTTCATCCAGCAGTGGATTGATAATGGTTGATGAAGATGATGATGATGATGATGATGATATATATTCGCCAATGCAAGATTGAGAGCAGGTGTGCTGATCCTACCAGTCACAATTTGTTCTGTATTCTGACAATGGCCGTGTGCGTATTTGATGTCTGCAGCATTAAGCTATTACACCGTCTTGCATGGCATCGAGTATCCAGTCCAACAGGCGCAGTGCACAGTGGTATAATATAGTTCATGTTCATTTTGAAAGACATGGGACTCTTGATGCATGCTGACCAACGTATAGACACTGGCTACTATCAAGGACCGATTCTGAACGATATGCATCCCACGGTGCTATGCCACCACCCAGAGGTTTATAGATTCCTCCAGGACGAAAAGACACCAGGACATCGGTGCCGCCAAGTGCAAGAATGGTTCGACGAACACAGTGCTGATATGACACATCTCGATTGTCCCCAAAAACTCTTCTGACCTCAACCCAATTGAATATCTGTAGGATACTATCAAACTCCAGCTAAGGTAGTTAGACACACCACCCTGCCTCATACTGGGACTGTGGACTGCAATACCAGCAGCTTGATTGCAGTTCTCCACTCAGCTCTACAGACACATCGTAAAGTCGATGCTAGGCCGGGTGGCGCCAGTTCTTCAGGGGAAAGGATTGACCACGAAAAATTAATAGATAGGTGATGGTAATTCAGTTATCACTGAATGCACACTGAAGTGCCAAAACGTCATGGGATACGTGCCTAGTATTATGTAGGACCACTTCTCCCGGTGAAATGCAGCAACTCGACGTGGCATCGATTCCACAGCTGGCTAAAAGACGTCTGGAGGGATGTTGACCCATGTCGACTGAACAGCGGCCCACAATTCCCTGGTATTTGTGTGTGCAGGATCTTGGGTACGAATGGACCTTTCCACAACGTCCCATAAGTGCGCTATTGGGTTCATGTCGGGCAAACGTTGTGGCCACCCCATCAGTCGGAAGCATCCAGAGTGCTCCTCGATCCCATTTTGGACAACTTGTGACCGTTGACATGGTGCATTTTTCTGCTGGAAAATCCCGTCGGTGTCGGGGTATATGAAATACATGAAGGGCTGCAAATGATCATCCAGCAGAGCAACAACGCGATTACCGATTGATGACGCGTTTACGAGGACCAGTGGACCCAAACCGTGTAGCGTAAAGACACCTCACACATGTATGAAACAACCACCAGGTTGCCCAGTGCCATATTGTTAGCTTGGGACAATGGACTCATGGGGTTTGCGCGACACCCCAACCCTACCATCAGTTTGTAAAAACTGGTAGCGTGACTCATCGGACCACGTGACATGTTGCCAGTCTTCCAGGGTCCTATTACCGTATTCAGGAGCCCAAGTGAGGCCTTGTGGCCAATGTCATGATGTTAGCAAAGGCACTCTGGTAGGTCTTCTGCTCCCATAACCCATGGGAGCTAAATTACGCTGAACTGGCCGGATGGATATGTCTCTGGCACTTCCTGCATTGAATGTGGGTGTTGTTTGATCTAGTGTCACTTGTCTATTAGCATGGACAATCCTGGTCAGCCGCCGTTGGTGACAGTCATGAGCACCCATGGTCACTCACTGCGCTGTCTACGGTGGGTGGTAATGTCTTTCAAGAGGTATTCTCGGTGCACGTGTGACACCGTGAATCGAGGAAGGTTTAATGTTTGCACAACTTCGCAAATTGCATGTTCCATCCTTCTGGATTCCACTACCATGCGTCATTCAAACTCGGATGATTCCCGTCGGCTTGCCACAATCCTACTGGCGATTGGTCATTAGGACTCACTAGATTACACCTCGTAACTGATAAAAATCGTGGCGTGCGTCAAAACCATTATACTACGGCAGCTCCAGTTAGAAATTTGCATAATGGTATCCTATGGTTTTTGGCACTCCAGTGTATATCCACATTTCGAATAGGTTTAATTGCTTTTGAGTTCCTTAACTTTCCTGCCGCTGAATTCATATTTTTTTGCTTATACGCACTTTATTATCTTTCTTACATATACCATTAACAGCATAATTTAGAATTTACTCTTATAAAAAATATTACTTCATTACCTTCGCAGGAGGGTTCTCCAGCTTTACTCCAATTGTTGTTTTCACATACATAGTAGAGTCTTCCTTCAGTTTCAGTTCTATCGCATTTCAACATCGCCCTTTCTCTACTAACCACGAGTTGAGCATCTTGCATATTGAAATCATCAGGTGGATATCTGCACTTTGATTCTGTAAAATACGAATTAATTTTGAAATTGGAAGACATCGTGTTTCAAAAAGGATATCTGTGTTGTCTAAGTACACTAAGCTTTTAAAATACTAAATATGCAAAACACTCGAGGCCAAGGGCCAGGAAAAAGGCGAGGTCCCCACCAAAACAAAACAAAATCAGTAATATATGAGTATATAACGCTGGAGATGTCACGTGATGTACACGACACTGCATATGTACTGTTACAACCAGAATGCAGATTTAATACACCTCGGACGCTTAAATTACATATTGACGGCGAGACAGATCTGAAATTAAAGTGGTTTCGCTTAAAATCTTTGCCTTATGCTTCCAATGGTAAAACTTCGTTACATATTTTCTTCGCAATTAATGTATTCCCAGGGATGAAAATTTGCACATCGATAAAACTAACTCTAAGTTATAGAATGGAATACTCAATACTTGCTGAAACATAACCATAATAGTATTAAAAATCAATCATTTTTCTTTGAGTAATGTTCAGACCTGTTAATAGATGGTGCGACCTGTACATTGATGGCGTCAGTAGACAAACACATGTTGGATTGCTCATTTATGGATATGTTTTAGCAGGTATTAATTATACCATGCTATAACTTAAGTAGGTAAATTCGGTCATGGCAACAGAAACCAGCGTGGAAATACTCTCGTTGAGTTTGCAGAGGCAGAAGGGTTTTTCATCTTGAACTCCTTCTTCAAGAAAAAGCCACACAGGAAATGGACATGGAGACATCCAAATGGGACGACAAGTGAAATTGATTTTATTATGTGTAACAAAAAATTCGTCATAGAAGACTGCAGTGTGCTAAACAAGTTCAACACAGGTAGTGACCATAGATTGGTGAGATGTAAGATGCACCTCAACACTAAACTTGAACGTGGCAAGTTCATAAGACAAACAAAATCTATTGACATAACCAACCTTAAAAAACACCATAATACCTTCAAGTTAGAACTGAAGAACAGGTTCTCTGCTTTAAAAGGCCTAACATCGGAAGAAGTGGACATCTCTGAAGTTAAAAGAAAAGTAACCAAAGCTCTTATGGAAACAGCAACAAAATTAGCTGGGTCTAAGAACAAGTTGCATGTGAACAAATTATCAGGAAAAACCAAAATGTTGATGCAAAAAAGAAGAGAGATGAGGACAACTAAAGAAGATGTGACTTCCAAAGTGGAATATATAGAGCTATGCAAGACAGTAAGAAAAAGTATCACTGAAGACGTAAGGAAATTCAACTGTGAACTAGTAAGGAAAGCAATTGAAAACAACCAAAGCCTAAAGATAGCAAAGGGACATCTCAGTAAGGGAAGAAAACAGATTATGGCACTGAGAAAAGAAGATGGTTCTGTAACAAGAAATAGAGGCAGAAATTTTGACAAGAGTGAAAGATTTCTACTCCAAATTATATGAAAGGGATGATATATGCACTCCAGACATCATGAAAGATACCAGTACCAGAGTTCCTCCAGTCCTTCCAGCAGAAGTTGCACATGCAATCAAGAACATGAAGCGAGGAAAAGCTCCAGGAGAAGATGGAATTACTGTAGACATCATAAAAGAAGCAAGTGGAGAAATCGAAACAGTACTCGCCCAAATTTTCACTCGATGCCTTAATGAAGGAAAGATTCCTGAGGATTGGAACACCGCTACAATGATCCTGCTACATAAGAAAGGTGACATTGAGGATCTCGGAAACTACAGACCTATCAGCCTCCTATCAGTAGTTTATAAAATCTTCACTAAAGTTCTTTCACACCGCTTGAAGGTAGCACTAGACATGGCTCAACCGAGAGAACAAGCTGGATTCAGGAGTGGCTACAGCACAATAGATCATATCCACGTGCTGAGAGAACTAATTGAAAGAGCGAGGGAATATGAACTTCCATTGTGCATGGCTTTTATCGATTATGAAAAAGCCTTTGATTCGGTGAAACCATCAGCAGTTACAATGGCTCTGAAAACCTGCGGTATTGAAGATGCATACATTAATATTATTAATAACATCTATGAAAATGCAAGTGCAAAGATTAGGCTGTTTGAAAATACAACACACGTAAAAATTGGAAAGGGAGTGAGACAAGGTGACACCATATCTCCGAAGCTCTTTAATGCCACATTGGAGGGTGTTTTTCAGTCACTGAGCTGGGAAAACAAGGGGATAAAGATTAATGGAGATTATCTAACCCATCTTCGTTTTGCTGATGACGTAGTCATTTTTGCAACTACCCCATCAGAGCTGCAGAGTATGATCCAGGAACTTGCTGACAAGAGTAAAGAAGTGGGATTAAAAATGAACTTTCAGAAGACAAAAGTGATGTTCAATGCTTTTACAAGAAATGAAGATTTATCGATTGATGGAGAAAAGCTGGAGATAACAGACACGTACGTTTATCTTGGACAGCAGATATCAAGTGAGGGTCACATTGATGAAGAAATTAATCGGCGTACAAAACTTGCCCGGAGAGCTTTTGGAAGAAACAGCATAATTTTCAAGAGCAATATGCCATTATGTCTTAAAAGAAAAGTGTTTGATCAATGCATCCTTCCAGTGCTTACGTATGGTGCAGAGACGTGGACCTTAACTAAAAGAGACATACAAAGGCTGCAGACAACTCAAAGAGGCATGGAAAGGTGCATGCTTGGTGTAACCAGGAGAGATAAAAAGAGGAACTCGTGGATCCGAAAAATGACAAGAGTGGAAGACATCATGATCAGAGTTAAATCCCTGAAATGGCAATGGGCTGGACATACTGCCAGAAGGACAGATCATCGATGGACAGCCGAAATTTTAGATTGGATTCCAAGGGACAGGAAAAGACCCAGAAGAAGACCACATAGGAGATGGGTGGATGAAATTCGAAAGTATGCAGGGGTGACATGGAGGAGACTGGCACAAGACAGACCGTTGTGGAGGAAACTTGGGGAGACCTTCGTCCAGCAGTGGATTGATAATGGTTGACAATGATGATGATGATGATAACTTAAGTTAGCTTTGTAAATGTTCAAATTTTCATCCTTGGGAATACATTAATTGCGAAGAAAATATGACAGAAGTTTTGCCATTGGAAAAATAAGGCAGAGATTTCAGGTGGAACCACCTTAAGGGCTTTGCCAGTCATGAGTCAAAATTGACAAACCAAATAAAAACAAGTTAGTAAAATCATGCAGTGCATTGATTGTGATACGCTTTCCAACATACTAGAAATCATTACTCAAGTTATGAGGAAAATGGCCATGGAATAAATCTTACTCCTGTGCCATGACCTTCGATCCCATTTCGAAAATACTCAACAGAACTGGTTCAGTATACCTCCGAAATAACATGATAAAGTTTTGTCGCAATCAAAGCAATTTTACACAAGTTATGATGCATAATGGGTATGGAATAGATCCCGCTTCTGTCTTCTAACCTTTGACCCCACTTCACCCATTTTCAACAGGATTCGTTCCCTGGCAGGTCCCTACAACATACTAACATTTCATCCAAATCAAAACATTTTTACCTACGTTATGATGCATAATGGCGATGGAAGTGTTTCCGCTCCTATGTCCTGACCTTTGACCCCCATTTCGCCAATTTTCAACAGGGTTTGTCCCCAGATGGTCCCCTACCACATACTAAAATTTAATCGAAATCGAACCTTTTTTACGTTAGTTATGATGCATAAGAGCAGTAGAATGGATCCCGCTCCTATGTCCTGACCTTTGACCCCATTTCGTTAACTTTCAATAGGGTTCCTTTCCAGCTGTTTCTCTACCACATACTAAAATTTCATCGTAATCGAACGATTTTTACGCGAGTTATCGTGCGGACGGACATACGCACAAAACGCGTGACGTAATTAGGCAGATGGGAATCGCGACCGTCTGCTCGCAAGAGTGTGACGTCATAAAACTTTAATAGGATCTACACACAACGCGTGACGTAATGAGACAAATAGCGTAACCGCGCGCCAACAACTAATGGCTCGACGTCATGACACTACACTAAAAACGTGGTAATTCGGGTGGTTATTTAACCCACTAAACAAATTTTCCTAAAGTCGAGATCAAGCTAAATCGATTTCTAGTACCAGAAAACGGTAGGTTAACGACTTTCATCAAAATCCTTAGAGCCGTTTTCAAAATAAAATTTACATACATACAAGAATTGCTCCTTTAAGGTGAACGTCAAGTAATTTTGCTTCCTCTACTTCGAATAGAAAAAATTCTGTACATATTTTTCTTCCCAATTAATGCGTTCCCAAGGATGAAAATTTTAACATCAATTAAAATATCTTCATTTGTAACTTGCAAAACTTAATATTTTCTAAAACATAACCATAATAATGCAATCCAACATTTGTTTGTCTACTGACGTCATGAAAATACAGGTCGCGCCATCTTTTTTCTGGACAATTAATGCGTTCACAAGGATGAAAATTTGGACATCGATTAAAATAGCTTCATTTTATAACTTGGAATACTTAATATTTTCTAAAACATAACCATAATAATGCAATCCAACATTTGTTTGTCTACTGACGTCATGAAAATACAGGTCGCGCCATCATCTTTCTGAACAATTAATGCATTCACAAGGATGGAAATTTGAACATCGATTAAAATAGCTTCATTTTATGATTTGGAACACCTAATATTTTCTAAAGCATAACCATAATTATGCAATCCAATATTTGTTTGCCTACTGACGTCATCAAAGTACAGATCGCACCATGCTTTTTCTGGTTTCAACCCCACCAAAGGAAAAGTTATTGATTTTTAATAAAATTATGGTTATGATTTAGAAATTATTAGGCTTTCTAAGTTATAATATGAAGTTATTTTAATCGATGTTCAAATTTTCATACTTGGGAACACATTAATTGTAAAGGAAATTTGTACAAAAGTTTTTCCATTGGAAGTATAGGAAGAAAAATTACTTGACGTCCACCATAATAATGTGGAAAAAGGGCGATGGAATTGATCGCAATCCTGTGTCCTGACCTTTGATCCCATTTCATCCATTTTCAATAGTGTTCGTCCCCAGGTGGTCCCTTACCACATACTGAAATTTCATCGAAATCGAACCATTTTTACGCACGTTATGACGAATAAGGGCAGTGGAATGCATCCCGCTCTTATGTCCTGACCTTTAATCTCAATTCATCCATTTTAAATAGGGTTTGTCCCCAGGCGGTCCTCTACCACATAGTAATATTTCATTGAAATCGAACCATATTTACGCAAATTATGACTCATAAGTGCAATAGAATGGATCCCTCTCCTACGTCGTGACCTTTGACCCCATGTGTCCCATTTTCAATAGGTTTCGTCCCCAGGTGGTCCCCTACCACATACTAAAATTTCATCGAAATCGAACCATCTTTACGCTAGTTATCGTGCGGACGGACGGACCGACAAAGCTGGAGCATATACGCTTCTTCAACCTACGGTTGGAAAGTGTAAAAAAAGGGGGTAGCGTACATTCAGAGCACAGATTTTAATTTACTCGTAGATAATGATTGGCTGAATTTAACGCTATCCCGAGATGCTTTTAATTTTATATGCAATAAAATTGCCTGCTGATTACAGTACCTTTTGGCAATAAGTACTGCTAAACTGGTTCTAATTCAGGAATGTCTTAATATGAGGGTTGAAATTTTAATAGTGGCAACTGTATATTTACTACAGAAACAAACCGCATACCTGTTTCAAATTCTTACAGTCCTTCAATGTAGTCATCAGCATCGTGTAACAACCGTTGCCAGCAATGTGAAAATCCTTGGATGCCGTTGGCAGTTCCCGTTTCGTTTGATCGTTCGTGCGGAGTGGTCTACTGCGTGAAGAATATCTGGTATAGTTCTCAATCGAATGCCGCGAAGTTGTTCCTACATTTTAGGGATCAAGTCGAAATCACAGGGGCTTGAGTCAGGAGAGTACGGCTGATTGTAGAGCATTTCCTAGCCCCATCGAATGAACAACTAATATACAGTATATGCAACATACGCTCAAGCATTGTCATGTAAAATGATGGGTGGGTTCTGTATAAAGTGTATCCATTTCATCCTCAAAGCTGGTCGCAGATCTTGTTCCAAAAATGTAAAGTAATACTGCTCAGTGACAGTCTGGCGTTGAGGTACAACATGCCTCAAGATAACACCATCGCAGTCGTACACGAAAATAACCATAGCTTTAATACTGATGGGGTTTCGACGAAATTTGGATTTGCGCTGTGACCCGTAATGAAGCCAATCGTCAGATTGGCGTTTCATTTCTGGCTTATCTGATGTAGCCCATGTTCATCCAGCGTGATGATACAGTGAAGGAAAACATCTTCTTTGCGCTCGTAACGTTCCAGGTCGATACGAGCAGCCTCGCATCGTTGCCATTTCTGGATCTCAGCCAGATCGTGCGGAACCCATCTCGATGCAATTTTTCTCATTTTCAGGCGTTACTTCACAATGTGTAGCATAATTGTATGCGACACTCCTGTCCGATTGGCTAACTGACGAATCGTAAAGCGTCGATCTGTGTCCAGTAACGCGGAAGCAGCACTCACTTGTTCTCTACAGGGACGACCTGGCCAAGGCTCATCTTCCACATTTTGGCGTCCATCATTGAAGGCTTTTACCAATCTTTCAGCTGTTCTTCATGGTAATGCAGATTCCGCATGAGCCTTTAAAAGTCCTTGATGACACTGTCATGCAGTACGACAACTTGCACTTGGAATTTTTATCCAACACCGTTCCTCCAATTTCGAAAACATCGTGACTATACCGACAGCTCATGATCTTCTCGTTACTGTGCAGGCGCATCCAGTTGGAAGGGCGAGTTCATTTCACAGTGAGGTAACCTAGGTGTCCAACCAATGTGTGGCGTAAGCAGCATAAACTTGTTGCCTTCCGCTACGATTTTACAGATGTGTTGCCACTGTTAAAATTACAACCCTCGTAATGAACTTTAGTCTGCCCTTCGAACAGCGACTACTAATATTTCCGAAGTATGGTACCTGCATGCTGTATCCTGAGCCAGGTGTAATCCACAGAAAGGTGATTTGTCCCACACATTGGTGGTTGTGGTTTAAACAGGGCATTGCCCATGAAGAAAGAACACAGGAGCTTGTTGCCTGTCCTCCTCATATCGAACATGAGAACACATTTTCTTTCGCAAGACGAAGCCTCTCTCGTTGTCACAGCTCGTCGTCTCTCATCTGATGTACAAAGGGGTGGAGAAAGGTAAATTCCCTCTTTTGCTGCTCGATGTTTGTCCCGTCTCAGCGATGGTGTACAGCCAATACGCCTAGTGATTCTATTGGGAAGCTTATGAAGAAGTTGGGAATCTCAAAGTCGCTCTGAGGATTCTATCGTGTTACCAAGATTCGTATAAAGCAAGCCTCTTTTCTTGCTGCCCTAGTTTCGCTTTCGTGCTCACTCTCTCGTAGGAAATTCCTGGCCCAAAATTGCTAAAAATCCTACCACTCAGATTATTACGACTTTCAGGCCAGAAAATGCTCTCTCAAGTTTTTGGCTTTCTTTAAACTCTTGCATAGGCTTCAAATATTTTCCGATTGTCATTCCGTATTGAGGATATGCATGTTCCCTCTTTCGTTTTTGACGTAGGACTACGTCTTTCTCCGAGCTGGAGAGATGGAAACATCGGGAGCATGAATTCAACGAAAACATGTCTCATTTTGAACGTTTATATCTTCGAAACTAATAATCGTGAGTAATAAATAATACATCATTAGATAGCGTATAGAGTTTGATTTATAATAAAACAAGTTTCAGCCCTCCAGCCCTTAACACTTCGATACAGTAGCGTTAGAAAGTATCTAAATTTCGCATGATTTTGTTTCGCCCACGCCATTTTAAGGTTGATAACTAGTGAATAGATGATCTCGACTCATCAGTCCAGGCAACATTTTCCCACATGTCTCAGGTACAGTGGCGATGTTCCCGAGCCCATGCTAATCTTTGCACTCAGTGATGTGCGGTTAGCAGCGGTACCTTCGTGGGACGATGCCTTCTGTACCCCATAGCGAGGAGATGGTTCTGGATGGTGTGGCTGCTTACACGTTTTTGTGCACCAGCGTTAAATTCCCGAGTGATTTCTTGCACTCTGGCCCGTCTATCCGCTGTTACAAAGCGAGCTAGCCGACAATGACCCAGCTCATCCACACGCTGTTGTCCACGGCAGTTGGCCCTTTCAGGGATGGTTTTACCGGATTCGATGTACTCACGGTGTACCCGTGACACAGTGGCTCGTAAAAATCCCAGCGCCTGCACGACTTCCGAGATGAAGTGACCCATTCGTCGGGCCCCGACAATTTGCCCACGATCAAATGCGCTTAGATCCTTCTTCTTACCCATAGTGCGTCCGACTCTTACAGATTCCCGTCGCACCACTCCTTATATTGTCGGATCGCTGCATACGTCATGTAGCACCACATTTGCATAACGCCAGCTGTCTCTAATTAAATTGCTCTTCAGTGTAGTATTAGCTGCTTTTAAGTAAACAAAATGAAACACTTCTTCCGTTTTATTTCTTAAAAATTTTATGTCTGGAAAAACTTCAAAGGGGCACAGTAGCAACTGTACCGCAACCAACAACTTAGGGCTACCTCAACTGTCCTTCGCAAATACTTTAAGGATGTAGAACTACAGTAGTGAGATAATAACAGTTGACGTATTTCTACGTTTTAGGTTGCGGCACAGTAGCATACTGTGCCCCTTTGATTTTTCTACGTCTGATCTTCGAGACGGTACCAAACATCACTGCTCTTTCTCTTGCAATCTTTGTCTGATCCTTCCCAGGTATGCGCGATTGGAGACAAGTCCGGAGAGCGTGCTGGCCAAAGTAGTTGATGCACAACCTGAAAAGCATGTTCATTGCCAGCGTGGAGTGTAGGCGGGTGTTATCCTGCTGAATAGCAGTAAATATTATTTCATCCAATGACGCATCTGGGATTGCATTCAAAAATGGCAGGACGACGGGCTGCACGATGTCGTTGACTTACATACTGCTATACAGTGTACGCCGGACAAACACCAGACTCGTATGAGAATTAGAGCTAATTGCTCCCTACGCCATGACGCCCGGCGTGGAGCTTGTGTGTCTTTGGCGGATGGACGATGGCAGAAGCCCCTCACCTTGTCGCCTTCAGACGCGTACAGGACCGTCAGTTGCTTCCAAGCAGAATCGGCTTTTATCACTGCCGCAAACGTTCTCGACGGTGTCCAGCGGTCATTGGTAACCGGGCCAGCGTCCCTCGTGTCCGTAGTTATTCTTCCAACAAACGATTTTGTATCGTTCTGGTAAACACCCTTTGTATGATAGAGGTTCGAATTTGTGACGCCGTACCCGTCCGCTCTGCCAACGCCGCCCTCCTGATACGCCGATCCTCTTGTGAGTCCTTAACTTTGTGTGTGCACGGGACCATGCCGACGCCACCATCTTACCATGGCCGATACCTCTCGTCCCACTTGCTCCGCAATTTGTCGGATGGACAAACCACCTTCCCGTAGACCACTATATGGCCTCGCTCGAACTCCGATAACTGAACAAATGTTGCGCGCCTGCGTCGTCCAGGAATGGTAGCTTTTTCAACGAACAATGAACAATTAGACTTCGTTCTGCACGCCCTAGTTTTTAAATACGCGCTGCATACATCTGCGTGTTGTCGTCCGCAGTGACGGCATTATTTAATCCGCTGACTAAAAATGCTTCTATTGCGACAAAACTTTAGTAGGTTGTTCCGGAGGTATACTGAACCAATTCTGTTTAATACCATCGAAATGTGGTCAAAGGTGAGGGCACATCAGTGATATCTATTCCAAAGCTATTATTATTCTCATAACTTGATTAAAAATGCTTCTATTGCGACAAAACTTTAGTATGTTGTTCCGGAGGTATATTGAACCGGTTCTGTTGAATATCATCAAAATGGGGTCAAAGGTCAGGGCACAAGAGCGAGATTTATTCTACGGCCATTATCCTCATAACTTGAGTAATGATTTCTGGCATGTTAGAAAATTTATCATGAGGACACCATTGCATGATTTTACTAACTTGTTGAAAAGAACCTTGTCTTTTAAGAAATGCGGGTGATGTTATTTAATAATAGGTCAAAATAGAATTGTGCAATTGTTCGTGTTTGTGTTGAACTGTGAACGTTAAATATCCTTTAATGGTGTAGTGCAACGGTGAACATCGGGCAAGTGGCAAGATTCAACTGAAATGTAATAGGTAAACTTACACCTGACATGTGCACACCAGGAGGACTGAAGCTGATATGAGGTGAGCGTAATGTGTATTGCTCGATATACCTCACTGGCGATATTTTGTCTCACCCGCTGAAACGTACATAAGATTACAAATTTAATGGACATATATTTAATATGCAGAGGTGTTCTTAGGTTCAGATATAAATATTTCATAGTCATCAATGTCAACTTGTCGTTTTTAGGCTCATGTACAATAACGTGTGTTACAGTATTTTATCGAACTTTGTCCCAGTATACATTGAAAACGTACGGTGATGCAATGAAACCTTACGCATTCATCTCATTCCACAAAGTACACTGCCGGACAATTGCTAAAGACAGATGACAATAGCAACGATAGCAACCATAAAATGGAAGGCAGGAAAATGTGGAAATTAGCATAAGTGCGAGATACAGTAAGACGTGTTGTGCGTATGCAAATTTTGGATTGCCGAACTTGTTCGTGACGTCAGAGCGCTCATAAGAGATATAAAGGATTTGACGCGTATTGACCGTTGTTGTTCAAATGCGAAGTTGAAAAGGAAAGAATCAGTTGACGAACTTGCAATTTTCAGTATGTCTTCCCGACATCGCCTAGATGATTTTACGCGTGGCCGTATTATTGGCAAGATTGAAGAAGGGCGAAAAATAACAGATGTTGCCAGGGAGTTCGATGTCAGCCACAGTGTTGTTTCAAGGCTTTGGAAATCATTTAAAACAAATGGAGAGTGTAGCAAACGTCACGGGGGAGGTCGTGTTCGCAGTACGACACCTGCAGAAGATTGGTACATAGTGCTATCAACAAAAAGACACCGACGCAGCACAGCTAGTGAGGTAGCAAATCAGTTTATGGCTGCTACTGGCTAGCGGATCTCCCGAAAAACTGTCGCCAGACGTTTGCATGAAGGAGGACTATCCGCCCGCCGTCCTGTTGTGTGCATCCCATTGTCCAGACGTCACCGTACCGCCCGTTTGCAATGGTGCCATTAACATCGCAAATGGACTGATAACGACTGGTCTGCTGTCCTCTTCTCAGATGAGAGTACATACAGTCTATCGACTAATTGTCGACGACAACTGATCTGGCGTGATAGTGGTACTGCATATTGTCCAACAAGCATACAGGAAAAGGACCGATATCCGACATGTAGTGTCATGGTATAGGCTGGCATCATGATCAATGGCCGTACGTCCCTCTATGTGCTTCCAACTGGGACTATGACTGGCCAACGATACATTAATGATGTTCTGCTACCTCAAGTTCGCATGTTCCGTGGTGCTGTCGGTGATAGATTCATTTTCATGGACGACAACGCAACATGTCATCGAACAGTCGCTGTCCAGGAGTATCTTGAGAGCGAGGATATTCAACGCCTCACATGGCCAGCACGTTCTCAAGATCTAAATCTCATTGAAAATGTGTCGGATGCTTTGGGGAGGAGTCTTGCTGGTTTCCAATGCCCTCCAATAAACAAGGACACCCTCATCCGTGCACTGACAGAGGAATGGGATAAATTACCCCAACAGCTGCTTGATAATGTTGTGCAAAGCATGAAACGACGTGTGGGATCTTGCATCGCCCTCCATGGTGGCTATATCCCGTATTGACATCTTACGCCGGAATGCCTGCGGACGGTAATTGCATTTTTTTCACGTTTACATATTCTGCACAAAATGGCCTGTTTGTCCCTTGAACACGTTCCAAAGCCTTCTGGATTTCAGAACACAATAAATTGTCTTTCTTGTAATGTCCGGGCATTCTGACATTACTTTATTTCACTTGGCATCCAACCACACTTATTTTTTTATGCGCTATATAGCCGTTTATGATCCGTCCTTAGCAATTGTCCAGCAGTGTATTAGCCGGGGTTTTCAACAGTCCTTTGTCAATGTTCTCCGAGGGCCACGATCCTGCGGTAGTACCACTCAGCAGGGTTTTAGACAGAAACCCTCTGATGCGAAACTCCACATCCACCACTGAAGCAAAGTGACGTCCTTTTAGGAAGTGGACCATAGAGCAAAGCAGGCGTAGTCGGAGCAAGACCAGTACCGTGTAGAAGATGGAGTAAGATCTTACCCCGTTCCAATTGATGACGTTTTCAGTATACCACTCTAGACGTGAGACTTTAAGCATTATCTACTTGCATCAACGGCCGCTTCTTATTGATGAGAACTGGAAAAAGTTTTCGCAGAGCATCATGGACCCTATATAGTTGTTCTACATAGAGGTGTCCCCAATCACAGCCTGATAGCCGGGTGTCCCCATTCACAGCCTGATCATCTGGTGTCTCCATTCACAGCCTGAGCGTCTGCAGTCCCCATTCACAGCCTGTTCATCAGATATCCCTATTCACAGCCTGATCATCTGGTGTCCGCCTTCACAGCCTGATCGTCTGGTGTTCCGTTCACAGTCTGATCATTCGGTGTCCCCATTCACAGCCTGATCATTCGGTGTCCTCATTCACGGCCTGATCGTCTGGTGTCCCCATTCATGGCCTGATCATCTGGTATCTACATTCACAGCCTGATCATCTGATGTCCCCATTGACAGCCTGTTCATCTTGTATCCCCATTCATATCCTTATTATCTGGTGTCCCCATTCACAGCCTGTTCATCTGTTATCCCCATTCACAGCCTGATCATCTGGTGTCCCCCTCCTCCATTCACGGCCTCACATCTGGCACCAGCTCTCGATCCACAGGACCATCGCAATTCCACCAAATGCACAGCCAGCTTTTTCTATTGATCCACTCGCTTTGTACTGCAGGCTGTGCATCCAGACATGGCCACAGCCATTGGTTCCCCAATGTTAGGTAACGTACTATTCACTGTGAAATTCACAAATTTGCCAGCGACGGGAATCCAAGACGCATCCCTCCTCTCCGGAGCCAGTTGTTTTACTAATTAAGCTACACCGACGGAATTTATCGCTGCCACTTTTTTTGTCTTGACATGTGACTCACTTCTGTAGTACGTCATATCACCTCCTTCGTAATTTGCTTCTGCTCATTAATTCCAAACGATGTGTGGAACAAACATCACACATTTTTCGAAGAATCCAACGACCAGTTGATCCACTTCCACCATCGGGCGACAATGTGACATTCGCAAATTTACCGTCGACGAGGATCGAACCCACATCCCTCTACTTCGGAGCTGATTGCCTTACCAGTGTAGTTCACCGACGAAATTTATCGATGCAACTTTTCCGTCTTGATACGCGCTCCACTTCTGTAATACGTCATGTTACCTGTAAGGATGGCAAAAACAGGAATTTGCCGATAATCGAACCTACGCCTCATCGCTCCGGAGTGTGTTGCTCTAACCGACTAAGCTACACCGATGCAATGTATTGCTGCAATTTTGTCGTCTTGACACGTGCTACACCTCTGTAGTGCATCACAGGATATGACGCATAAACCTATCATCTTGTGGATTTGATAGCAGTCTTCGACAAGGAGCGATACGTTAGACTAGAAGAGAAACCAACCTGGTGTAGGTCACGAACGATGGCTGATTGAGAGGCCTCCTACTCAGGTGTCAAGTGTCGTGTGTCAGTGTTTGTGGTCGTTGAATGACCTCACCTCGACTCGTCATCGAAACTGGCGTCCTCAACATTTCGAAGCGCCCGAATTTTGTACAGTGCTGGTATTTATTGTTTCTCCGCCTTTGAAATTCAAAATACATTTCATTCCATATATTTACTTTTAAAACGCCCAATTGGAAAAAAATCATATTACCTTTCGAATCCATTTATGTCGAAGACTAGTTTAGGTACAGTCATTTTTCAAAGTTACGAATAGATTTTCCGCTAGGGGCATAAAATTGAACTGCGATTTCCCCGATATCTCTGTTTTAAAACTCCGATTTGAAAGATTTTTCTGTAAGGCGGATATAGCTCCTTATGGGAAATATTTTACGTATAATTCCTAATTTGGGGGAAAAAACGGTTTGGCCACCAGGCGGCGTAAATGTTAATTTCTCCTTCTGTTGCATTTACAGCAAAATCTGAGCTTCTAAAATCTCGACTGAAAAAATTCGCTCGTGAACTGATACCATTTACGTCGACAAACCTTTTCGGAAAAGTTTCTTCTTAAAATAATGCATGGCTTTTCCGCCACGGAGCGTATAGATGTACACTATCTACCAACAAGTAATTGGACGCCCCTGCAATCAACGATAGCTGCAGTCCTGATACACGTCACGGCCGCCGCCCTTAAACATCGTGTGGGACACAACAACGCAACCAGTCGCATGTGAGATGCCACGCAGTTCGGAGCTCTCTGATTTCGAGAAAGATGCAATCTTCAGGTATCACAGAAATGTCCGATCCATACGTGACATGTCCAGCTATTTGAAGTACCCAAAATCGACACTGTCCTACGTAATTGGCAAGTGGAAGATGAGAGGTGACTGTCGGAATGTATCCCGACCCGGCAGACCCACAAAACTGGGAGTTAGAGACCGACGAGTGCTGGCCAGAGAAATTCGGAAGAACCGCACAAAATCAATGGGCCACATCCGCGAGGAGTTTCAACAGGCATCCGGGAGTGTTCTTTCGATGAATACCATCCGTAAGGAAGCCCATCTGCTTGGTTATCATGGACATGCTGCCGCCCAGAAGCCTTTGATCACCAAGTCCAATAGCGCTGCTCGGCTAACGTGGTGCGAAGAACGTCGAAAGTGGACCGTTGAACAGTGGAAACAGGTTTTCTCGAGCGACGAATCAAGGTTCACCCTCTACCGTTCAGATTGCAGGGTCTGGGTTTGGCGTCTGCCTGGAGAACGCCTCCTGCCTGAATGTATTGTGCCAACTGTGAAGTTCGGTGGCGGTGGAATTATGCTATGGGTGTGTTTCTCCTGCGGTATGGCACGTGACCCTTGGTTGCAATTCCTGTTAGACTCAACGCCAAGTACTACTGCACCATTTTGGATGACCATGCGCTTTCTACGTTGTGACAGTTTTACGGGGTGGACCCATTTTACTTTCAGGATGACAATGCCACCTGTCATGTTGTGAAGTCCAGCATGGCTTGATATGGTGACAATGGAGTTAATCGAATGGACTGGCCTGTGCAGAGCCCGGACCTTAACCCTATGGAGCACCTCTGGGAAGAGTTGGAGCGCCGACTTAAGGGGTGCCCCCACCGTCCGAAATCGGGGAAGGAACTGACCTGTCTTCTTCAAGCCGAATGGAAGAAAATACCGCTAGCCGTCGTACAACGTCTGGTTGAGGGTATACCCCGGAGGGTCGCAGCTGTAATCGCCGCTCGTGGAGGCTCCACCAACTATTGAAGGTAAATGAACTTCGTTTTCCTTTGCTATCACAGGTGTCCAATTACTTGTTGGTAGATAGTGTATATTATATTTTTGTCGATATTTCCGCTCCTATGAGACTTATTTTAAAAATCCCTCCTTTGTTGGATAGAGTTTACAGTGCGAAATATTCTTGACATGATTTCAAAATTTTCAAGTTATTCACAGACTTTCCGCTTGGGGGCGTAAAAGCATATTGCGTTTTCTCCGATATCTTTGCTTCTAAAATTCTGATTCGAAAAATAAAGTCTTACTGCAGCGGATATAGCTTCTGATAGAAAATGCTTTGCGTATAATTTATATTTGGTAAAGGATGGCTTGGCTACCAAGGCGCGAAAGTGTTTATTTCTGTTTCTGATGTATTTGCAGCAAAATCTTAGCTCCTGAAAACTCGACTGAAAAAATTCTTCCATATACCGATACCGTTCACATCCATAAACCTTATATTTTCTTCTTAATGCATGGCTTTTCCACCAGGGGGCTATAACGAAGTAAATTTCTCCGTCATTTTTGGTCCACTCCGTGGATCGAACCCGAGTCCACTCATTCCGGAACAAGTCGCTCTACCAACTGAGATACGCAGACTTTCGTTCTTGCTGCTATCTGCCTTTATGTCGTGTGCGTCCTGCGGGGCAAGCACGTCACATCCCCTTCCCCGAAAGAGCGCCGGGGGCAAGGCCCACGGGTCAGTCGTGAACATTAATCGTTGCAGGTAGTTATCCGATGAAGAACGTGCACTTGATAACTTCCAGTCAATCTGGTGTGTGTAATGCAACATCACACACATTTATTTTTCGAAGCGCTGGAGAAGGGATTCTCTTATTTTTCTTATCTCGCGGTGTGGAAAGAACATCACACCATTGCGAGATCTTTAACGGCCGGGTCATCCAGGAAGTTCGGGCGCCATTATAACGAAAAGAAATTCTCCGTCATTTTTGGTTACGGTAACTTCGATTTCTGTTTTTATCAATGCACAAGTCTTCGTGCCGCTGGCGAGTGGCTTACTGAGTTTTACCAAAAGCAAATTTTAAATATAGATTTTATTTGGTTAAAAATTTTTAACATGGATAAACGTAAATTTTGGTCAAATGTGTTTTGATCAGAATTTACGTTTATCCGTGTTATTTTATTTTTGAAACAAGAGGAATACATACTGGAAGCCGTAGGAAATACGTGGAGTTTACTCACCATCAAGAGTATAGACTTCCACTTCGCAGAGTGTCCAATTCATTGCGTCGTTTCCTTCTGGATTCTCGGTGGTTGTGTCATTTTCTTTCCCTCGAATAAGTATCGTGTCTGTAATAGTTGTCTTGCTACAGTCAATCGTTATCCACCGTTCCTCGCCTAATTCAGAAAACACACACACACACACACCCAGAAATGGGAGATCTAAGTTGATAATAGGGCTGAAAGGACATTTTTTTAAAATATCTCTTAATATAAGAAAACCACCGGAAATTACTCATGTTCTAACAAACTTACATGACAAAACAAACAGAAATGGAACTGTTTGTAGTAATTAAAGACAACATGGCACATCTAATTCTGATCTAAAGTGAAATAACTGATATTACGGGTTTCAAAAAGGGTAATTTGCATATACAGTTGAGTCTCTATTTAACGAAGTCCCATCGTTCCACTTAAAAACTTCTTCATAAAGAAAGTTCGTTAAATAGAAATGAACTTAAGTTGCAAACACTTAATCAAAGAAAATGAAATATTAGGTAAAATACACTGTATTGACAAAAGTCACTGGCCACCTAAATGAGGAACACAACATAGCATTTACTGACATACATTAGTACGGTGTTGATCCACCTTTGTTCTTAATGATGCACTGACCCTTGGAGACATGCTTTCGACAAGGTTTTGGAATACAGCGTTAGGTATGCGCTTCCATTCAGTACATTATGCTGCTGCTAACTCTTGCTTAGTAGTAGGCCTTGTTTCCAAACTTCATAAGCGGCGCTATAATTCCTCCCATAGGTGTTCTGTGGGATTATGATCTGGGCTCTGTGGTGGCCAGTCCACACACAATACGGAATTATCGTCAAACCACGTCGCAACAGTCATTACTTTATGGCACGGGACATTATCGTGCTGGTACCAACAAGGCTCGGTACCAGAGTAGTGCCACAGAGTTAGCATGGCGTAATTGTCCAGAATATCGATTTAGACGTGCTGGATAACAGGTTTGTCCACCATAACCAATGGGTCGGGACCATACCACGGAAAACAGCCCCACACGAGTATATTGCCAGCTCCATACTTGAACGTAGCAACAGTACACTGTGGTAAATAGCGTTCCCCCGGATGCCGCCGTACACGCTCACTACCACCAGACTGATGAATCGTATATCTGGATACACCAGTCCATATGACCCGTTTCCATCGATCTACGGTTCACAATAAATGTTATTTACACCATGCTAAACGATGAGTAGCATTCCGAGTGGAGATGAACGGCTTATGAGCAGTCGCACGAGCACGGTAACCCATGGAATGAAGTTCTCTGCGAATGGTACGTGTGCATACCGATGCTCCAGAATATCTACTCACCTGTACACTGAGGTCTTGTGCAGTACTCCGTCGATTAGCTGTAACGACTATCCTGAGGCTTCAGCGTCCTCTATCATTGATTTTCTTTGGTCTTTTGCCGCTTCAGGCACGCCGGAACGTTTTGCCGCTTCATGCACGCCATGTGTCTTTCACTTATTCAGTACATCCAAAACGTTGACTTGGGTATGTTTAAACGCCTTTCGGTTTCTCTTAAGGACAACCCACTAATATAACACCCAACAATCTTTCCTTTCTCAAAGTCAGTTCTCTCCCGCCGCGATATTTTCACTCAACCTCACAGTGAGATGCACTGGTGTGCAAACATTAAGGACGAAGAGGAGAAATTAGCATAACAGCGGAACGATCAGGCAGAACGGACCGAAAGACCACACAGGAAATAGATTAAGGTCCGGTACGGTAGGGCATGCGCATATATGCAGCATGAAGTAAATGGTGGGGGATTGTCGGAAGGGTATAAAGCACACGGGCGGTGTACGCTCAGCAATTCGGTGAAAGCTATTGCACGATGTACATCGGTTTGAACGACGTCGAGTTGCTGCCACCGTGTGATATGGCCAACAGGCAATCCAGTAGATGACATCTGGATGACTTTACCCGAGGTCGCGTCATTGGGAAGTTGGAAGAAGGTCGAAGTGTGACTAGTGTGGCCGAGGAGTTCGGGATCGCTCACAGCATCGTTTCACGAGCTTGCACTGTATTTCAAACGACAGGAGCAGCTGTACGAGAGTTTAGCAGTGATCGTCCACGAGCAACCACGGCAGCGGACGACCGGTATATTTTCCTACAGGCGAGAAGAGACAGACGGCAGACAGCGGAAGAAATCGCAAAGCACATGCAACAGACAACTGGACGTCCGTTATCGCGTTTTACTGTGGCATGGAGGCTGTACAAAGATGGTCTGTTTGCACGATGACCAGTACGGTGCGTGCCGTTAACGCCTGCTCATCGGAGGCCGCGGTTTCTGTGGTACCAGGAACACAAGAACTGGACACATCAGCAATGAGGTCTAGTTCTCTTTACGGCTGAGAGCCGATTTAGTCTGACGAGAGATTCTGGACGTATGCACATCTGGAGAGAGCAGGGAACACGCAATCACACCTCCAACATCATCGAAAGGGACCGGTTTGGAGGTGGCGGAGTTCTCGTTTGGGGCGGTATCATGCTTGGTAGCCTCCACATCTTCGAAGGAGGTTCAGTCACTGGTGTCCGCTATTGTACCGAGGTTCTCCTTGCCTCACGTGCGTCTTTTCAGAGGTGCTGTGGGTCCTGAGTTCCTCGTCATGGACGACAACGCTACACCTCATCGTTCAGTGGCTGTCGCAGAGCAGTTGGAGAGTGAAAATATTCAACGCATGGATTGGCCCGCAAGGTCCCCGTACCTAAATCCAATCGAACACGTGTGAGACCTTCTCGGGAGGCGCTTCGTAGTACGTCCCCAGCCGCTAGCAACGATTCCGCAGCTGCGATTGGTGCTACAAGAGGAATTAGCCGCGATGCCTCAACAGCTCCTTGATAACCTCGTCCTCAGCATGGACAGACGTTGTAAATCCTGCAACGCATTCAGGGGTGATCATATCCCCTACCAAAGACTGGATTTTTCTTTGCAGCCGACTGTCACATGGACGTTTCTGTCTTCTGTCCAGTTGTGCTCGAAGCTACCTTTTCAATAAAGTGCCTTTGTATCCTTTGGATTCCTTGTTTGGAAGGTTTTGCTCACTTGTCCCATATTCTTACATCTTGGGAATCTTATGGTATGATTTGAGTCGATGTGGAGCACTTCTGCACGACGTTACATTCGAAAAAATGTCTCGTCCTTAATTTTTGCATGCCAGTGTACCATCACCACCCCCGGAATTGCAGTGCACCCGTCGAGGACCGTCACAGAGTGCACGTGACAATGTCGAGCAAACAGAGATATAACCGGCCTGACACGACAGATGAGTCATAGTGTGTAACGTGAGCTAATGGACACAGGTAGTGATTTGATGGACGTTCAAAAAGGAATGATCATTTGCTACCGCACCAAAGGTGGAAACATCTCACAAATAGCAGACCTTCAGGGCTGTAAGCGAGATGCTGTAGCAAGGGTGTACCAAGAATGGACTGCTGGTACACCGAGTACTTCCCGACGTCAAAACTGTGAAGCTCCAAAGCCCATTGATCCCAGAGGAGAACGTCGCCTTCGTTGACTGGTAAAGTGCAATCGACGCGCAACAGTGCAACAATGGACCACACGAATGAACGCTGGGACACCCAGATACGTGTCTCCAATAACAGTAGAGCGAGTCCTCTTCCGCATGACTCTCCGGAGTCGACGCTGCGTCAAGTCGCCTATGTTAACCGTGGTCCATCGGACACAACGCCTGCAGTTCGCATGGGACTACCGTCATTAAATGGTGGAAGAGTGGGAAAAGGTTGCCTTTTCCGACGAATCGAGGTTTCAACTCCACAGAAATGACGGGAGGTGGCGAACATGGCGTGAGACATACCAGAACCAGCACCCGGACACGCTTGTCGGTCAAGTACAAGCCGGCGGTAGTAGTGCGCATGTCTAAGGGATGTGTTCCCGGTATTACCTAGTACAGCCAATACAACTGGATGGGTCCCTGAACTCTAATGGCTATCTTTTCATCCTCGTTGACCACATGAGTCCCTTCATGTTGGACGTTTACCCTGGTGGTGATAGTTTCTATCAACAGAACAATGTGCCTTGCCACTTCGCCAAGGGGATGCATGACTGGTTCCAGGAACACAACAGCGATGTATCCGTTCTCCCTTGGCTGACGAAATCGCCCGATCGCAATCCCACAGAGCACTTGTGAGACTGGTTCTGTCGACAGGTTCCACGTGCCGACCCACAAGCACGTCATTTCCGAGACCTCCGTGCTCTGCTGCTGTCCGAATGGGCCCGTGTGCCTCGGGAAACCTTTCAGGGCCTCATTGCGTCCATGCCACGCAGTCTCGCGACTGCCATCCGGGCCAAAGGTTGTTATTCCCATTATTAGGTAGGTGGCCATATTGTGCTCAGACGACTGTGTACATTGCATGTTATAGACTATCCAACGTAAATTACTCTTGCTGGAATGTAATACATGAAACATAAATGCCTTTTGCGCGATTAAGGTGAGTTAATACCACTTGTTATTGAATTACAATCATTTATTAAAATACACGAAGTTAAAATCACAACATACAGATAAGATCTTTCAATCTCACTATGAGGTCACCCTTAGATGTTAAGAAACTTGAGCAAATCCGAAACAGATTTGTATATCAAATCTGTTTCCATTCCGAACGCACCAGAAGGATCAAATGTATATATTACATTGACTTACCTAGGATGTAAATTATTGTATTAAGAGTTAATTAGGGGTCCAGGTCTATCTTGATTAAAGGTGGCATTTTCTAACAATAACCTCTTCCAGGTTTCTGACACGGAGATCGGTAATTTGTCATTACAGTATATGCCATGAATGCAAATGTTCTCAGTAAATAGTAACGATGATTTAGATTTGGGGGCAACAAGGAGAGTAACCCTATCCCATACTGGGTAAAATTTTCATCCTGAGGCTAAAAGTGATAATGCTGTTGATTGAGATCCCATCGTAGCACTGTATTTGTGTTCTAAAAGTCTAGTTCGTGATCTACGTGAAGTAGAGGTATACACATTCTGTAACCTGAGGGTTCATTGGTGAGAGCGGTACACGATAAATTCCATGTCCGTCTTTCAAGTTTTCCGACCATTCTTGTAGCTTGCAAACATTTGTGTGGTCCTAATACCAAAGTCAAAAATGTTTTGTGGACCTAATATCAAAGTCAAAAATGCTTTGTGGTCCTAATACCAAAGTCAAAAAGTTTAGATCCTAAACTTTTGGACAGAATATGTATCTCTCAACTAGCAATATGTTACAACGGGGTGGAACAAGTTAAAAACACTTATATAAAAAGACTTCGCGACTTAGTGAGTCTGGTCTTAATTAAAAAATATTCTTTAGGAAAATATGATACCCAAAGCTCACATATAGTTTTACCACCTAATCATATTAATCTGAGTGACTATCAACTTAACTCTGTACAGATATCTGCCTTACAAAAGGGACTAAAGTTCGCGTTTACCCACTTGTAAAAACCAATAACCTTCTGCTTGTTTCCCAAATGGAAAAAAATCGTAAAAGCGTTCCGAATGCAGGAACAGGAATTCACTCGACAAAGAATTGCTAGAACTCTTCATTATACTGGTAATAAAAAGAAGCATCTAACGAACAATCTGTATAAAGAAGAGATAAGTCAACTGAAGTTACTTCACAAGAACCCAGACTTGGCCATTGTAGCAGCCGGCAAAACAATGCAGGTTATCATTTTAAACAAGACTGATTATATCTACAGAATGTACAGTCACGTACAATGAAATTTGCGCACCTAGACGAAAACATGCTAAAACCGCGAAACTTTGCAAATAGTTAGAGTGCGTGCTGGTATGCAAATGATCCACGTTTGGTGCTATTGCGCATGACTGCACATTATGTGGAGGCGCTGCAAGCACGAACCGGCAGCTTTATACACCGGCGTGCAGTCGATTTCCCATGAAAGCGAAAAGCACCGGCCGACGCAAGCAAGAGTACAGATTGAAATAATGACGCGTAGACGTCACAGAGGTCGATTTACGCAACTTACGGACTTCAGAGAAAAGCCTGATTATCAGGCTGAAAACCGCAGGGAGGTCGGCGCGGCGTATAGCCCGCGACGTGGATCACTCTGACCATACCGTCCGACTGTGTTGGGAGCAGTGGACACGATACGGCACTGTTACGCGCAGGAGCGGCTCCGGACGGACTAGGACGACTACCAGTGGAGGGGATCGACGGATCGTGCGTCAGGCACAAACGGATTCCATGTATACCTGGTCCACTATGCAGGCAGATGTAGCAGCTCCTGTGGGCCCACCAACCATTTCCTGACCCCTCGCGGAAGCGAATTTGCGATCCCAGCTGCCTTTACGTGTGCTGCTATTTACACTGGAACATCGCCGGCTCTGTGTACAAAGGTGCTAGGCTAGAGCGACGTGAAACGCTACAGACTAGCGAAGTGTGGGGTTTGGCGAAGAGCGCCACTTTGTTTTGGGGAAAGATGATCATCGTGTCCGGGTGTGTAGGTCCCCGGGTAAAAGGCACGTTCCCAACCTCGCTACCGAGCGCCACACCTCCCCCACTGCAGGCATTATGATCTGGAGAGCCATCGCCTACGATAGCCGGTCAACTCTAGTAGTGGTACGTGGATCATTGACGGGTCAGCGGTATGTTGATGAGATCCTACAGCCTCATGTGCTCCCATTCCTGGTCGGGATTCTAGGGGCGCTATACCAACGGGATAATGGCCGCCCGCACACGGTTCGGATTTCCCAGTACTGCCTACGTCATGTCCGGGCACTTCCATGGCCTGCCCGCTCCCCGGGCTCTTCCCTTATCGAGCATGTGTGGGACCAGTTGAAACGCCAGCTGCCGCCGTACCAAACTATCCGGGATTTGGAGCACAACGTCCAACACATGTGGGCTAGTCTTCCGCAGGACATGAGGTGTCTGTTTCCCTCCATGCCGGACCGTATTGCAGTATGTATCGCCGCACGAGGTGGTGCGACGCGCTATTGAAGATGACCGGACTGCGTGCTACAGGTCTTTCTGTAATTGTCCTGCAGCTCTGTTTTTGCCATCATGTGTATCATTCATCCGAATCATTACGCCCACAAAATTTCAGTTCAATCCGATGCTTCCTTCTTGGTGCGCAAATCTCATTGTCCGTGAGTATATGAGGCTTTTGGGAAAATACTCCACTCTATTGTTCCTAGAGATCAAACATATTCTACTTTAAATGCATTTAGTAAACTTAAAAAATCACGATTCTTTGCCATATTGTATCTCAGAAGTCCTGTTTTCAGTTTGTGGCACTCTTACACCCGAGATTTTTGGGAAAGCTAAAATTCATAAAGGGGGATTTCCCTTGAGAACTCAGGTTTCCGGTCGTTTTAACTCTAGTTACCTTTTAGAAAGGACTTGTTAGATGTCCACTTTCACTTCTCGCTCTCATTATTGTCCACTTTCACTTCTCGCTCTCATTATTGTCCACATTCACTTCTCGCTCTCATCATTGTACACATTCACTTCTCGCTCTCATTATTGTCCACTTCTTGCTCTCATTATTGTCCACTTTCACTTCTCGCTGTCATTATTATCCACTTTCACTTCTCGCTCTCATTATTGTCCACTTTCACTTCTCGCTCTCATTATTGTCCACTTTCACTTCTCGCTCTCATTGTTGTCCACTTTCACTTCTCGCTCTCAAAATTGTCCACTTTCACTTCTCGCTCTCAATATTGTCCACTTCTTGCTCTCATTATTGTCCACTTTCACTTCTCGCTGTCACTATTGTCCACTTTCATTTCTCGCTGTTATTATTGTCCACTTTCACTTCTCGCTGTCATTATTGTTCACTTTCACTTCTCGCTGTCACTATTGTCCACTTTCACTTCTCGCTGTCATTATTGTTAACTTTCACTTCTCGCTGTCATTATTGTCCACTTTCACTTCTCGCTCTCATTATTGTCCACTTTCACTTCTAGCTCTCATTATTGTCCACTTTCACTTCTCGCTCTCAAAATTGTCCACTTTCACTTCTTGCTCTCATTATTGTCCACTTTCACTTCCCGCTTTAATTATTGTCCACTTTCACTTCTCGCTCTCATTATTGTCCACTTTCACTTCTCGCTATCATTATTGTCCACTTTCTCTTCTCGCTCTCATTATTGTCCACTTCTCGCTCTCATTATTGTCCACTTCTCGCTCTCATTATTGTCCACTTTCACTTCTCGATCTCATTATTGTCCACTTTCACTTTCCGCTCTCATTATTGTCCACTTTCACTTCTCGCTATCATTATTGTCCACTTTCTCTTCTCGCTCTCATTATTGTCCACTTCTCGCTCTCATTATTGTCCACTTCTCGCTCTCATTATTGTCCACTTTCACTTCTCGATCTCATTATTGTCCACTTTCACTTTCCGCTCTCATTATTGTCCACTTTCACTTCTCGCTCTCATTATTGTCCACTTTCACTTCTCGCTCTCATTATTGTCCACTTTCTCTTCTCGCTCTCATTATTGTCCACTTCTCGCTCTCATTATTGTCCACTTCTCGCTCTCATTATTGTCCACTTCTCGCTCTCATTATTGTCCACTTCTTGCTCTCATTATTGTCCACTTTCACTTCTCCCTCTCATTATTGTCCGCTTTCACTTCTCGCTCTCATTATTGTCCACTTTCACTTCTCGCTCTCATTGTTGTCCACTTTCACTTCTAGCTCTCATTATTGTCCACTTCCACTTCTCGCTCTCATTATTGTCCACTTCCACTTCTCGCTCTCATTGTTGTCCACTTTCACTTCTCGCTCTCATTATTGTGCACTTCTCGCTGTCCTTATTGTCCACTTCTCGCTCTGATTATTGTCCACTTTCACTTCTCGCTCTCATTATTGTCCACTTCTCGCTCTCATTATTGTCCACTTCTCGCTCTCATTATTGTCCACTTCTCGCTCTCATTATTGTCCACTTCTCGCTCTCATTATTGTCCACTTTCACTTCTCTCTCTCATTATTGTCCACTTTTGGCTCTCATTATTGTATTAACAGCTCTGTTTAAGCTCTTCAGAAAGTTCACTTTTACCTCTCATAACACAGGGTGACCCACTCGGTACCGAACTCAGCATTTCTTTAATAATATGAATACCAATGAAGGTATTGCAGCAAAATTTGAAGTGGACTTACCTCATTTCGTGAGAAATATGAGAACATCACAACATGTACTGGAAGTTACCACCATTTGCGTCCAGACAGTATTGAACCAGGGGTACCATATTGTGGAAATGCCTTGACAGTATGTCCACGGTCACTGCCTGAATTTCTTCGGTGATGTTTGCTTTCAAAGCATCTATGGTTCGCAGTTCATTTTGGTAACCTATCCTTTTTAGATATCCGCATAAAAATAATCATCAGGAGGCGTCAGATCGGGCGGGCGCGGTGGCCATTGATCCTTCAAAATGACGTGGTCACCGAAAAATGATTGAATTTCGGATGTGCGATGTGTGTGACGTCGCTCCATCATGCTGGTACTATCCAATCAATGGAGAGTTCTTCGTCGTTCAATTGATTTACAAAGGTGTTGTTGATTCCCATATATGCAGATGTTCTGATGGTTGTATCGAAGACGATGAGACCAATTATGCGGCGCCGTGTCATCCCACACCAAAGAACAATTTTCTATGAATGAAGAGGTTCTTCATGTATTGCGTTGGGATTTTCATTGACCCAAATACGGGAATTTTCAGAATTGACGTATCCGGACATGTGAAAACACATCTCTTCTGAGAACCACGTGTAGTCCAGAATGTCTGGATTTTCTTGAAGAAATACTTGAAACCATCGACAGTATGTCACTCCTTTCACCTGGTCAGGCTCTTTCAGTTCGTGGACCACGGAGATACGGTATACGCATGAAGCTTCGCTTTTTTACAGCACGTTGACAAGTGCTTTTTGGCAACCCTGTTTCATGTGATAGTCGGCGAAGCGACTTCCTGGGAGACACAAGTAGTCGGCTCTTTACATTCTGGATCGTTTCCGCGGACATTTGTGGACGACGTCCTGCATGGTCGTCTAATAAAGTCCCCTTGGTTTCCAAGTTCTTCGACAAAGCCAAAATGGTGGACTTGCTCTGTGGATGTCTGCCTGCAAACCTCTTCAGGAAATGCTGTTGACAAGATTTTATCGATTCTGTTCTCCAATAAGTGCGAACAATAAACACTCACTCCTCCAGAGTATACTGATACATTTTCACACGTACACGAAAAGGCACGAGCACTCACTATAAACAACCGTATCATGTAGACTCACTCAGCGAAATGGCATAACAGAACAGCAGAGAGGCGCGTCCGGCTGGCTTGCGGACAGGGCCGTGTTCAATGCTGTCTGGACGCAAATGGTGGCCACTTCCTGCACATGTTGTGACGTCATCACATTTCGCACGAAATGAGGTAAGTCCACTTGAAATTTCGTTGCAATATCTTCATTGGTGTTAATATTATTAAAGAAATGCCGAGTTCGGTAGCGAGTGGGACACCCTGTACTTCCTCCATGATGGCTTCTTTTGATGAAGTTTATCACTTACCTCTTACCTCGTATTCCTTTGCTTACTGTCCATCGTCTTATTGAATCTAAACGTCTTTCATTAAGAATTGTCCCCCTACCGAGATTCAAGCTGTCATACATGATTTTAGGCTTATTCAAAAGCGGACCTTTTTCTAATTTATCGGCCAGATATACCGCCAACTGGAAGGAGTCCCAAAAGGCTCCAACTTTCCCCGATTCTCGATGAAATCCTCCTTCAGGATCTTGAAGACAATGCCCTTTGTCAATTTCAGATTGCTCCTTTACTTTACCATAGGTATGCTGATGATGTGCTCCTTTTTTGGCTCGGTTCCTCTGATTCATTATCTGACTTCGCCATTCTCATGTCTTCGTTTTAACCTACCATCAAGTTCACCACTGAATTGGAAAATAACTTCTCGTTACCGTTTCTTGATATTTTAGTTAGACGCGATGCAGTTGCAAACTTATTCTGTACAGGCAGAAAACTTTGTAATAAAAGGCAAGACGCTGGATGATCTTGCTGCGGGCCAGCAAACCTTTCTTTAACATCATATACAGAGGTTGTACCGAACGATGTAAACACCTAGGAAAAAAAGGTTTTACGTACCTAATAGAGTGTGGGATTACCTTTGGTATTCAAAACCGCCTAAATCCTTCTTGGAATGGCCGTATACAAATCATGGATAGTGGGATATTACACCCTTCTTCATGCAGAAACTGCTCCAGATCCTTGAGAGATGCAGGAGGATTTCAACCGTATCTTACCCTATTTCCCAACGCAGACCACAGTTGCTCCATGATGATTAAGTCCGGTGATTGGGTATGCCAGGGAGGGTGTGAAAGTTCGTCCTCGTGTTCCTCGAGATCTGTGAATTGGGGCGTTATCATCTTGACAGATGGCATCCCCTGCAGAAACAAATGCCTGAGCCATAGGATGCACTTGGTCGGCCAAAATGATTTCATACGCCATATCAATCATCCGTCCTTACAAGGTGACAAAAAAACCTACTGGAAACCACGATATGATCACCAAGAGCATGACAGAAGCACCACCATGCTGCACTGTTGGGAGCAGACAGTCTGGGGTGTAAGCTTCTGACGGTGTTCTCCACACGCAAACACGATCTGCGGTTCTGGAATATTGTGAATGTGGATTCATTCGACCACATTACACGTTTCCATGCATCGGAAATCCATGTTTTATGCTCCTGGTACCACTACCGTCGCCATTGTGCACTCACCCGGGTCACCAGAGATTTTGTGGTAGTGCCTCGGCCATGAATATCTTATTTATGCTGTTCCCTGCGCACTGTTTTCGTTGGTAGCGACGTCTGGAGACGCAGATTGAGCTCCGCCCTCATTTTCGTCGCCGTGGTCTTCTTATTACGGGTAACAATCCACTTTAATGCTCTCCTGCCTCTATCAGTCAGGGTCGTCTTCCGGCTGCTCTTGTGTTTCTCAGACGAGGTTTTGCCACGAACATGGCATGCTGCCATGACACTAGACACAGTAGATCTTGATACCCCCATTACCCTGGCGACTGTTGTCACGGAGGCACCAAATAGCCACCCACCAACAATTAGCCCTCTTTTGAAGTCCATTAGGCCGCTCATTTCGTTTTCACCTAAACGAAATTTTGCAGCAAGACACTTTAAATGGACTGAAACAGGTCCTTGAGGTTCTAAACAAAGCTATTACAACCAAAACCAAAAAGTGGTGGATACCTTTACGTATTGCGACGTACGCAGCTGCATTAAAAGTCACGTCTCTGAGCGTGGTGTTAACATGTCTAACCCACATACTTTTTTTAACATGTCTAACCCGTGACTTTTTGTTAAAGTCAGTCAGAGACGTGACTTTAACAAAAAGTCACGTCTCTGAGCGTGGTGGTAACTGTCTAACCCATATATGTGAGGAAACTACTGATCCAATGCATTTGAAATTCCTTTGACACTGGCAAAGTCGAGTCCTTAAAGAGGAGTAAGCTGAACTCTGCTTAGAAAAATCCTTACTATCGATTGTTAGCTTTTATAGTTCATCGAGGTATACTTTAAGAATTAAAAGTGAAAAGAGAGCAATATTTGAAAATCAGTCAATACGAAGAATAGACATGCGAAGTGCACATTTTAAAGTACAGTGTTTCAAAATCCCATGCTCTTACGCAAAATATCATGAAAGGTACCACAGCTTTCTCTTCCTCTGCTGCTAGTTTCAGTTGAGACTTCGAAGTTGTGACGTCCTACAAGATGAAAGCGAATTATAGGATTACATTTATTCATTTCAGTGACAAACGATTAATCAAATTTGAATTTAACAGGGGGGATCGAATGAAACCCGTTCGAGTGGCTTTATTAAGACGAACGAAATGGAACATCCGCAGGTTTGGAAGATTTAAACAAAGCAATATAGAATAATAGAATAATAATAACAACGTTTCGCACAATAAAATGTTTATTATACATCGACCATAATTTCGCAAAGCGTTTGGCTTTGCTTCCTCAGGACGAATGGAGCGTAAACATTCAAATCATTGTGACATCATCAGAATTCTGACGGTCACGGGTTTTGGTGAGTTGTTTCCACGCGCTTGAAAGAAATGGAGTCGACGTCATGTCGTTGACAAGCCGTGACGAGTTCCGGTATATGTGGAAAGCTTCTAATATATTGAGCTTGATAGTCGAGTCCGGTTTATCAATAAGCGTAGCGTTTCCAAACAAAAATGTATGGTTATTTTCGTGACAATGTTGAGCTATAGACGACTTCTTCAGTTCACAGTTCCGTACATAGGTCTTGCGTTCCTTCACACGGAAACTTAAAGCACTGCGGGTCTGTCCTATATATGAAAGTTGATCAAACTGCAAGCCATTAGTTCTTCCATATAAAGCAATATACTGTATAAGGAGGCAAAAATGCACCAGTGTTTTTTAGAGGAAGACGCCGTAGGCATTCAGACGCGCACCCCACTGCTTGCAGAGACGACAGATACCGTCAGACAAGGACTTTATTTGCTCCTTGAACTATTTGGTCACCGAGGACATGATGTCTACATCGGAGTGGAATCGTTGCCCCTTTAGGGTTTCACATGGTGGCAGATCAGGGCTAAAGGCTGGGTGGTGTAGAACCTCCCACCCTTTCCCTGCTAACGCATCCTGCACAATGTTCGTAAAATGCGGACGAGCATTGTCGTGCAACAGAATCACATCACTCAAAAGCATGCCGGGTCCCTTATCCTTGATGACTTTATGCAGTTTGTACAGTGTGCCATTGTAGCGGTTGGCATTTATGTTCACGTGTGGCTCTTTAAAGTCCACCAACAAAAACCTTTCATGGTCAAAAAATGCGGTCAGCAAAACCTTACCGGCGGAACCATGTGACCTGAATTTTTTTGTGTTTTGGTGATCTCTGTTTCCCTTGCATGCTAGCTGGTTTTCTGGACGTCTCAAAGCGATGGCACCACGATTCTTCGCCCGCCATTATGCGCTACAGAAATGCATCACCCTCTGCTTCGTAACGCAGCAAGTGGTACAAACTGCAAGATATGAGTTCTTCCTTATTATGGTGTTCGGTCAGCATCCGTGGGATCCATTGTGAACTCCTACCGAGCCGCCCCGGTGGCGCAGTGGTCTAAGGCGTCGGCCTCTGATCATTCGTCCGTAAGGGGTCCGGGTTCGAATCCCGGTCAGGCATGGATGTTGTGTTTGTCTTACGGCACTGGCTCTCTCCCTTCCCTGGAACCAGTGACCCTAAATTACCTAAATTAGGGACGGGCGACTGCTTATAGCCCATTGAGTTGCTCACGGTGGTCGTTAAACCTCCAACCAAAAAAAAAAAAAAACACCTACCGATACTTCAGTGACTTCGTAGCCACCGTTTGAATTGTCCCAAATGACATAGCGAATTCCTCCGTTAGCGAACGTAAGTTCCAACGACGCAACGCCCCCCCCAGTATTGCTGCATAAATCTTGACGATGGATTTGTCTGTCGCAACAACATGGGCCTGGGCCGATCGCGAAAGATTTTTCGTTTCCTTACGTCCTTTCCGAAACATTCGCGCCCAGTCCGTCACTGTTGTCTTTGACCCACTTTTGTCGCCTACATTCTGCGATGAATATCGACTGGTCGACATCCTTCCGCTGTTAGGAACTGAATCACCGCTCGCTGATCCACATTGGATGGATTCGGAATCACATCGGCCATGTTGTCAACGATCTGCAGCACAAACCACACATGCGAGGAGAATGAACGCGTAATCGGTTGTTCATTGTAGAGATGAGCTCGGGACCGGGCCCAGCCCGGGCTCGGACGGGCTCAGAATTCATTAACTACCGAAAAATCCGGGCCCGTGCTCGGAATTACACGTCTTGAATTTCATTACTGTAATTAATTCAACACGTGTAATTCTGAGCCCGGTTGAATTACACGTGTTGAATTTCATTGTGGATTTGTTACCATGGTGGAAGGATTATCAATTTCCTAAGCTAGCCGCCATTGCAAGACAAATTCTGCTTAGCAAGACTTGCATTGTCCAAAGCTATGCGGCCCAAGCAAGGATTAGTTTAAGGAGGTCTAGTATCGAAAAACTGGGAAAAAAACACAATCCCATTTTTTGTATTTCATTAAAAATCAAGAATCTTATCTTTAAAATGATGTATTAATTTCCAAAATTGTGCAGTATTATTATTTATTTTTTAAATTTCCTCACTCCCGCGATTTTTGGGGTGACGTTGGTTTTTAGTGCAGCAGGTCGAGCTTTAGAGACAAGAAGATCAAGTTGAAGCGCTGAGGCATTAGATGCAATTCTCTCTCTCTCTCTCTCTTTCATGATGAACTTGTTCTGGAAACTGCACACACATATGATAATATTGTGATTATTATAATATTAAGCGCAAAGCTTTGTTAATGTTACAAAATGCAGAATAATCTGGTTTGGAATGCTTTTACGTTCCTTTTTTTTTAATTTTGGAAATTTCCGTACATGCTTTTTTTTTTATATTCTACTACATCATCCTAAACTACCTTTACCAATTAGCATACATGTAAATTATATTGCAAAGATTAATTTTCTAGAGTCAAAATTTCAAATACTTGCAACTGTCTGTACAGCGTTGTGCGTTTTATAATGCAATTTATTCAAAATAAAAGTAAATTTAGAAATCAAAAAGAAATAACGAATGGAATTTTTTGTTTCGAAACGATTTTCTTTTCTTCAGCTATTACCAAAATTTCTGATTCCCCTGATACGGTCGAAGGACACGTTGATTATTTATTTATTTTCAAATCGACATCTTAGAACATTTGGCTTTATGCGTAGTATTTCTAAAAACATATCAATAATGTGAAGTGGTTTAACTGAACTAAACTTTTGAAACTAATGATTTTTAAACTAATCCTTGCATGGGTCATATCTTTGGCCAGTGTATAATGCATAAATGAAAGCCTTGATAAGCAAAATTTTGCCGCCCCGGTGGCGCAGTGGTCTAAGGCGTTGGCCTCTGATCATTCGTCCGAAGGGGTCCGGGTTCGAATCCCGGTGAGGCATGGATGTTGTGTTTGTCTTACGGCACTGGCTCTCTCCCTTCCCTGGAACCAGTGACCCTAAATTAGGGACGGGCGACTGCTTATAGCCCATTTGAGTTGCTCACGGTGGTCGTTAAACCTCCAATCAAAAAAAAAAAAAAAAAAAATAAGCAAAATTTTCTAAGAATCCGGGCCAGGGCGGGCCGGGGCTCAGGAAACACATATAATCAAAGAAAGCGGGCCGGGCCTGGGTTCCTAAAATCGAGCCCGAACTCATCTCTAGTTCATTGGTCTGCGCTTATCACGCCGGTTTACATGACACCGCAAGAACGGGTTTCATTTGATAAGGCCTCATACACAAAAATTTCTCAAACAACTTCTCAAAGTTCCTCAAACAACTGACATGCAAACAAAGCATGAAGAAAATTTGACTTACCTCTGTAAAACTTTAAACCATCAAAATTACTAGAAATAGCATACTGTGTGTGTGCTTGGCAATTCGATGCTTGCAAATTCCCACATTTCTCTGATCAGAGGACAAACAAGCGGAAGTTAGTTAGAGATGTTGCCAGTACCTGTGATTGTATGATCTATTCCATCTCTCTTTTCGTTTGATGAAACAAAAGTTTTACAAATGTATGCAGCCGTGGCGCCGTGGTCTAAGGGATGGCATCTGATCATTCGTCCGAAAGGGGTCCGGGTTCGAATCCCGGTGAGGCATGGATGTTGTGTTTGTCTTACAGCACTGGCTCTCTCTCCCTTCTCTGGAACCAGTGGCTCTAAATTAGGAACGGACGACTGCTTATAGCCCATTGAGTTGCTCACGGTGGCCGTTAAACCTCGAATCCAAAAAAAAAAAAAAAAAAAAAAAATTGATGCAACATGCTCGTCATAAAGGCAAAAAACCTTAAATTTTATTCTGTATGAAAGACTGCCTTTCCTGTGGCCTAGTGATCACAGACGCTGGGTTTTAGCCTATACGTCTGACGTCGGTGGGGTTTTTGCCCAGAAAGATGCATGGTTGGTGTGTTTGCCGCAGGGTGTGTCCTTTCCCTGAAATCAATGACCCCTGATAACCCTAAGTATTGCTCATGGTGGTAGTAAATTGATTTTGCAAAGCATTAGAGTTATCATTAAAAATGATGAAATGTATTTTCTTACAATATTATTTTACAAAAAAGAACTGCTAAATATAAAATTTGCTCTTGATTCCTATAATAGCTTTTGTCTTAAATTGCCCGGGGAATGTTACTTGGAAATCGTATAATCATCTGTACAATAAGTTAAGTACCCAGTTTCTTACAGTAATTCAATATATAATAAATAGCTGGTGCATAAAATAGGGGGATAAATATCCTTTGCCACAATAAACAAAATTCTTGCGATAGGCTGTCCACAATATCCGATCTCGCTACGGAACTTCAAAATTCGACAGACGATTGAAATTTAGAAGTTAATCAAACCTCAAGTATTCTCACCAATCGCTCCTGTTACCGATAATTTCTCTTCATACGGATACGGAAAAGTGAAAACGGAGTTGTTTTGTTAATGCACAAAAGGAATTGCGAAAAGGTTTCCGAAAATTCAGAATTTTTCGTGAATACATCTCTAAAACGGTAATTTACCGTCAATATAAGAAAAAACTGCGGAAAGGTTTCTGAAAATTTAGAGTTTTCCCGTGGTACGAAAAATCCGTGAAATTGAGGTTTGCTTCCGTCATTTGACGGAAAAGGTTGTATCAGAAATGTGCTTCGCTAATTCACGAAGGAAATGACGGAAAGTGGCTCGTGAATTTCAGAAATGTTTTTAGTGTTCGGTAATTATGTAACTTCAGTCCAGTACGCAGGGCTTTCAAATCAGCTGAACGAAACAATATTTGCCATAAATTATCATAATCGCTTCCAAACATATTTCAGACTTGACAGGAGGTTTTGGAGAACCTACTTTTCCGCTTTCATTAATATCTCAAGCTTTTCTCCTTTTTTTCTTAGAGAAAAGCTTTCAAAAGATTTCTGAGAAATATTGGACCTTATTAAAATTTCTTAGTTTGCCACTCTCTGGTCGTTTGAACCGGTAGCCTGCGCAAAGTAGTTAAACTAGGCAAAAACGCACTCCAGGAAAAACAAGAAAGATTACACCGAATTTTCGGTTGTAGTAAGCACGTCTTTTAAATCGTTTCTGACGCAAATTAAATTCATCAAAGTTATTCAAACTCAACGCTGCCGGTTTCATAAGAATCAACCGGATTTCTACTTCCACAAATCACCTAAAAAGTATGTTACGAAAATTAACAAATTTGCGTAACATACAATCAATCGCTACATACTCTCACAATCACCTAAAAAGTATGTTACGAAAATTAACAAATTTTCGTAACATACAATCAATCGCTACTTACTTCCACCAATCACCTAAAAAGTATGTTACGTAAATTAACAAATTTGCGTAACATACAATCAATCGCTACATACTCTCACAATCACCTAAAATGTATGTTACGAAAATTAACAAATTTTCGTAACACACGATTAATCGCTACTTCCACCAATCACCTAAAAAGTATGTTACGAAAATTAACAAATATCGCACAAAAACTTATTCGTAGCAGAAGGATGGTATCAGAGACACACAGATTTTCAAATTGAACAGTTAAAAGAAGAAATACAGAAGGAACCATGATATACAGGGTAATCATAAATTCGCGCAACCCAGAAAAGAAATCATGAGGTTAATTCCAATTGTTAAAAAAAAATCAACATCGTCAAATATAGGTTACAATCTTACATTTATTGCAAAAAAGAAGGGGAACCTCATTATAACATATTCATTATATTCAAAGTGGGCTCCGTGTTCGCGAATGCAGACGCGCGCTCTTTTTACCATGTTTAATGACACCTTGTGAAGCACTGATGTTTTCAATCGCTCTTGTGATGTTCATTTTAAGTTCATCCAGGGTGTGAGGATTATTGTAATACATAACATCTTTGAGATACCCCCAAAGAAAGAAGTCGAGCGGCGATAAATCTGAGGAACTCTTGGAGATGAGGCGTTCACTGAAAAAATCTTGCAAAATATTGACGGTATTAACCGACGTGTGGCATGTGGCATTGTCTTGCTGGAGCCGAATATGTCGTTCGCTGACATCAAGGAGTGCCACAAACTGTCTGATAATGTCTTGGTAGGCGGAACTACCCACAGTCGTTTCGAAAAAAATCGGTCCCACTATGCGACGGTGCGATATCGCACCAAGATTTTTCGAATGCAAGCCTTTTTCGGGAAAAACATGTGGATTCTCACATGGCCAATTCCTATTGTTTTGACTATTGACGTAACCTCCGAGGTGAAACCAGGACTCGTCACTGAAGAAAACTGTATCCAGACTCTGTATACCATGTTGTTCAAGGAATGAGCGGAACCATCGGCAGAAGTGTATTCGTTTGCCTGCATCTGGTGCCTTGAGTTCATGCACTGCGCGAATACGATATGGACAAAGATGTAACGATCTCGCAGCTTTATGAGCACTACCGTATGACATTGATGATTGCGCGGCGAGTTTCCGGCGGCTGTTTCGTGGTGACCCCTGCAGTGCTTGCTTTATCTCATCCACTTTATGGTCCGTCAAAATGGAGGGTCTCCCGGAGCGTTTCTTATCCGCAACAGATCCACTGTCCCGAAAACGCTGCACTAATCACGATATTGTGGATTTATTGGGGACTGCTGTACACGGAAATTTCTTGAGAAAGTTCTCGGCAACACATCCGTATGAACGAGTTGCGAAATAACTTTCCAGAATAAAAATTCGCTGCGTCAGGGAAAAAGACATTTCATCTCCAAAACGAGAGAAACTACACTACGAACAACCTGTACACATCACAGTGACCTCCGCTTAACTTATACTTCCTAACAGTATGGTAGTGACATCTTGTGGCAGAATGAATGATTATAATGCTTTAGCAACAATTTATGAAAATTCAAACTTTGTGTTGCGCGAGTTTACGATCACCCTGCAGCTCCAAACCTTCAAGCGGAAGAATTTTGCATAATGGAAAAGTTTAAAGTAGGCGAAATACACTGGCGGAAAGTGAAAAAAGAACACCAAGAAGGAGACGTCTGATACCAACGAAATTTATACAGCATAATAACGGAATACACAGGATAACGTGATCAAAACATGATGGCAAAATACAGCTGTATTTGCTGGTAAACTGAAAAATAAAATTTCTATGTAACATGGTTAGTACGAGTTTGAACCGCCATGAATTGCGTCACGCTGTACAATTCTGGCATGGTGTCTGTCGTACAGATGTTGGATGTAAGTTTGGGGTATTGAGTTCCAAGCATCCTCAACCTAGACGCGTAAATCGGGGATGGTCGTGGCTGGCCGTGTAGACCAGATAAGTCGTTGTCCCATAAAATCCCACACGTGCTCAATGGGGGACAAATCCGGTGAACGTGCAGGTCATGGAAGTTGCCTCACACCCTGAAGTGCATGTTGCGTTTCCCATGCAGTGTGTGGGTGTGCGTTATCTTGCTGGAAAACACCACGATGGACCGACCTTACAAATGGCACAACAACGGGCTGAATGATGTTGTTGATGTAGAAGGTGCTGTTTAACGTACCCGGTACAAACACTAGTTGTGTACGGGAGTGATAGCTGATCGCTCCCCACACCAGGAGACCAGGTGTAGGCCCTGTGTGTCGCTGGCGGATGTAAGAAGGGTGTAGACGCTCCCCTGTGCGTCTCCGAACACGCATACGGCCATCGGAAGCTCCTAAACAGAATCTGCTTTCATAGCTGAACACGACAGATCGCCATTGTGTTTTCCAGTGCAGACGTTGGCGACACCACTGCACCCGTTCCTGACGGTGGGCTGGAGTCAGAGGAACACATGCCAGAGGCACACGTGCACGTAGTCCTGCATCCAGTAGACGGTTGCGGATTGTTCGCACAGTCCCCTCAGGTGCAATGGCAGCTCGGATTTGCGTCGCAGTGCATGTTCTGCTTGACAACGCCGCTCTTCTTATGCGTCGATCGGTCCGCTCATCAGTCCGTCTGTGACTCCCGGTTCCACGTCTTCTCAAGTGGGAATGTTCCTCGGACCGTCTACGCCACCATCGTACCACCACTTATACTTCCCGTCCAATTCGCTCCGCAATACGACGGTACGACCACCCGGCCTCACGGAGTCCGACTAGACGACCTCACGCAAAGTCCGATAACTGCTGAAATCGTACACGTCTTCCATGTCCAGGCATTGCAGCTTCTTCAGTGTCTTCGCACGTGTCCGTACGCCGACGACTTATTACATTCACTTCGCCGTACTCCTTAAATACCACCGACGATAATTTGCATATTATGCCGTGTTGTGGCATAAGCGCTTACCGGTTGGTCCCGAAATGAACTCACACCTACGTAAACTTGATCCCATTAACATATGTAAATTCCATGATCGTCAGCCAATTCCTTCTTGGTGTTCTTTTTTCACTTTCTGCCAGTGTATATTCTTCATGGAATAAGTTATGCTAAGGAAAAAGAACTTTACAAATACATCTCCCGGAAGCAGTGATAGCGAGAAAGAGATATTGACCTTTACGCACTCTAGCGGGACAACTGTGCATTATTTGAACAGGATAATGCTCTACATCTCTATTGTAGCGAATCGCATACGGTAAAAAAGAAATTTCTTAAAAGGGGTTTGAAAAGCGGATCTACAGCTGCTAACAGTACATAAACGCCCCCTAGCGACAGAACTGTAAAGCATTAAACTCTTAAATATCGGCCTAAGGTGTTTCACAAAGTTAGTGACATCCAATGTTGAAAGATTTTTTTTAAATCGCTCGTTTAGGATCAGAGATCTCAAGAAAAACAGATCAAACATCGGCGCCCCTGGCGACGTAATTGTGCACTATTTTGAGAAGAAAATGCAGACAAAGAGGTTTCATAGTTAGTAGTATCTGACTGAAAAATAATTGTTTATATCGGGTTTTTAGTTCCACAGATATTGCTGTAAACGAAAACGTAAGTTTACGCCCTCCAGTGGCACACTTGTGAAATAAGAAACATTTGAAATTATACGAGAAACATTTTGCAGGGAAACGCTCTGCATCAAAGAAAAATGTTCAAATTGGATTCTTAGAAGAACAGATGTCGACAAAAATAAGATATACATCTACGCCAACAGGCGAGAAAACTATGTGCTATTTTAAGCAGGAGGTATTTTCAAAAGTTTTCCCGAAGTGAACGGAATATCTCTACAAACGATTTTTTCCAATATAGTTTGCGGAAACTTAGATTTTGCTGCAAATACATCTGAAACAGAAATAGTCGCTTACGCCTCCTGGTGGCCAAACCGTTCTTAATAAAAAATTAGAAATTGTATGCAAAACATTTGCCACGGGAAGCTGTATCCGATGAAGAAATAATTTTTCAAATCGGAGTTTCAGAAGCAGAGATATAGGAGAAACCGGAATGTACCATTACGCCCTCTAGTGGAAAATCCATGCGTTACTTGAAAATATTTAACGCTATATATGAGAAAGATTTCGCACAGGAAACTCTATCCAACAAAGAAACGATTTCTGCAATTGGTCTCTTAGAAGCAGAGATTTCGACAAAAATAAGATGTACATCTACGCCCCCTGGCTGGACTATGCGCTATTTTAAGCAAGAGCATTCTCAAAAAATTTTCTGAGATGAGCGGTATCGGTCTACGAAAGAACTTTTTCAATCGAGTTTTCAGAAAGTCAGATTTTCCTGCAAAAACATCAGAAGCAGAAACAGACACTTTCACCTGTTGGTGGCCATTCCTCACTAAACATTTTTTCTAAATGCAATAAACATTAGAAATTGTATGCAAAATATTTCATGTAAGAAGCTGTTTACATGCAGTATGAATTTTTCAAATGGGATTTTAGAAGCAGAGATATCGAAGGAAACGCAATTCATCTTTACACCCCCTGGCGGAAAATCCACGCATTACTTGAAAAAGAAACTGTCTAAAATAGTTTTCGTTACAAATGGCATCAAAAGGAAGATAAAATCTTTTCAACTGGATATTTAGAAGCAAACAGATGCCATAAAATGTATTTTGAATTCGATATCATCAGCATTTACGTCCTATAGCGGCGAAGTTATGTAACAGAAAAACTGGAATGCAAGGATCGTCATTCTCACATTTAAAGATTTCCAATGCAAAGAGAATTTTTTTAAATCGAGCTAATAGTTGCAGAGATACGGTGTCCAGAGACTGACGGACGGACAAATCGATGACATAATCACGATCTTTTACACAAAAGACTTGCTAAAACAATGCAAGGGAAAAACTAAAGCTTTTGGTAAGAATTCCGGTTTCATTAGTTTTGCATTGTATGTCAGGAATTCAACGATCGTGCATCGAAAAAAAATCTGAGCCAGAATGTTACTTAAGTTTTTATTCAATATCTTAAAGAATTTTGTGTAGCCTTCTTGGATGAAAATAGAAGCTAAATGCTTAAATTAATGCATCAGACCTTCAGTCACTACAAGAATAAAATCAGCAAACTACACTGACGGAAAAAAATCCCAACACCACGAAAAAATAGTTGTAGAGGAATGAAATGGCGGCAATACATTTGTATCAGGTAACATATTTAATCGATTAAGGTTTCAAGATCACATCTTAATGTAATAAGAGCCATTTCAAATGTGAAATGCTGGTACATTAATAACCGGTGTATAGCCAGAATGTTGAATGCAAGCACGAAACGTTCAATGCATTGTGTCGTACAGATGCTGGATGTCAGTTTGTGGGAAGGAGTTCCAAGGCTGGTTGCACTTGGTCGGTCAATACAGGGACGGTTAATGCTGGTTGGGGGTGACGCTGGAGTTGTCGACCAATGATCTCCTGCTATACGTGCTCGATTGGTGAAAATAGTGATCTAGCAGGCCACGGCAACATGTCGGCACTCTGGTAGAGCATGTTGTAGTAGTAATAACAGCGGTATGCGGGCGAGCGTTAAATCCTTATGGAAAACACCCTGGAATGCTGTTCATAATGGCAGCACTACAGGTGAATCACCAGACCAACAACCAGACAGGGTGCGTGGGATAACCACGAGAGTACTCCTGCTGTCATAGGAAATTGCTCCCCAGTACCATAACTCCAGGTGAAGGTCCTTGTTATTGGTTGCAGGCGCTCACTGGCCTCCTTCTAACCAACACACGGCCATTACTGGCACCCAGGCAGAACCGGCTTTCATCAGAAAACACAACAGATCTCCACTCCGTCCTCCAATGAGCTCTAGCTTGACGTCCCTGACGTCGCAAACGGTAGTGGTTTGGAATAAGTAGAATGCACGCTACAGGGCGTCTGGCTCGGAGCTGTCCTTCAAGTAACCGATTTGTAACAGTTCGTTGTGTCACTGTGGTGGCAACTGCAGCTCGAATTGCTGCCGCAAACGCGGTACGATGCGCCACGGCCATACGCCGTACACGGTGGTCTTCTCTCAGTAGTGCCACGTAACCCGGTCTTCTTGAGGCAGTACCTTCCGTTGACCACCGCTGCCAACAATTTATGCACAGTGGCTACAGTCCTGCCAAGTCGTTCTGCAATCATTGCGGAAAAAAATCTCACCTTCTCGTAGCCCTATTACACGACCTCGTTCAAACTCCGTGAGCTGTTGATAATGGCTTACTTCGTCTTCTTAAAGGCATTCTTGACTAACATCACCACACTACGTCGAATCTCAATGATAACTAACTCTCACGAGTATACGTTACAGCGCGTATTTACAGCAAACCTGCTTTGCATGTTCCGAGGAGCGTTACCAGCGCCACACGTATGCGCGGAGCGCGAAATTTCCATAGACGTCATCTTACAGATGTACTCTCACCGCCTACCAACTGTCGTTTATCTAACACAACCCCTTCTTGGTGTTGGGATTTTTTTTTTCAGTCAGTGTAAGTGTCACGATTTTCCTTTCTCATTTTTGTTCAGGAAACTGCGTACTAAAATCAAGATAATCATGTTATACACTTGACACAAAAAGTGGGGGTTTCTTCATGAAATTAAAGATGTATGTATCTGACTCAAGTAACACGCATTGAAATAACATCAGTCAGGCTACGTAAAATAAACGATAAACAGTGTGTTCAAAAAAGCAATTTCTTGTGCAATTTCCGCACACACCAATGTAGCACTGCAATATGGACAAAATAATAAATTCGGAGAATGTCATTACCTCCCGATTTCAGTTACCGGTAACACCACCTCTGTATCGAAGTACAGCTTGACATCTACGATAAGGTGACCAGATATTGGAACATTGATTAGAGGACTAAAAGGCGTGACATCCCCAAATCGATAGTTTAAGTGGGGACACATACGTACTCAAAATAAATATGCACATCTTTTTGTCAAAAAACTGCATTGCTTCATTCATAAGCTCCATGCTTCATGCTTCATAAAAAAACTGCATTGCTTCATGCTTCATTCATAAGTGTGATATTACATATGAAAATTTGTGTCGTAAAAGGATGTATCTTGTAGAATGTTGGTAATTTGTATTGACAAAGTAGAACTAGGATGGCGAGAACATATTAGCAAACTTAGCAAAAGAGAGATGCTTTACCTTAGGTACATGAGCTGAATTAAAATCAAGCTGAACACCAAAGTAATTTCATTACGAATTTTCCATTTCGCCAAAATTTTTGAAGATACTCAGAACATGTACAGTCAAAATTTGACCGCGCCGGTAGTTCAGTGTCCGAGTGTTGGCTACTGACCATTCGTACAATTGGGTACGGATTCGAGTCCCGAATGAGACATGGGAGCTAAATGGGATTCGTCTGTGAGAAGTACATAAACTGAAGAGCAATTAAATTAGAGACAGCTGGCGTTATGAAAATGTGGCGCGGTGGATGTCCCTGTAAACGGAAATGACATGACGTATGCAGCGATCCGACAATATAAGAAGTGATGCGACGGGAATCAGTAAGAGTCGGACGCAGTATGGGTAAGAAGAAGGATCTAAGCGCATTTGATCGTGGGCAAATTGTCGGGATTCGACGAATGGATCACTCCATCTCGGACGTCGTGCAGACGCTAAGGATTTTCACGAGCCACTGTGTCACGGGTGCACCGTGAGTAAATCGAATCCGGTAAAACCGTCCCTGCGAGGGCCAACTGCCGTGAACAACAGCGTGTGGATGAGCGGGGTCATCGTCGGCTAGCTCGCATTGTAACAGTGGATAGACGGGCTACAGTGCAAGAAATCACTCGGCAATTTAACGCTGGCGCACAAAAACGTGTAAGCAGCCACACCATCTAGAACCATCTAGAACCATCTCCTCGCTATGGGGTACAGAAGCCATCGTCCTACGAGGGTACCGCTGCTCAACGCACATCACAGGGTGCAAAGATTAGGATGGGCGCGGAAACATCGTCACTGCACCCTAGACATGTGGAAAAATGTTGCCTGGACTGATGAGTCGAGATTCACGTTGGTACATGCAGATAGCAGGATACGAGTACAACGCAAACCACATGAAGCGATGGATCCTTCTTGCCAGCAGGGTACTCTTCAAGCTGGTGGGGGTGGCATTATCGTCTGGAGACTGTTTACGTGGACTGAGATGGGACCGCTAGTACGTGTCACATCGTCCCTCACAGGTCAACGTTACCGGGATATCCTGGACGACCATTTGCTCCAGTTTGTGCGTCTTCAGCATCCCACTGGGGACCTCATCCTGCTACAAGACAATGCAGCTCCTGAATTGTATCCGAATGGTTGGGTTAACACTCCACCGACGTGACCTCGCTTCCTTGGCCAGCTACGTCACTTGACTTCAATCCCATCGTGCACATCTGGGATGCCATTGAGAGAGATGTTCGAGGCTCTGACCCCCGTCCATGAAATATTCGTGAACTGTGGGAGCTTGTTCAGTGGTAGTGGATCCGAATGGCTTCCCAACGTTACCGGTGACTTGACGAGTCCATGCCGAGACGAATCGCCACCGTCATGAGGGCGAAAGGTGGTGTTACACGTTACTAGACAGGTATCTGTAATTCAATTGCTGTTCAGTGTAGTGCGATTCTGTATCGAATGACATGTACTGTAGAAACCAGGTACAACTTTGACGACGGTGAACTGATGTCAGTGCTTTACTTCTCGGCGGCGTCCTTGCTCTAAGTATGAACTCGTGAAGACGGATTCCTACCGTTTTTGCCTACATACTGTGACACCAGAAGCAGCTCAAAGTGCTTCCCAGAGTTGCCTACTAGGGATTCTAGTCTCCTTTGATCAGTTACTGTCAGGTAGCGATAATGCCTCCAGGTGGTTATCCTCAAACGGCCACTTGCCGCCCCGGTGGCGCAGTGGTCTAAGCGATGGCCTCTGATCATTCGTCCGAAAGGGGTCCAGGTTCGAATCCCGGTGAGGCATGGATGTTGTGTTTGTCTTACGGTACTGGCTCTCTCCCTTCCATGGAACCAGTGACCCTAAATTAGGGAAGGGCGACTGCTTATAGCCCATTGAGTTGCTCACGGTGGTCGTTAAACCTTCAATCAATCAATCAATCAAACGACCACTCCTGGGTGGATCTGTATAGCATTTCCATGCCGTAGAAATCTTGTGTATAGCCGACTTACTACACTTTGCGAAACTCCTAAAGCAGCAGCCACATCGATCTGTCGTACATCTGCCTGTGACATGACAACAGCCCTATTTCTGTTGTCAATGCTTAAATGTCGTCTTGACATAATTTCATGCTAATCCAACACACAGAAGGCAATACAGTGAGCAAACTTCTAGATCAAGATGACCCATTATCCATTTTTTGCAGAGTACTTTTATCGGAGCTCGCACGCCACGTGCTGGTAATTACACGCCGTGATGGTAATTTACATGTGACGTCGTTACCTACGTTGATAACCGACCTCCAATAGTCACTAAATTTGAACATCACTACGTTTGCCCTTCGAAACCACGATATCCCTAACATTTTGGGACCAGGGTTGTGACGTACTACAGAGGCAAAACACGTGTCAAGACGACAAATCTACAGCTATACATTCCGTTCGTGAAGCATTGTTGGGGGAGCAACTTACACCGGAGTGAGGGACCGCAGTTTCGATCCCCGTCACGGACAATTTGCAGTGCATAAATCGGCAGTTTAACAACTGACAAAATATATAACCAACATGATCAATGGTGTTAATTTTTCATATGTTTAAAACAAAGATCTTCGCTCTTTCCACGTTTATAAGTGAGTCACGGAAAAATTCTCATTGGCCGCCACCGGGAGTCGAAACCAGGGTCTTCCAGTTACGCGCCTGATATGCTTCCTCTACACCACTGTGGTGTAGATGTTACTGGTCCACGTTAAATGTCTGTATTAATTATTCATTGGCCTTCTAATTATTTGTTCAGTTGCTGCTTACCATCTTTGGTGAATCCCCAGCATTGTGCGGGGCTCCAAGAAGCAACCTGACAAATTGGCTTGGCAGTTAGAGTGTGTGAGTCTGGAGGAATTCGAGGCCGCTGTGGTGTAGTGGAAGCATATCCGGCGCGTAACTGGAAGTCACTGGGTTCGACTTCCGGTGGCGGCCAATGAGAATTTTTCCGTGACTCACTTATAAACGTGGAAAGAGCGAAGATCATTGTTTGATGTTCCTGGTCCACGTTAAATGTCTGTAATGATTTTATATGTTGTTTTTATTATATGAGATTTATTCCTTCCAAAAGAATTGGCGGATTAGTATGACGTAGACGTTGCCCTGTATTGGGAGGAAAAACAAAATCGTTCTTGCGTTATCATTATTTTTTCAGTAATCATCTAAAGAAGTATATTTACCTTTGAATAAAAAGAGTCTTACGATTTCCACGCTTGATTCCGCTTTTAAATCTATTTTAAGGCCGTATCCCGAGTCCTTTCCGAGTGTCAAACATGTGTTTAATTTTTTATCCATTATTTTTGCAGCATCTTCTGCTTTGAAATATTTTTCAGCAGTTGTAGTGGGAATTTGAAACTGTCGATCTGAAAAATTGAAAGAAAAATGATAAACAATGTTACAAAAATTGAAAAAAAAAGTGTATGTGTGGTAACGAATTAACGGGTGCTTACATTTTCCACTCAAAATTATCTTTATCAAACTCAAAAATTAACCTTTTAGTAAAGAAGGTTAGAAAAAATGCTAAAATTCTGGAAACTGTATGATACACAGTTGTATAGGAAGCCATTAACTACTTTGAAACTTCTACATGAAGAGCTAATTCGGGGTGCAATTTTTGTTTAACAGAAAGATTAAATTTTGGTAAGTACAAAGAGAAAATGTTTTGTGTCAGTTCAGAACCATAAATTTGGGATTCTCAGAGTCCTTAGGGGGCAAAAACAGATTTTTCTGATTTTCAAAACGTCGAAATGATAAAATCGAAAACAAATGCCGTCTCCTGTTCGATACACTCTTAATGATAAAAATTTATGTACAATTAAAATAAGTATATGTTTAAGAACTTTCAACGCCACAACGGCGTCATCCTCAGAAACAATGCAGCACAGAAGTGAGTAGCTTATATACTTTACACAACACATAGCAGTTAATGCGCATGTGCAATAATCGGCAAAGTCCAAATCAAGTTCAGTGGGTACAAGCATAGTTGGTGGGCGTGACGTGGCCCAAAAGTGTTCTCCAAGGAAGGGGGATAAACACGGGGGTTCATCGTTCCAGCAACTTCCATCAATGACGAATATGTGAATATTTTCACAGAAAAGTGTTGATCGACGGTTCCTGGAAGAATCCAGAATAATGGTGTCATTCCAACATGGTAAGTAAGAGCCGTTTAAACAGAGTCTCGACAAAGATATAGCACCAGAATGCGTCCTGAGATTATACTGATGTTCGTAAATGCGGCGCCCCAAATTACGAGTGGTAGAGCCCATATAACATAAATCGAGCTCTGCAGGGTTAGTAGATTTAAGTGGAACCAAATATACACCGTGACGGTTCATACATTCAACACAGTCTCTTTCCTTTTTAACGGTGTTAAATAAAGTATGAGAACTTACACCAACTTGAGTTTGTACTTATGACATATGTTCTTTAAAATGTTACATACAGTTGGTATAAATGGGATGGATCCCACAAATTGGTAGTCACATTTATCTGCAAGCAAAGCTGTCTGCGGTCGAGCAATTGGTTTCGTCGAAATCATACTCAAAATACACTGCTGCACAATTGCTAAGGACGGATCATAAACGGCTATATAGCGCATAAAAAAGTAAGTGTGGCTGGATGCCAAGTAAAATAAAATAATGTCAGAATGCCAGGACATTACAAGAAAGACAATTTATTGTGCTCTGAAATTCAGAAGGCTTTGGAACGTGTTCAAGGGACAAACAGGCCATTTTGTGCAGAATACGTAAACGTGAAAAAAATGTGATTACCGTCCGCAGGCGTTCCGGCGTAAGATGTCAATACGGCGTAAGCATGACACGTCGTGTCATGCTTCGCACAACATTATCAAGCAGCTGTTGGGGTAATTTATCCCATTCCTCTGTCAGTGCACGGATGAGGGTGTCCTTGTTAATTGGAGGTCATTGGCGACCAGCAAGACTCCTCCCCAGAGCATCCCACACATTTTCAATGGGATTCAGATCTGGAGAACGTGCTGGCCAAACGAGGCGTTGAATATTCTCGCTCTCAAGCCACTCCTGGAAAGCGACTGTTCGATGACATGTTGCGTTGTCGTCCATGAAAATGAATCTACCACCGACAGCACCACAGAACATGCGAACATGAGGTAGCAGAACATCATTAATATATCGTTGGCCAGTCATAGTCCCAGTTGGAAGCACATAGAGGGACGTACGGCCATTGATCATGATGCCAGCCCATACCATGACACTACATGTCGGATATCGGTCACTTTCCTGTATGCTTGTTGGACAATATGCAGTACCACTATCACGCCAGATCAGTTGTCGTCCACAATCAGACGATAGACTGTATCTACTCTCATCTGAGAAGAGGACAGCAGACCAGTCGTCATCAGTTCAATTGCGATGTTGATGGCACCATTGCAAACGGGCGGTACGGTGACGTCTGGACAATGGGATGCACACAACAGGACGGCGAGCGTATAGTCCTCCTTCACGCAAACGTCTGGCGACAGTTTTTCGGGAGATCCGCTAGCCAGTAGCAGCCATAAACTGATTTGCTACCTCACTAGCTGTGCTGCGCCGGTGTCTTTTTGTTGATAGCACTATGTACCGATCTTCTGCAGGTGTCGTACTGAGAACACGACCTCCCCCGTGACGTTTGCTACACTCTCCATTTGTTTGAAATGATTTCCAAAGCCTTGAAACAACACTGTGGCTGGCGTCGTACTCCCTGGCAACATCTGTTATTTTTCGCTCTTCTTCAATCTTGCCAATAATACGGCCACGCGTAAAATCATCTAGGTGATGTCGGGAAGACATACTGAAAATTGTAATTTCGTCAATTGATTTTTTCCCTTTCAACTTTGCGTTTGAACAACAACGGTCAATACGCGTCAAATCCTTTATATCTCTTATCAGCGCTATGACGTCACGAACAAGTTCGGCAATCCAAAATTTGCATACGCACAACACGTCTTACTGTATCCCGCACTTATGCTAATTTCCACATTTTCCTGCCTTCCATATTATGGTTGCTATCGTTGCTATTGTCATCCGTCCTTAGCAATTGCCCGGCAGTGTAGTATAACTATACTAAAAATCCGAAATTTCTTGGCGTAGAATAAAGATAAAATTTTCCAAGCTTTCGCACATCATCAACCAGATGGCTTTCTCAAGGAAGGTAGACAGCTAACTGCAAACTGGATAATAGAACGTTTCAACACTTTGAACACGGTGACTTGACTAGACAATAAGTGATTAGGAAGAGAAGTCAAGTTCAAATCCACCGATCCTATATGGAGTGATGCAAAGAAATTAGCTTCATACTCTACACCCAAATCTACCGCCATTTACGAAACCTTGGAAATCTTGTCCAGTTGCGAGGTTTGCAACAATAGCGTCTCTCTGGAGTTGCCACGTAATTGGAATCAATTCTTCAAATTGTGCTGAGTTTTGTACCATAGTATCGCGTGCTCAACCAACGTGACCTCGTTGCTTCGAAATATCACGTTTGCTCCTAATCATTTATTGTCTAGTCAAGTCATCGCGTTCAAAGTGTTGAAACGTTCTATTATCCAGTTTGCAGTTAGCTGTCTACCTTCCTTGAGAAAGCCATCTGGTTGATGTGCGAAAGCTTGGAAAGTTTTATCTTTATTCTACGCCAAGAAATTTCGGATTTTTAGTATAATTATACTATTTTGAGTATAATTTGGTGTACAGTTCCTACTTTTTAAACTTGTCGAAATGATAACAATAATTTTCGGTAAGTATCGAACTAATTCGAGAAGAGATGATCAGAGATGGAGACGGGTCACGGGTCAACGGGTCAGTGGGTCAACAATTTCCAACGGGTCAAACGCGTCGGGTCAAGGTATTCCTGACCCAATTTCGCCCAGGTTTTATTTCCGTTTTATTTTTGAAAAGCAAAAAAAAAATTTGTTTCAAAGAAAAATGCGCACTGTGGAATTTTGTGCTAGATGCTTTTGCCCGAGGACTGAAAAATGATTTGTCATGCAATATGAAGGAAAAGTGTCCCTTCCTTGTCAGGGACAGTGATGAAAGCAACATCCACATTTTGGAAACTTTCAACTCATCATAAACGTGTAAAAATTGGTGTTGCCTTAAAATATATTCAGCAGCTTCATATGTTATCAATAAAACAGCCCAAACTGAGATTAAACATAAAACAAGTTGCTGAATTCAAAACAATTTATTGTATCGCCATCAATATTAGATGGAGCAGCCTTAACATTACTGCGCAGGGACTTTTTGACTCTCGCAGATGTGTTTAAAAGCATGCGTAAAACAGTTAGGTTATATGAAGGACGGCAGTTTCAACACATATATACACTGAAATGCCAGAAAAACTGGTACACCACTCTAATACTTGGTAGGTCCCCCACGGGAGCGCATGACTGCAGAAATACGACGAGGCATGGACTCCACTAGCTTCTGGAAATATGCTGTAGGCAATGCACACCGTACTTCCTGCAGAGCGTTCAACAATTCGGGGCCTCCCCGGTGGCGCAGTGGTCTAAGGCGCTGGCCTATGATTATTCGTCCGTAAGGGGTCCGGGTTCGAATCCTGGTCAAGCATGGATGTTGTGTTTGTCTTACGGCACTGGCTCCCTCCCTTCCCTGGAACCAGTGACCCTAAATTAGGGACGGGCGACTGCTTATAGCCCATTGAGTTGCTCACGGTGGTCGTTAAACCTCCAATAAAAAAAAAAAAAAAAAAAAAAATTCGGGTGTATTCCTAGGTCTTGGATTCCTGTGTTCGATAGCGTGTTGCATGGCATCCCAAATGTGTTCTATCACGTTCAGATCTAGGGACTTGGGTGGGAATGGCAGCACCCCAAACTCAGATGAATGCTCCTCTAACCAAAATCTGGCGTCTCGATACTTGTGTGAAGGTGCATTGTGCTTTTGAAACAGATTCAACCCATCAGAATGAGTGCAGGACATGAACGGGTGTACCTCGCCAGAAAGCATACACTGTAAAAAAATTACTGTAGATTTTACGGTTTTAAACCGTTTTCCAGGGTGCCAACATAAAACCGTAAAATCTACAGTTTTATACCGTGTTGGAGCAAAGCTATAGCTTTGCTCCAACACAATCAACACATTCGTTCCAGCCAAATTTTTGTGTTTTCGTGATTATTTGGACTGTGACTCGCTCCAGCCAAATTCTGTGCTGTTTTCTTCATTAAATGCGGTGTTGGAGCAAAGCTATAGCTTTGCTCCAACACAATCAACACATTCGTTCCAGCCAAATTTTTGTGTTTTCGTGATTATTTGGACTGTGACTCGCTCCAGCTAAATTCTGTGCTGTTTTCTTCATTAAATGCGGTGTTGGAGCAAATCTATAGCTTTGCTCCAACACGGCATAAAACTGTAGATTTTACGGTTTTGTGTTGGTACCCTGAAAAACGGTTTAAAACCGTAAAACCTACAATTTTTTTTTTACAGTGTACGCGCATACTCTGCCCGGTCACAGATGTTTTTATACGTGCCAGTGGTTCCAGTGAAGTCCAGCTAAACACACCCCATACCAATACGGACCACCCTCCCTCCAGCCGGTCCAGAATCTTTCCATCTGCCTTATACAGTTGGAAACGCGACTCGTCAGACCAGGCTACTTGTTTCCAGTCAACAAGCGTCCAGTGGCGGTGTTGCGTGCCCAAGCGAGGCGCATAGCTCTGTGTCGTGCACCCATGAAGGGGACTCAGTTGGGCCTCGGCTTCCAAAGCCCATATCGTGCAGGATGCGTTGTACAGTCCGGACGCTGATGCTTGTTGTGGCTCCAGCATTGAATTCCGATGACACCTGCGTGAAACGGTTCGAGAAAGCCGACGATGGTCACGTTCACCCAATGTCTTTTTACGGCCACACTGGTATCGTAGGTTGGAGGTTTTGCCGGAATTCTTGTAGTCACGGTACACCCTTGCAATGGTCGTCCGTGAAATTCCGAACTTCGTTTCTACCTCCGAAATACTATGGCCCATCTCACGAGCGCCAACTCTGACACCGCGTTGAAAATCGCGTAAATCGTTATTACTTGTCATTCTCATGCCGAAAACAGCTCTGACAGCTGGCAAGGATGTCTATCGCTTTATATACGCACTGGAAGACGCAATCGAGTACGCGATTAGGTGTCGTTGCTATGTATTTTGCATAAGCTCTTCTGTACCAGTTTTTCGGGCACTTCAGTGTATGTATATATACACGGTCGAGTCATATCCCTGTGACTAATATGGAAATGCTGCGAAAAATTGCAAAACAAAGCTTTGTTTTACAAATAAAGGTCGACTGTTTCAATACTTTTTCTAAGTAAGTAAATTATACGTTATAATACATTTGCTTAATTTTTGTATAACCTAAGATATTCATTGCGGAGACACTTTTTAAACTCCCTGTATATATATTATTGTCCAAAGCAGATTTGTCCGAGTACAAAATTTTATGAGCTGTTTTCAACTCCGGCTATGATTACCTCTGAAGAATTTGAAAAATGCTTTTTTTGAGAAATACCTAACTTTGAACTAAAAATATAACGTTTTACCACAAAAAGGCACTTTTCCTGTCCATGTCTCGTTGCTGAGACAAGTCCTTTCACTGTTACCAACGAGTAGAAATCCTTTATTACAGCTGTATTGAATTTTCTCTTTCACTGTGTACTGATTCTTTCCGTCACCATACGTGCCATTCATCGGAACAGAAGGTGGAAAACATTCTGAAAAAGAAATATTCAAGTTTTAAGTACGTGCAAGAATGAAAAATCTAATAGCAAGCTTGTATAATGTCATCGCGCTGTACATAAGTTTTGTGGTTATCCTACAGCCGTATTTCTGATGGAAGATAATCAGCATAATTAGTTGTTGGGATCATGAAATGCCATCCAGAAAATAAATCCCGTTCGCGCATTACTCCCGCGTAAGTATTCTCTTCACAGTTGCGCATGCGCAGTTGGGTTCCGTCATCCATTAGCGACGCCCTGACTTTATTTTGGGAGGTAGCGCTTGTGTTGAAGGTTTGTGCTGCACGTTAATCCTTTAACCACCATGACTCTGAAATCTATATCACTCTAAATACCGTAGCGCCCGAAACTGTCTGTTGTTTTGCTACTTTGTTCAGTAACAAAAATGGTGACTGATGGTGACACCTGCTGATCTCTCATAGGTCTTGCAAATTTAAAGAACAGGTAAGGGTAGGATATCTGACTCACTCTAGACAGGCGTTTCGGGCGACTATGGTCGTTTGTATGTACGGGCGTTTTGGGCGTTATGGTCGTTAAAGGGTTAATAATGTTCAAGCAAATCAAACCGCCAGCCGACTGTAAAGTCCGGTCATAAGGTTTCTGAATGCGAGAAATGTCAGACTAAATGAGATCAATCGACAAATGTGCAAAATTTACGGACAAAACGCAATAAATGCAAATGTAGAAATGAAGCAGAAGTGTGTTCGAATGTTTAATGAAGGACGTCAGGGCGTTCGTGGAGAATTGTGCAGTGGTATGACTCCTCTGGTCACAGAAGATTTGGTGAGGACGTGAAAACAAAAATTTGTCCTTGACGTGGATCGAACCGAGCCCCCTCATTCCGGAGTGAGTTGATCTCCCGACTAAGCTACACGGACGGAATGCATCGCTGCAGATTTGTCGTCTTGACACGTGCTTTACCCCTGTAGTAAAAGTGAATGAAAACATTAGGAAGAACCGACCAAACACAATTTCTGATCTTTTAGAACATTTCCCTAAAGTTTCTAAATCATTACAGAAAAGCTTCAGTACCACAAACTGTGTGTACGTTGGGTGTCAAAGATGTTGACCGAAGAGCACAAAACGAAGCGCATGGAATATGCTTTAGAAATTTTGGAGTGGTACGTGGATGAAGGATTTTCTAAGCCGAATACTGACGGGAGATGAGACTTGGATCTCTCACATCAACACTGAATCGAAAGAGTAGACCCTGAAATGGAAACACACGGGATTGTCTTCTCCAAAAAATTCAGCGATAGTTTAAAACCCAGGCGGCAGACTTCTATAAGGCTGGTTTCCAGAAACGTATGTCACAATTTGACAAATCCCTTAAAATCCACGGGGAATATGTCGAAAAGTAAGTAGAGTTATGTAGAACCCAGGATACGGACTTCTATGAGGTAGGTATACAGAACCGTGTGCCACGATATGACAAATGCCTTAACATCCATGGGGAATGTGTTAAAAAGTAGATTAAAGTATGTAGAACCCAGGGAGCAGACAACTATGAGGAGGGTGTCCAGAAACATGTGCCACAATATGACAAATCCCTTAAACTCCACGGGGAATATGTTGAAAAGTAAATTAGGGCATTTAGAACCCAGGGTACAGACTTAAATGAAGAAGGTATCCAGAAACATGTGCCACGATATGACAAATGCCTTAACATCCACGGGGAATATGTTGAAAAGTAGATTAAGATATGTAGAACCCAAGGAGCAGACTTCTATGAGGAGGGTGTTTTGAAACGTGTGTTACGATATTAAAAACGTCTTAACATCCACTGGGAATATGTTGAAAAGTAGATTAATGTATGTAGAACCCAGAGTGCAGACTTATATGAGTGAAGATATCCAGAAACGTGTGCCACGATATGGCAAATGCCTTAACATCCACGGTGAATATGTTGAAAAGTAGATTAAGGTATGTAGAACTCAGGAAGCAGACAACTATGAAGAGGGTGTCTAGAAACGTGTGCCACGATATGACAAATCCCTTAAACTCCACGAGGAATATGTTGAAAACTAGATAAAGGTATGTAGAACCCAGGATACAGATTTCTATGAGGATGGTGTCCACAAACGTGTGCTACCATATGACAAATACCTTAACATCCACGGGGAGTATGTTGAAAAGTAGATTAGGGTATGTAGAATGTGCAGACCCTAATGTGCAGACTTCTATGAGGAGGGTGTCCACAAACGTGTGCCACGATGTGACAAATTCCTTAACATCCACGGGGAATATGTTGAAAAGAAGATTAAGATATGTAGAACCTAAAGAGCAGACTTCTATGAGGAGGGTGCTTTGAAACGTCTGTTACGATATTAAAAACGTCTTAACATTCTCGTGGAATATGTTAAAAAGTAGATTACGGTATGTAGAATTCATTGCTCATTAAAAATTAGTTATCAAATGTTTTTTCGTTTTATCTTCAAACAGTACTTATTTTCTGGATAGCCCTGGTATAAACCAGTATGCACTGAAGGATCTTCTATATAAAAGACAAGATTTGCGACGACGTGGATCACTTTTTAATCATAAGCAAACAACTGCGCACGCTGTTTTACAGAAGAAGACGAACAATTTATATTGCACCGTGTTATGCGTAACCGTTCCTGTTTAATGTTTCGTTTATGTTTTTTCGTTCGTTCGAATTTAGAGTGGGGTTTTTTTCGGGTGCGATGGTAGTGGAAGCACACAATTGTAATTTGTAAGATGCTTTACTTTACTGACAACTAGTAAGGCAAATACGAACGTTATTGTCGTTCGCGAACTTAAGTGTTGTTTTGAACCTCGCCTATGCCGCGTCGGAAAAGGACAGTTAGCACATAATAAAGCTATAATTCAATTGATGTCGATGGCGAAGAAAATACTGAACAGTATTATTCTATAGAGTTTTTAAACGAGCAACTTCCCTCAGAAATGTCCCCTCACAGACTGAAATTTAAGATTGGAGCTATTATCATGCTCCTGAGGAAGCTCAATACACAACGAGGTTTATGCAATGGAACAAGACTGATAGTTAAAGAACTAAAACCCAATTTGATCATTGCAGAACTACTCACAGGCTCAACATATGGTAAAATTGTTTTTATTCCACGAATTCACCTGGCACCTACTGGTATAGGCCTCCCATTCACATTAACCCTCCGCGTGGCATACATGCACATACACGTTCGGAGATATCTGTGCCCAAACCGGCGATGACGCAATAATGCGTTCTTCGAAAACCAGTTCATAAGCAGCAAGAACTCCATATTGCGTCGAAAAAATGTTCAGGCTCATGGCGAGAACGCGTGCATGCGCATCTTAACGACGACGAATACGACAGAAAGACAGGACGCTTTTAGGAGAGTCTCATACATCTGACAAAATTTCGCATCGCATCTTCCAAACCTCCTGCCACCTGGAGGGTTAAGACGGCGACGATTTCCTGTAAAAATCGCCTTTGCTATGACCATGAATAAGTCGCAAAGTCAAACACTCGAGAAAGTATATATCTACTTTCCTGAACCAATGTTTAGCCATGGATATCTTTATGTTGTATTGTCAAGAGTTAGACGGTTTGATGATGTCACAGTTAAAGCAGTCCATGGGCCAGAACAAGGAAAAATACTTGCAGTTTCCGAAAAGATATTTACAAAAAATATCGTGCACAAAGATATTTTCCAACGTCGGTGACTTGATTGATAAATGCTAAAAAAATCACAAAAAAAGCAATACACCTCCTCCCAAGCAAACAAATGGTAGCACGTGAAAGGGAGTCCACGTCCCTTACCAACGGAGGATTATCATTTGGCAAAAGCTTCCCTATATGCAAGAACAATGAAGAGCATCAAGGGTATCAATGCACACTCATTATTTACGATGACTCCACAAATGATAAAAATAAATCCTTGAATAGCAATATGTGATTTCTAGAACCCGTTGTATTCTTATATCAACGGACTTTACAGCTAGTTGAGCTATGCAGTAACGGAGACATGATAGGTATCACCCGTAAAAACTATTTGTAAAATTGTAGTCCAAAGTAAAATACGTCTTTATTGAAAGAAATTTGTTCGGTATCACACATCTGATTTCTATTATTTTTGAAATTCGGAGTGAAACACTTTCATTTAATTTCTTCTACGAATTTGCTGATAATATAAGCATACCCCAATTAAAGCTGTTTTGAGCTCTGTGCCGTTCTTACAATTGATTTGATGCATAAGTTCATGCAGATTTATTTCACAAGTGTTTCCCAGGTCACTAGTGATTGGCAGATGGCCAGTTGTAAATCAAAATGTAGCCAGTAATATCGTGTATCTAAATCATATTGCGTTGTGCGATTGTGGCTAATGGTGTTTTGGTTTTCAGGTCCGGAAGTACGGAGTGTCAAGTACGGAGGAATGAACATCTCCGACATTTGCTCCTCTACGAGTTAAACAAGGGATCCACATGCTACTCGAAAAATTTGTGCTGCGTATGGGGAGGATGCTATTGCTCCGAGGACGGCCCGCAAATGGTTTAAGCAGTTCCGAGGTGGCAATTTTGACCTCAAGGACTCTCCACGCTCAGGTCGTCCATCTCACTTTGATGAGGATCGTTTCAACCATCTCGTCCACTTGGATCAGCGTCAAACCACATGCGGATTGGCCACTGAGATGAACTGTGATCAGACCACAGTGGTGCGACACCTGGAACGTATGGGAAAGTTCCAGAAATTGAGGTCTTGGGTACCTCACACTCTCACCGAGGACAACAAGAATCAGCGTGTTGCCATATGTGGTTCCTTGCTTACCCGTTATCGCGAATGTTCTCAGCAGCGCAAACCCTTTGTGTCACGTATTGTTACTGGAGATGGAAAGTGATGCCTGTACGGGAATTTCAGGCATCGGAAGGAATGGTTAAGCCGAAACAAGACGTCCACACCACGTCTAAAACATGATCTTCCTCCTGCAAAGATCATGTTGTGTCTGGTGGGACATGGATGACATTATTCACTGGGAAATGCTGCCGAAGAATCGGATCACCAATGCTGTACTCTATTCTGAGCAACTCCGCCATGTGGAGGGAGCAGTTCAGCAGAAACGGCGACAACAGCGCCAAGGTGTCCTTCTGCAACATGATAACGCACGCTCTCACAATGCAAACATGACCAAAATGGCCCTTCAGGACATGAAATGGGAGATCCTTCCACATCCGGCCTACTCTCCAGATGTCGCGCCTTCAGACTACCACCTGTTCCGACCTCTGTCGAATGTACTCCGTGGGAGAACGTTCAACAATGATGTTGATCGCCTTAATTTCCTTTGGGATTTCTTGGCAGCAAAACCTGCACTGTTTTTCAAGAATGGCATTGCAGACCTATCCAGATGTTGGGACACCATTGTAAACAAGGGGGGGGGGGATACATAGTTGATTGATCCCGTTTTTCCTTCTGATGTAATACATTCCTGTAGTGCGGTGAAAAAGACGGCAGGAACTTATGCATCAACCCAATACAGAAGATGGTGGATTTCGCCATGCTATGGTTAGTCCGGATGACAGGAATGAGAAGCGGTTCTGCACGGTCTTTAATCGGGATCTGGCCCGACCCGGGACAGAACTTGAGAGACCCATCGGATCAGAGTTTCCAGCTTACGACCCGCCCCGACCCACTTTCACGAAGTATTTTCCTCCACTTATCGCAAACAACCCTATGTTTTCTCTAGATCAAAGGTCTTCAACTCATGTCCCTCAGAACACTTTCTAATGACTCGCGAGACGGTGATCACAAAGGAAATACTAAAATAAAAAAAAAAGAGTTTTTGAAATGGAAAAAGGAATATACTTGTAACGTGTATACATGGATTTTGGATTATCAAATCTGCTATGCTGCGATAAATGTATATATGATTGAAATTTTTAAAATCTACCAAAACATGTAGGTACATTAAGTAGTTGCTTCGGAATTCTTTGTGACATACAAGGGTTGTCCCAAAACAACTGAGCATGTTTTTATAAAAAAAATTACGCGTACCTTAATTATCAAGGAAGTGGTCATTTCTTTCGGAATACTGTCCATTGCATCGAACACAGGTGTTGAAACGCCCTCCCCCCCCCCTTTTTGAATATCTTGTGGATTTCGTCTTCTGAAATGCTATTGAACACTCATGCGTAGCTGTTATTAGTTGTTGGTCAGTCTCAAATTGTCATCCCTGTAATGTCTTTTTTGAATTGGGGAACAACCAGATGTCCCATGGTGAAAAGTCTGTACTAAATTAAGTATATGGAAGTTGGGGTATCAACTTAATATTCATTTTCTCCAAATAAAAAACGATAAAGCTGGCAATATGCGGCCTTGAATCGGGCCGCACATGAAATGGAATGGGGCACTCAAGTTGAATATATTCGTTTTATACCCAAACGCTCGGTTAAAATTCTGTGAATTGATGATTTTGAAATGTGAACCATATCTTCGATATATCTAATTGATTGTCTTCCAGTATAGTAACACTTATTGTATTGATGTTTACCTTTGTACCACTCCATGCGCGACAAAAGTCGCCGACTCACGACCATCTATAAACTCTTTATGCCATCTGTAAATTGCTGATTTCCAGAAATTTATCTATATAAGCCTCTTACATAATACCGAAACTTTCAACGACAGACTTCTTCAGTAGATAGCAAAAATGTAATGACGCACCATTGTTCCTCTATCAAATCCATTTTTTTTAAATCGCAGCAGAAAACACTTCTTAGGGGTTCACCAAACAACGAGTATTAAACTGTGCATTATAGACGACGCATGCGTGATAAACAAGTGTGACCTGTTGCTTTGGTTACTACAGTTACTTGCGAAAGTTTAAGACCGCATGCCAATTTATTGAAAATTAATATTTTCAAAGAAACAACTAGTAAGAGATATTTGAAAAAATGGCATCACAGATGAGTACTTACATTCTTTAGAACACAAAAAGACCGAAATCAGTATTTTATGTGGCCACCTTTGTTTCCTTTAACGGACAAAATACGATGTGGCATACTCTCAATGAATGATTTACAGTAGTTACATGAAATGCCTTTGCACCACACGTACTTTATCACGAAATTTGATGGCTGTTTTTTCTGTTACCTTGTTTTTTAAAATGGTTCACAATTTTTTGACTGGGTTAAGATCGGGATTATTACCGGGTCAGACAAGCAGAATTTTGTTTTTCCTCTGCTGGTACTCCTTGATTGTCTTTGATCTGTGACATGGAGCACCATCCTGCATAAATATTGTGCATTTGCATATTAGTTAACAGCTTCCCACGTAGCATTTCCACATAAAAAGGACCAGTCATGGTAATGCCTGTCGACAAAAAGGATAATGAAGCGGTCCCGGATGTTGAGGTAGCACCCCATATTATCTGACTTGGCGATGACTCATGGTACTAACGGTATATTTTACATCAAATATGTTGCCTTTTTGTCGTCGAACATGTACTTCACGTGATTCAAATTGACGCACAGTTGATTCATCGGTAAAAAGAACTAGGCTCCAATTTTCAGCAGTTTACGATTGATGACGCTTTGCAAACTGAAGTCTCTTCTTTTTCATGTCAGAGGTTAGTCTAGGTTTACGTGCAGGTGTATAAGACTTAAATCCAAAATCTTTGCTAAGACGTCTGGAAATAGTGCTGATACTAACATCGGACCCTTCTAAATGTAGAAAGGCCTTGATTTTCTTGCACGAATTCCTCGGAAAACGCATAACTATTCGCCTTACGGTATTGTCATCCCGTGGGTTTTTTTCTTTGGACGTCAACTTCTCTTTCGGTCGCTAAGTTCACCTGTATCTCGATATTTCATGATCGTATTATGAATAGCAGTCTTGCTGATATTCACGTTTCTGCTTATGTCACGTTCGGAGTATCCTTCATGATATAAAGTCACTGTTTGTACCCTCTGAGGTACAAACAGGGGGGCGTTAAAGGGGGTCCTTTAGCGCCCCCGTTATAAAACATAGACACTCCTTGTTAGGCACAAACTAAAATTCATAAACAGTCTTATGCCAGTAAATATTTCCAACATACCAGAAATCATTACTCAAGTTATTGCCCAAGTTATGAGGATAATGGCTGTGGAATAAATTTCGCTTCTGTGTCCTGACCTTTGACCCCATTTCCATGATATTCAACACAATCTGTTCCGTATATCTCCGGAACAACATACTAAAGTTTTGTCGCATTCAAAGCATTTTTAGTCACGTTATGAGGATAATAGCTGTAGAATAAATCTCGCTCCTGACCTTCGACCCCATTTCGATTATATTTTTTTTTTTTTTTTGATTGGAGGTTTAACGACCACCGTGAGCAACTCAATGGGCTATAAGCAGTCGCCCGTCCCTAATTTAGGGTCACTGGTTCCAGGGAAGGGAGAGAGCCAGTGCCGTAAGACAAACACAACATCCATGCGTGACCGGGATTCGAACCCGGACCCCTTACGGACGAATGATCAGAGGCCAGCGCCTTAGACCACTGCGCCACCGGGGCGGCTTCGATTATATTAAACAGAACCGGTTCAATATACTTCCGGAACAACACACTTAAGGTTTGTCGCAATCGAAGCATTTTTACGCAAGTTATTTTTACGCAAGTCCTGACGTTTGACCCCATTTCGCCTATTTTCAATAGGTTTCATCCGCAAATGGTCCTAAGGAACCATATACTAAAATTTTATCGAAATCGCAAAGTTTTTACGCACGTTATGAGGCATAAGAGCAATGGAATGGATTCCGCTCCTATGTCCTGACCTTTGACCCCATATCTTCCATTTTCAATAGGGTTCATCCGCAGGTGGTCCCTTACCACATACTAAAATTTCATCGAAATCGCAAAATTTTTACGCACGTTATGAGGCATAAGAGCAGTGGAATGGATTCCGCTCCTATGTCCTGACCTTTTGACCCCATATCTTCCATTTTCAATAGAGTTCATCCGCAGGTGGTTCCTTACCACATACTAAAATTTCATCGAAATCGAACCATTTTTACGCGAGTTATCGTGCGGACGGACGGACAGACAGACAGGCAGACGGAAAAAGCTGCAGCATATACGCTTCTTCAACCTGCGGTTGGAAAGCGTAAAAAAGAGATTAAAAAAATGAGGAAAAGAGAACTACTACGTAAGTAACTTAAAATTGCAAAGGAATAGTTCCCAGTACTAAGTACAATGAATAAATACTACGTACAGTATGTACCTAAAACCCTTTTTTTACTGGGGGTAACATCAGCAGCGCCAGGTAAAATCTACATGAATTGAAATTTTTGTCAAAATTTCGGCCAAGCATTTCAAAATTTGTGCCGTAAGACAAACACGACATTCATGCGCCAACGGGATTGGAACCCGGACCCATCTCGGACGAATGGTCAGAAGCCATCGCTTAGACTACTTACAGTTTTCAATACTATCTCATGATACTCTAACTTAGACCGTAAACGGTTTTTGGAAAGAGTCGAAGCCCGGGTTGAAGGGGCCTGCATATAAAATTTTCGTAAAAAGTTCCAGTTTTTATTTTTATTTTTTTAATTCGAATTTATTACTTTTTGTTGCGATAAGTGGAAGAGCTGATTATTTTGTGACAAGTGCTTTCCACTGAAGAACTTTACCACAATTCAGCACCGGAAGTGAAGGTAAGTATTCCCATTCCTCTTCCTTTCTTTGTTGTTTCGTAAAAGTAAATTAACTAAATCAAAATTTTTGTTTTTTTTTTCATTTTTCACATTCGCAGCCATTCCGGCTCAGTAACCTACATGAATTAAAATAAATTTACTGGAAAATTACAGGAATATCTTTTTTATTCATAAATTTTTATCCGCTGAACTTGGTGATTCCATGAACAGTAATATTTATCCGGGAAATACTAAGTATCCCTGTTATACCATTACGATCTTGTGTTCAGGGCAGGATGGAGCTTTTGCGACGGCCGGGGGAAATTTCATTTCGAGTCCCCAGAGACAATTTTCATTACTGGCACTGGGAAATAAATCTCACATTTTAATAAAGTCGTTACGTGAAAAATATCCGTGAAGAACAAACACGATGTGAAAACCACAAATTTGCCGGTGACGCGACGAATTCCCATTCGTCTACACCGGAGCCGAATGCGTTACCAAGTACGTCACACCGACGGAATTTATTTCTGCAACTTTTCCGTCTTGCCATGTGCTTCACACCACAACGAAAACTGTCATAAAGACAAAAAGATTAACTCAAATATGTACTTGCTTTAAGCTTAAGAAAATAAAACATAATTCGGATTGAAAGTTCCGAGAGGGAGAGTAATAACTGCTAAAATCTACGATTTTAATTCCGAGAAGATGGAGGTGAGGTTGTACACAGCCTAGTCACATTACTGTTACCACCTCCTACTTTTGACGTCAACAGCGCGTAGCCAATGAAAGAAGGCACGTGTTGTGAGCTGGCTTGCGGGGTATACGTACAAGGCGTGTTGTAGGCATTCTGAAAACATATCACTCGTTGCTGTCATGGATAAAAGGAACGATTTATCAGATTTTCAAAAAGAGATGATTATCGGTTTTCGGGCCTAGGGTGGCAGTATTTCTGAAACAGCGCTGTTTGTGAACCGTTCGCGTGCTGTTGCTGTGTTTAAAGTGTATTGTGATTGGAGAAATGGCATCATTGTGAATAAGCGACGTGGCCGTCCCGGTGACGCAGTGGTCCATGCGCTGGCTTGTGACGTTTCGTCCATGAAGGGTCCTGATTCGAATCCCGGTGAAGCATGAGTGTTGTGTTTGTCTCACGGCACTGGCTCTCTCACTTCCCTGGAACCAGTGGCCCTAAATTAGTGACGGACGACTGCTTTAAGCCCACTGAGTTGCTCACGGTGGTCGTTAAACCCCCAATCAAATAAATAAAATAAATAAATAAGCGACGTGCCATTGATGTGAGAGGTGAACATCGGGCATCGAAGGTGCATAAAGGCCGATCGACAAGCTACAGTAGGGCAACTCACTGGCCGAATGAACCAGGGGGCTACCGGGAGTGTGTCTAAATGACAGTTTAGCGAACCATGCTGCGTATGGAGTTCCGATGCAGGCGGATGTTCACTGCACCTATGCTAACGAAGATGTATCAGAAAAGGCTTACATTTGCACGGCAGTATCGGAATTGGACCTCCACTCATTGGCAAAGGATTCCCTTCTCCGATGAGTCACGTTTTCCGCTTCATCGAAATGATGGATGTTGGCGTATAAGGCGAGAAACATCGGATAAAAAACAATCTTCATCGATTTCTGGAAGAGCACAAGCTGGTGGTGGACAGCGAGAAACTAATAAAACCCCGTAAAATCATCTTTTTAACGGCAACGCAACCCAAAACTTGCACACAAAAAATAATACTTGTAAAACATTCTACGGAAAAGGATCTTTTTCCTAAACTGCGCCCCCCCCCGGAGATTACCCAGATTACCCATATGGTCCAGCCGGCCCTGCTTGTGTTCACAGAACTAAGTAAGATTTATACAGAGTTATTTTCGACTTCAACCCTTACAATGGACGAAAGATTCAAGACCACGACGAGGTATGTTTGGTGTATCTGTCTGATGTCGCTGACTCTGTCTCTTCCCTGGAATCAGTGCCTCTAAATGAAAGAAGGGAGACTGTTTACAGTGTTGCTTAAGATTGCAGCCTTAAATGTTAATAAAAAATAACCCAAATCTCAGAAAAAAAAAAGGATATATAAACAAATATTTATATGGGGCAGAATATATAAACTTCAGACAAAAATTACGAAGACCCAAGCCTCAACAAAAATAAAGGAATATACTTCAGTAAAAATAACCCAAACCATACAAAAATAACCCAGCCTTAAGTGTTAAGTCTGTTTACAGCCTTAAGTCTTGCTTAAGATTACAGCCTTAAATGTTAATAAAAAAAATAAACCAAACCTCAGAAAAAAAAAGAATATATAAACAAATATTTATATGAGGCAGAATATATAAACCTCAGACAAAAATAACGAAGACCCAAGCCTCAACAAAAATAAAGGAATATACCTCAGTAAAAATAACCCAAACCATAGAAAAATAACCCAGCCTTAAGTGTTGCTTAAGATTACAGCCTTAAATGTTAATAAAAAAAATAAACCAAACCTCAGAAAAAAAAAGAATATATAAACAAATATTTATATGAGGCAGAATATATAAACCTCAGACAAAAATAATGAAGACCCAAGCCTCAACAAAAATAAAGGAATATACCTCAGTAAAAATAACCCAAACCATAGAAAAATAACCCAGCCTTAAGTGTTGCAGCCTTAAGATTACAGCCTTAAGTGTTAATAAAAATAAGCCTTAAGTGTGGCAGCCTTAAGATTACAGCCTTAAGTGTTGCTTAAGATTGCCGTTAATCACGCGACTAAAAAAAATACTTGAATGCTCTTCGTGGGAAAATCGCGCGTCGCCGACATTTTAGAGCACTTTCATAATCTTCAGTATGGTTAACGCTAAACCGCAAACAAATGTTTTTAAAATCCTACTCAAATGTAAAATTATGTCTACAGTCTGCGATAAAATCTACTTTAGCAGTTACGTTATTTTCAGGAGACATGTAAAAATGGGTACTAAGCTTTTTCTCCCAAAAAGAATTTTCAGGAGACATGTAAAAATGGGTACTAAGCTTTTTCTCCCAAAAAGAATTGTAAGTTTTTCGTAACGACGACTGAAAAAATAGAAGAAGAGAGCAAATACGTAGATGCCGCTTCGAAATTCGCGTTTTCGTGTAAACTTTAGAAAGCTAGTTACAGTAGAAAACGTCATGGAAAATGCTTACCTTTCAAAGCTTCCGTAATGTAAGCATTAATAAAAAAAGAGGACAAAGCAGAAACTGATAAATCTCCAATTATTACCCATAGAATGCCAAACATTTCTTATGAAGCCGCGGTGGCTTGAGAAACATGAATACGAACCGAAGAACAGAGCTGCCTGCAAAATGGCGTCTTCCGGACATGGAAAGGAAACGGGAAATGCAATCAATTAAGCAACAGATTCCACACGGACATCAGCAATGACAATACTGCTTTTTGCTTACTTTATTTAGATACTTTCAGATTGGATTAATTTTATTTTAATGTGGCTCATCTGCCTTTTGCGAAATAATGTACGTTGTCGCTCTGCAAATTTCTGACGAAACGGATACCTCAACTAGGAGGAGTAAAGGTTTCCAAATCTTTTTGCTATTTTATTAGGAAACATACACAGTCATATCAGAATAATACACTGAAGAGCAATTGAATTAGCGACAGCTGGCGTTATGCAAATGTGGCACTGCAAGCGGCCCTGTAAACGGAAACGACATGACGTATGCAGCGATCCGACAATATAAGGAGTGATATGACGGGAATCAGTAAAAGTCAGACGCAGTATGGGTAGGACGAAGGATCTAAGCACATTTAATCGTGGGCAAATTGTCGGGGCCCCAACGAATAGGTCACTCCATCTCGAAAGTCGTGCAGGCACTGGGATTTTCACGAGCCACTGTGTCACGGGTGCAACGTGAGTACATCGAATCCGGTAAAACCATCCCTGCAAAGGCCAAATATCGTGGACAACAGCGCGTGGATGAGCGGGGTCATCGTCGACTAGCTGGCATTGCAACAGCGGATAGACGGGCCACAGTGCAAGAAATTACTAGGCAATTTAACGCTCGTGCGCAAAAACGTATAAACAGCCACACCATCTAGAACCACCTCCTCGCTATGGGGTACAGAAGCCATCGTCCCACGAGGGTACCGCTGCTGACCGCACATCACAGGGTGCAAAGATTAGCATGGGTGAGGGAACATCGCCATTGGACCGTAGACATGTGGGAAAATGTTGCCTGGACAGATGAGTCCAGATTCACGTTGGTACATGCGGATGGCAGGATACGAATACGGCGCAAACCACATGAAGCGATGGGTCCTTCTTGCCGGCAGGGTACTCTTCAAGCTGGTGGGGGTGGCATTCTCGTCTGGGGACTGTTTACGTGGACTGAAATTAAATTAGACTCCTGGTACGTGTGACATCGTCCCTCAAAGGTCAACGTTACCGGAATATCTTGGAGTGCCATTTGCTCCCGTTTGTGCGTCTCGCCTTCAACATTCCATTAGGGACCACATCCTGCAACAAGACAATGCAGCTCCCGAATTGTATCGTAATGGTTGGACGAACACTCCACCGACGTGACCTAGATTCCTTGCCCAGCTAGGTCACCTGACTTCAATCCCATCGAGCACATCTGGGATGCCATCGAGAGAGATGACCCCCGTCCATCAAATCTTCGTGAACTGTGGGAGCTTATTCAGGGGTCGTGGATCTGTATGGCTTCCCAACGCTTCCGGTGTCTTGTCGAGTCTATGCCGAGACGAATCGCCGACGTCATCAGGACGAAAGGTGGTGCAACACGTTACTAGACAGGTATCTCTAATTCAATTGCTCTTCAGTGTATGATCACCTACCTAATAATGGAAATAACCACCCTTGGCGCGGATGACACCTGGGGGCAACCTTCCAGTCTCATTGTGTCAATGCCACGCTAGTGAGACGGCATAGCATTGACGCAATGAAGCCCTGGAAGGTTGCCATAGGACCACGTGCCCTTCCGGACTGCAGCAGAGGACGGAGATCCCGGAGATGACGTGCTTGTGGTTCGGCACGTCAAACCTGTCGATAGAAATCGTCACACAAGTGTTCCATGGGATTGAGGTCGGGGATTTCGCCGGCCAGGAGAGGACGGTGACATCGCTGTCGTGTTCTTGGAATCAGTCACGCACCACCTTAGCCATATGGCACGGCACATTGCCCTTTTGGTAGACACAATCACCAGCAGAGTAAACGTGGAGTGATGCATGTATTCAGTGAGGATGGACAGGCAGCCATTGACGGTCAGAGACCCATCCAGTCGTACCAGTGGTCCCAGGTCATACCACGAAAACATCTCCCAGACATGCACACTGTCACCGCGAGCATGTACTTGACCAACAAGCGTGTCCGAATATTGGTTCTCTTATGACTGACGCCGTATCCGCCACCGCCCGTTACTTCTGTGGAGTAGAAACCTCGATTCGTCGGAGAAGGCAACCTTTTCCTAGTCTTCCACTGCCCAATGACGGTAGTCCATACGAATCGCAGGCGTCGTTGCCGATGGACCTGGATTAACATGGGATCCTTGAAGCAGCGTTGACTCCGGAGACTCATGCGTAACAGGGTTTGCTCTACTGTTATCGGGGACACGTACCTGGGTGCTCCAGCAATCATTTGCGTGGTCAATTGCTGCACTGTTGCGCGTTGATTGCCGTTTACCACTCGAAAGAGGCAAAGTTTCTTCTAGGATCGATGGTCATTTGGGTTCCACAGTTATTACGTCGGGAGGTACTCAGTGTACCAGCGTTCCAGTCTTTGTACATCCTTGCTACAGCACCTGGCGAACAGTCCCGCGAAGTCTGCTGTTTCTGAGATACTTCCACCCTTGGTGCAGTAGCCAATGATCATTCCTTTTTGAGCATCCGTCAAATTACTACCTCTGTCCATCGTGCTCACGTAACTCACTATGGCTCATCTGTCCTGGACGGCTGGTTATACCTCCTTGTGATCGACCTTGTCACGTGCAATCTGTGACGCAACGGGGTGGGTACACTCGGATTCCAAGGGTGGTCATATTATTCTGATAAGACCGTGTATAGTATCTGCACTAAGCCCAGTGTGTTAAAAAAATGTATTGTGTACAAATAAGTTTTAAAGCGTTTCTGGTGGGACGTATACCGCTGATTTACATATCCGACATTCCCCAGCGTTGTCGTGTAATCGTAATTGGCCCAGAGTATAAAATGTGACACAGAAGATTGCCCAACAGTCAAACGCTCTTGCACATGGATATGTGAAAGATGGCAAGCGATACTGCATTTATTCGGCGCTGGATTTGTTACGAATTTCGTCAAGGAAAAAGTGCTGCAAGAGCAGGTGCATTGAACTGTTCTGTGGGAAAATATTGTATCAAAAAAGCACGTGTGTGTTTTGGTTTAGACGGTTTAAAGCAGGTGATTTTGATGTTAGCGATCGAGTATATGAGGAACTGCAAGCATTGCTGGATGAAGATTCGTCTCAAACGCACAAAGAACTAGCTGAACAACTGAGGGTAACTCAACAAACCATTTCCAATCGTTTACGCGCAATGGGAAAGATTCAGAAGGAAGGAAAATGGCTGCCACATGACCTGAACCAGAGGAACAAGGATGAGCGTGCCATGAAGTGTTTGAATCTTTCAAATAAACAAAACAGACAGTCTTTTCTGTAGAAAATTGTTACGGGTGATGAAAAGTGGATAGGGTTAGTCAATCTCAAACGCAAAAACACTGGAATATTGCGTTCCGGTGAAGCAACGACTTCGACACCGAAACGCTATATTCACTCCAAGAAAGTTCTGCTGTGCATCTGGTGGGATATGAAGGGTGTGCTCTATTAATTATGAACTATTGGAACAGAATCAAACTGTTATTGCTGATAGCTACAAGCAACAATTGCTGCAATTTAACCAGGAAATCTGTCGGAAACCTCCATTCGCAAGCAATAGATTGCGTTCCGTGAAATTGCTACATGACAACGCTAGGCCGCATGCCGCAAATTTGGCCAAGGAAACGTTTTTGACGCTTGGCTGGGAAGTTTTGGAGCACCCAACGTATAGTCCAGACATAGCCTTCAGACTATCATTTGTTCCGATCAATGCAACATGGTTTGTCTGCTGTACGTTTCCGTGCAAAAATGGTTTGACGATTTCATAGCGTCACATGAAGAATACTTCATGGCTGGAATCTGTCAGCTGCCCGACCGATGGCAGAAGGTGATAGATAATGAGGCGCATATTTTGATTCGTAGAGGTTATGTTGTTTTCTCTCAAAATACATGTTGCCTTGTCTTAAAACGCTTTAAAACTTATATGTACACCAAATAAAAATTTCAGAAGTACAGAGAAAAGGAAAAAAATATTATTACTATTGTTTTGATAAATAAAGCATTTTTCATTTTCAGACTAACACTACCCAATGCTTCATTCAAGGCCTGAACCAGACCTCACTGGAATGAAAGGACAGCACCATCGGCGCGGAAAAGCAGTTAGAAAAAAGGGAATGGAGATTCAGATGTCTGGACAAAATTTTCATTGAAACTACGCAACTGTTCAAACAAGACAAATTATTTCTAAGCAAGAAAGTAAAACGAATCCCTGTGAATTCTCAAGTGTAAAACGTCATTTTAAGACATTTGAAAGGGTATTTTTCTGCCATTTTCCGAAATAGTTTCTACACAACACGCCGTAGCTTTCGCCAAGTTCGCAGCTGCAAAAATTGAGGAACTTGATTATCTCTGAAGGCAAAAAGGTATTGGTCCAATCGTGCTTGTATCAGCAGAGACATTCTCGGTGATATTGAAATTTCAGTATTGAGATGGAAGAAACTTAATTAAGTGCAGGCAAATGGGGACAGATCAATTTGTACGCGTTCATTTCGTCCACGTTCACTTGGTCCAGTTCCTTACGTCCACGTTCACTTGTTCCAGTTCATTTCGTCCACGTTCACTTGGTCCAGTTCATTTCGTTCATGTTCACATGGTTCAGTTCATTTCGTTCATGTTCACTTGGTCCAGTTCATTTCGCCAAGCGTTCACTTGGTCCACATTCATTTCGTTCACGTTCACTTGGTCCACTTCATTTCGTCCAAGTTCACTGTGTTCAGTTCATTTCATCCACCGTTCACTTTGTCTACATTCATTTCGCTCACGCTCACTTGGTCCAGTTCATTTCGTCCACCGTTCACTTTGTCCACATTCATTTCGTTCACGTTCACTTGGTCCAGTTTATTTTGTCCACATTCACTTCGTTCAGTTCCTTTCGTTCACGTTCACTTGGTCCAGTTCATTTCGTTTACGTTCACTTGGTCCAGTTCATTTCGTTCACGTTCACTTGGTCCAGTTCATTTTGTCCACGTTCACTTGGTCCAGTTCATTTCGTTTACGTTCACTTGGTCCAGTTCATTTCGTTCACGTTCACTTGGTCCAGTTCATTTTGTCCACGTTCACTTGGTCCAGTTCATTTCGTCTACGTTCACTTGGTCCAGTTCATTTCGTCCACCGTTCACTTTGTCCACATTCATTTCATTCATGTTCACTTGGTCCAGTTCATTTCATCCACCGTTCACTTTGTGCACATTCATTTCGTTCACGTTCACTTGTTCCAGTTTATTTCGTCCACGTTCACTTGGTCCAGTTCATTTTGTTCGCGTTCACTTGGTCTAGTTCATTTCGTCCGCGTTCACTTGGTCCAGTTCATTTCGTTCACGTTCACTTGGTCCAGTTCATTTAGTTCACGTTCGCTTGGTCCAGTTCATTTCATCCACGTTCACTTGGTCCAGTTCATTTCGTCCACCGTTCACTTTGTCTACATTCATTTCGTCCACGTTCACTTGGTCCCGTTGATTTTGTCCACGTTCACTGGGTGCAGTTAATTTCGTGCACGTTCACTTGGTCCAGTTAATTTCGTCTACCGTTCATTTTGTCCACATTCATTTCGTTAACGTTCACTTGGTCCAGTTTATTTTGTTCACGTTCACTTGGTCCAGTTCATTTCGTCCACGTTCACTTGGTCCAGTTCATTTCGTCCACGTTCGCTTGGTCCAGTTCATTTCATCCACGTTCACATGGTCCAGTTCATTTCGTCCACCGTTCATTTTTTCCACATTCATTTCGTTAACGTTCACTTGGTCCAGTTTATTTCGTTCACGTTCACTTGGTCCAGTTCATTTCGTCCACGTTCACTTGGTCCAGTTCATTTCGTCCACATTCACTTGTTCCACTTCATTTCGTCCACGTTTACTTGTTCCACTTCATTTCTTCGACGTTCACTTGGTCCAGTTTATTTCGTCCACATTCACTTCGTTCAGTTCATTTCGTTCACGTTCACTTGGTCCAGTTCATTTCGTTTACGTTCACTTGGTCCAGTTCATTTCGTTCACGTTCACTTGGTCCAGTTCATTTTGTCCACGTTCACTTGGTCCAGTTCATTTCGTTTACGTTCACTTGGTCCAGTTCATTTCGTTCACGTTCACTTGGTCCAGTTCATTTTGTCCACGTTCACTTGGTCCAGTTCATTTCGTCTACGTTCACTTGGTCCAGTTCATTTCGTCCACCGTTCACTTTGTCCACATTCATTTCGTTCACGTTCACTTGGTCCACTTCATTTCATCCACGTTCACTTGGTACAGTTTATTTCATCCACCGTTCACTTTGTCCACATTCATTTCGTTCACGTTCACTTTGTCCACATTCATTTTGTTCACGTTCATTTGTTCCAGTTGATTTCGTCCACGTTCACTTGGTCCAGTTCATTTTGTTCACGTTCACTTGGTCTAGTCCATTTCGTCCACGTTCGCTTGGTCCAGTTCATTTCGTTCACGGTCACTTGGTCCACTTCATTTCGTCCACCGTTCACTTTGTAGACATTCATTTCGTTCACGTTCACTTGGTCCACTTCATTTCGTCCACGTTCACTGTGTTCAGTTCATTTCGTCCACAGTTCACTTTGTCCACATTCATTTCATTCATGTTCACTTGGTCCAGTTCATTTCATCCACCGTTCACTTTGTGCACATTCATTTCGTTCACGTTCACTTGTTCCAGTTTATTTCGTCCACGTTCACTTGGTCCAGTTCATTTTGTTCACGTTCACTTGGTCTAGTTCATTTCGTCCGCGTTCACTTGGTCCAGTTCATTTCGTTCACGTTCACTTGGTCCAGTTCATTTAGTTCACGTTCGCTTGGTCCAGTTCATTTCATCCACGTTCACTTGGTCCAGTTCATTTCGTCCACCGTTCACTTTGTCTACATTCATTTCGTCCACGTTCACTTGGTCCCGTTGAATTTGTCCACGTTCACTGGGTGCAGTTAATTTCGTGCACGTTCACTTGGTCCAGTTAATTTCGTCTACCGTTCATTTTGTCCACATTCATTTTGTTCACGTTCACGTGGTCCAGTTTATTTCGTCCACGTTCACTTTGTCCAGTTCATTTCATCCACGTTCACTATGTCTATTTCATTTCGTCCATCGTTCACTTGGTCCAGTTCATTTCGTCCAGCGTTCACTTGGGTCCAGTTAATTTTGTCCACGTTCACTTAGTCCAATTCATTTCGTCCACCGTTCACTTTGTCTACGTTCATTTTGTTCTCAGAATGGATGGAATACCGTGGAAATGTTTTGTTTGTTGGAAGTTTTGTTACTAGGTAGAAAATAGGTCAGCGGATTTTGCTTTCATGCGATTTTTATTATTTAAGTATATTTCGATTAAAGCATAGCGATTTTAAATGGTATTTAAAGCAAAAATAGGAACAGAACTTTGGAGAGCTTTTCAACTCTTTTGCATGGTACGATGTCAATCACTATGGCATCAATCAAAGTTTTACAAAAATCTTATAATGATTTAAAATATATCTTGTATATTGTTTTTCATATAATTTTTAGCTTTTCAGTATATTCATTGAGCAATATTATATTTTATTCGCAAAAATGAGATTTGTAAAAAGTTTATTGCAACGGCCATACATGTGTGGGATTAAAGGGGAAATATTTAGACCCTGTTTCTCCTTTACGCAAAAACTCTGTATTTTCCTTCTCTCACAGCGCAAATGCAAAGTAAGTATCAATGTAATCTTTTTTTCACCATTGTACATTTATAAAAAAAATTCACGTTAAATAGCGACGTCACATATAGAAATCATTATAATCCATTAGTATGAAAATTAGTAATAAAATACAAGCAATTAACAATCAAATTAAGAAATACTTATACTGAAAAGCTAAGATCTGTATGAAAAGCAATATGTACTTTAAAACATTAAAATAATTTTGTGAAACTTTGATTTATGTCATAGTGATTGATACCGTACCACACAAAATAGGTATTGGGGGAAAAGAAAGTAATGTCGTTTTTGGAAAAGAACAGGAATACAGTTTGTAACAGAAGAAATTTATTTCTTAATCGCCATCATTATCCATTACAATTGCCCATCATGGAACCAAAATCTCAAGTCCGTCTTTATAAAAAGGCGTTGGCTGTGATGAAAAGAAGTCTGAGAGCCCCGCTTTAACATCATGAATTTTGTGGAATCTGTTCCTATTAAGAAAGTGCTGCAGAAATCTGAACAAATGGTAATCAGACGGTGAATGCAATGTCAGGAGAATAAGAGGAATGGGGCAGAACTTCCCAACCCAAATCTCTGATCGTCTGCTGTGTCCATCTCGCCGTCTGAGGTCTCGCGTTGTCATGCTGCAGGACGGCACCTTCTCGGTTGACCAGTGATATAGCCAAAACAGTTACGTCTTCCCAAATTGGTTAGTGTGTCCATTGGTTAACTAAACGGGAAAGGGCAGTCGCCATAGGCCCGGTTTTTAGATTGTTCAGTCAACCATATTTTAACTGATCGTAAGGTAGATCCCGCATAAATCTGATCGGTGTCATCCGGTCAGATCGGTGTCATCGGTGTCATCCGCTTTCCGTGGAATACGGTAGATTGACATTATAATAAGAATTACGATGTTTAAGAGCACGAAACCTTTTAATATTGAACGTGAACTTTGGGGGGGGGACTATATTTTTTGCGAACTCCTAAAAAAGCGGAAAGAAATATATTTTTTTTTCACAGGGCAGTTTCTTATAGTTTTTATCTGTGCTGTCTGGAAACAAAAATAGAACTCTGTCAATTCTTCAAACATCCTGCATAATTGTGGGGCCCCTTGAAAATGCTGGGCCCCGGGCTGCATCTCCCTAGCCCGATCTTAAATGGGCTCTGCTTTTGGCAGCCTTTAATCATACCATGAGGAAAATGTAGTGTTCCTGGTTATTTGTATTTAAGGCAATTTTTTGTTAAGATCACCTTCGTCGATGTAAACATTATGTTGGCGGATATTACTTCGATTTAGAGGATGGTACAACAAATCTCTAAACGCGACTTTATTCAGTGGAAAGGATTACCTCTTTGCGACAGTAAGGTAACGTCTTTGATACACCGCAGCTAGAGAATACGGCTGATCTGGACGACCCTATGCGTTGAATGCGGTATATCTTTCGATAAAAGCTTGAAGCTAATGAAGGAAGCGAACGGGAACGGAAAAGAGCAGATAGCATAAGAACAATTCGAACACTCCTATCGTTTTGGGGGGTTTAGAGAAAGATATCTGCATGAGAGAACAGAAGACAGAAGGAGATTAAGGAATGTAGTGACGAGATGGATGTTTCAGAAGGTGACGACGGCAAAATCATCTTTCCATGTGAGAGAAGTAGCAGAAGTTCCCCATCTCAGCGAAAGACGATATTTATCTACTGAGGAACTGCTGGAATTATATGGAGCCATTTTTTTAATTGAAGGTTTAACGACCACTCGATGGGCTAATAAGCAGTCGCCCGTCTCTAATTTAGAGTCACTGGTTTCAAGGAAGGGAGAGAGTTAGTGCCGTAAGAGACAAATACAACATCCATGCCTCACCGGGATTCGAACCCGGACCCATCACGGACGAATGGTCAGAAGCCATCGCTTAGACCTCTGCGTCCCTGAGGCGGCGTAGCCAAATTCCGCTAAATCTTGTAATCTCCCAGTCCTTAAAGAAACACCAAAGCTCATTATCTTCTTTTTGCAAGTGTTGTGTGCTGTGATCCGTATTCTGTCATTCGTCGCTGGCTGGAATGTGTCAATCATTACAAAAAGTGTCAGATCCCAGTGGGATATATTTGGTAGCGCAGCTGTTGCATGAATAGGATAAAGAGTATTTTAGAATAAATTGTAACCTATAAAACAATAGCCGAAATAAGCACACCGGACAGAAAATTAGTCACCCTGTCAGAACATCCGTAATAGCGGGTGAAGGCGCCTCTTGTCGTCATAACAGCATGAACCCTGTGTGGTGGTAGAGACCACGAGGTTGTGGATGTATTGAACATCGATTTGCAGGGACTCGTTCGTCAATTGGTCCCGAAGTTCCTCCAGAGTACGCGGGCGTCTATTCCGGCGTTTCAACTTTCGTTCCAATTGATCCCTCAGATCTTCAATAGGATTTAAATCTGGGGACGTGGTGAGGAAGTCGAGGTAACAGAGTGTTGCTGATTGTTCGTCGTGCAACTCAGACACAGTTTTAGCCCTGTGCACACAGCAGTTGTCAACTCGTACACAGTTTTAGCCCTGTGCACACAGCAGTTGTCGTCTTGGAAGACATAAGTGGCAATGTGATGCTTGCTCCTGGAGATGTAGAGCGAAGGGCAACACTTCGTCATTCAGGATGCGGAGCTACGCATGCTGGTTCACACTCATCATCATTGCAACGAGAGGGCCCATTTCGTGGTAAGAAAAACACCTCCAAAGCATCAAAGTACCCCCTCCAGCTTGAACAACACCTTCGACACAATCAGAATTAAAGGCCTAATTTGGTCTGCGATGCATTCGTCGACTCCCATCATTGGAACACAAACAAAAACGGCGGTCGCATTGTTTTTGGCTCCTGTGTTCCGGTAAACCCGCTTTCCGTGTCCCCGAGTTCACGCAAACGTGTCGCCGCTGCGCCATTTCTAGGTCACCGTACTCCTGGAGTTCGGGAATTTAAGCTTGTGCTTTAAGTTAAGGTACTTATAGATTTTTGCTTGGAACGTTTTTTTTTTTTTTTTTTTTTTTGCTTTTTTTGGACTTTCTTCGTCAGTGTACAAGTTGTACATTTTGTTTTAGTTATTTTGCTTCTAAGCCTGGCCGGTCCGGCGTGTGTTGGTAATTTGGCTGCCATAGATTATACTTCTTTGACATTGGCCTACACTCAAGTTACATCGACCTCAAATGTGTCTACTGCATCTTTTCACGCTACTTCCAGCTATATGCCTTCCAAAAAGGATTTTTCACTATTATCAAAAACTTCAGTCAGCAGTCCTATATCTTCCACTTCTTCTATGTCGTATATCCGGAAGCTTTATGGTGCTTCATCTGCCTCAGCGTCTTTTACTCCTAGCTCATCTGCTCACATCAACTCCATGGATATCATGCTGGTGGATTCCGACCTCCGATTAAAAATCTCTGATGAATCAATTTACGGTAAGCAGCTTGTTGACAAGCTTAAGCTTGACCTTTTCTTTCCTGCTTTACAAGACACTCACATTGATCACCATACTACAGTGGTACAAAAGTGGTACACTCAATCTCAGTAACTGATTTTTCCCGTTTTCAAAGGGGTATTGTTTTTTATTTTGCTACCCAAGAAATGGCAGAAACAGTTCTTGCAACTGGTATTGACGTAAAGTCTTCCCACTTGAATCCAATACCGCTAACTCCACGGCCCCCTACTGTCACCTTTTCACCTGTGCCACCGGAAGTTCCAGTCGAACTTTTGGTTTACCTACCCTAGGCTAAGTCGTCGGTCAGACGAAACGTTTACCAGCATCTCCAGCTATATCCCCTCTTGCTGCCGCTCGGAGTTTCGTACGGCAGTATAGAGTCATCTTTCCATCCGATGCAGCCATCCAGAACCGTCCTGCAACATTGATAGTGTTCTCCAATTCTCACCATTACAAATATGATTTATTTCCTGGCGTCCAGAGTTCCAAGTGCAAGTCCGTGGGTCACGTAATCACGGCCTTCCCTCACTGTAAAACTTCTGATACACCTCTTTGTACTGATGTGTATAATGTTCCTCAATCTGCTCCCTCTACCTTGACTTCCAACATCTCAACCACTACCCAACGCCCGAAGACGTCCGCTGTCCAAGAGCTGTCGGCTGACGGAACTCAGAGTGCGCCGAACCTCCTGCTTTCAAGTCCACAACCAGTGACTCTCGCTTCATTTATTCCTCCTACTACTACTTATTCAACCACCCTTGCTTCCGCAAATAGCTTTACAGGATGATATCGACTGTTTCTTGACGATGGTGATGATGCCGACCATTCTGACGCAGATGACGTCTCCTCAGATATATCCCCACAGTAATTACTTACAGCTCGTCAATCACAGAAGGGCAGCAACAAAGTTTCAAAAACTCAACTAACCTGTAAGAGAAGTGAAACCAATGCCATCACAATCATCCCACTCACCCCTAGTGTGTCACATAAGAAGGAGATTTTCACTTCTAACCTGAATTCTTCTGAAGAGAAGAACTCTTCTTCCAGTCCTATGCTACTTGATACAGATGATAACTGACCTGCTTTACCGGCTCCTGACTCAGATACCTTCTTTGTCGCACTACTGCCAGCTGACATTTCCACTTCTTCCCCGGGGGTTTATGAAAATTCGATAGAACGTGCACCTCTATCTAATGCTGAAGCCACAGTCATTTTTTCATCTATTTCTGCTACAAATTCACCACTTTCCCACCACGACCTGGTAAGTCTTCTTCTACTTCCCCCTAAAACCAGATTTAAAATCCTTCCCGAATACTCCAACAATTTTCATCCATTGCCCTTATTGGTCTCACAGCTTAAAACAGTCGCTTTTCAACTCTCCGAAATTTATCAAGACTTTAAGCGACGGTGTCATATCCGACGCTATAACGTAAAGTTCCTTTCGTACTGAAATATTGTCGTTCTTACGTTATGTCAATATCATTAGATATGAATACGATGGAACATTTCCTTAATTAAACCTTTACGGCCAGACGAAGCATGTAAACAGAGGTCAAACTTACGGAAATTGGCTTTATGCCAGGACTATATCAATAGATCAGATATCACAAGTCAACATAATTCACATATCCCATCTCCAACACACATTCAACATCCCACCGGAGCAACTGTTGTATCGTACACTGTTAAAGATTTTGTGGTAGGTTGCACCAAAAAGTGGTGCTACCCTAGCTGCACCACTTTCTGAGAAAAGATGTTCTACTGTGTGGTGCAAACAAAACCCAACAAGATGGTGAAACTTTGCATTACGATATGGTACAAGTAAGCATCACATTATGGTGCAAGGTTGCAGCATGTTGTTGGGTTTTGCTTGCACCACACAGTGGTGTATTTTTTTTCAGAAATTGTTGCAGCTGTGGTAGCACCACGTTTTGCTGCAACCTACCACAAACTTTTTAACAGTGTAGTTTTTATCTATCGTTCTTATCTCATACAGTCACTCGTCACGTTCACTCTGACCTCAAATGTGTTGCCAACAATATTCTCATGAGAGAGAAGATGTCACGTTAAGTTGTGAAGTATAACTGAGAACAAACTCAAAATTTACATAGGGAAAGAAACTGAAAAGGAAAGTTAATTTAGAATGTACGTCACAACGCTTACAAGCATATGCTAATAAACTCCATATTACCGAAGATTAAATAGACTTATTCAGCTTTGCTCTATTTGGGACTTAATGTTTTTCTCGAAGAATACAGTCCGGTCACTAATTATCAGTTTTTATTTCTTCAACGAAACACGGTAATCACTTGACCGCAACAAAGTACTGTTCCAGCTTTCGTACGTCCCTCACATATCTACTAATTTTACTTATTGATTAGCTAATTTTTATTTTCTGCCATCTGTATTAAATTCATTTTTTTACCTGCATTACTGGAAAACTACAAAAAGACTAATTGCCCAACTGTAATGGACTCGTGGCTCAACTAAAATAATTTCATGTTCAACTATAATTTAAATTTTACGTACTTTTCATCTTTTCACTTCGTTCACCAATAGCTGCAATCTGACGTTTTCTTTTTATACACAAAACTGTGATAACGAACTTTTTTTATCGTTCCTTATGCATCAATTATACACTGAAGAGCAACTGAATTAGAGATACCTATCTAGTAACGAGTAGTATCACCTTTCGCCCTGATGACGGCGGCGATTCGTCTCGGTATGGACTCGACAAGACACCGGAAACGTTGGAAAGCCATACGGATCCACGACCCCTGAACAAGCTCCCACAGTTCACGAAGGTTTAATGGAGGGGGTCAGAGCCTCGAACATCTCTCTCGATGGCATGCCAGATGTGCTCGATGGCATTGAGGTCAGGAGACCTAGCTGGCCAAGGAAGCGAGGTCACGTCGGTGGAGTGTTCATCCAACCATTCGGATACAATTAGGGTGCGATGGCACGGTGCATTGTCTTGTTGCAGGATGAGGTCCCCAGTGGGATGTTGAAGACTCACAAACGGGAGCAAATTGTCGTCCAGGATAACCCGGTAACGTTGACCTGTAAGGGACGATGTCACACGTACCAAGGGTCCCATTTCAGTCCACGTAAACAGTCCCCAGACGAGAATGCCACCCCCACCAGCTTGAAGCGTACCCTGCTGGCAAGAAGGATCCATCGCTTCATGTGGTTTGCGCCGTACTCGTATCCTGGCATCCATATGTACCAAAGTGAATCTCGACTCATCAGTCCAGGAAACATTTTTCCACATGTCTAGGGTCCAGTGGTGATGTTCCCGCGTCCATGCTTATCTTTGCACCCTGTGATGGGTGGTCAGTAGCGGTACCCTCGTGGGACGATGGCTTCTGTACCCCATAGCGAGGAGATGGTTCTGGATGGTGTGGCTGCTTACCCGGTTTTGTGCACCAGCGTTAAATTGCCGAATGATTTATTGCACTGTGGCCCGTCTATCCGCTGTTACAATGCGACCTAGCAGACGATGACCCCGCTCATCCACACGCTGTTGTCTACGGCAGTTGGTGCTTGCAGAGATGGTTTTACCGGATTCGATGTACTCACAGTGTACCCGTGACACAGTGGCTCGTGACAAAACCCAGTGCCTGCATGACTTCCGAGATGGAGTGACCCATTCGTCGGGCTCCGACATGTTGCCCACGATCAAATAAGCTTAGATCCTTCGTGTTATCCATACTGCGTCAGACTCTTGCTGATTCACGTCGCATCACTCCTTATATTGTCGGATCGCTGCATACGTCATGTCGTTTCCGTTTACGGGACCGTCCACAGCGCTATATTTGCATAACGCCAGCTGTCTCTAATTCAATTGCTCTTCAGTGTAAAGCACTGTTAGTAGACCCTCTGGAGAGTATGGTTCGACTCACCCGTAAATTGGGCGATTTCATTCACTTCGCGTCCAAGGGTACGGCCAAACACGATGTCTCCTTTTTGCCGCTCAGTAACGTCTGTCTTACGACCCATATTGCAGACTAAATTCAACACACACGTTGCTCTTCACCACCGCTCAAGACAGAAATGATCCTGTAGACCACGTCAGTGCTATTTACCTCTCAACAATGCTATCACGGCGCCCTCTGTGCAACCCAACCGGTAACTTCCTACTGTCATTTCTGTGTGGAATGACTAATTTTTTGCCCGGTGTGCATATAATTCAATTAATTCTTGTTCGGGAAAAAAATGTGTGTTTCTGGGTACAGTACAATCATTATCAGTGCACACAAGGTTTTGATTATGCGAAGTGAAAGGTTGATAACTTTTAGTTTATGCAATTTTTGTATGATTTAAGAAAAGTTGCATTTCTTGATTGAATAAGGAATAATTTGAGTGCATAGGAGTAAATCAAGTAGTAACCGTTTGTAACGTACCAGGAGATGTGACGTACCTGCCAGAAGGACGCACACGACATAAAGGAAGATAGGAATCAGAATAAAACGTCCGCGTAGCTCAATTGGTAGAGTGACTTATTCTGGAATGAGGGGATCCGGGTTCGAATCCTGGCGTGGACAGAAACGACGGAGAAATTTACTTCGTTATAATGGCGCCCGAACTATCCGGATGACCCGACCGTTCAAAATCTCGCAATGGTGTGATGTTATTTCCACACCGCGAGATAGGAAAAATAAGAGAATCCCTTCTCCAGCACTTCGAAAAAAAAAATAATAATAATAAGGGGGAGATGATGTAACTTACCAGGAGATGTGACGTACCTGCCAGAAGGACGCACACGACATAAAGGCAGATAGGAATCAGAATAAAACGTCCGCGTAGCTCAATTGGTAGAGTGACTTATTCCGGAATGAGGGGATCCGGGTTCGAATCCTGGCGTGGACAGAAATGACGGAGAAATTTACTTCGGGATACGTTGTTTTCAAAAGTAAGATTATATATTAATGCTTGGTCTCACCTACAGGTATTTCAGTCTTTCAATGTTCCCTTCTTACACAATTGTTGTTAAGAAGATGTTATTTATTAAACACCTGAATTGTTATGTTCTTTTTATTACAACGGCCCTACCATAAAAACTGTCAGTAAAATCACACAAAATGAAGAAATATAGGTACAGCAAAATATACACTGAAGAGCAATTGAATTAGAGACAGCTGGCGTTATGCAAATGTGGCGCTGTGGGCGGCCCTGTAAACGAAAACGACATCACGTATGAGTGATGCAACGGAAATCAGTAAGAGTCGGACGTAGCATGGGAAAGACAAAGGATCTAAGCGCATTTGACCGTGGGAAAATTGTCGGGGCCCGACGAATGGGTCACTCCATCTCGGAAGTCGTGCAGGCACTGGGATTTTCACGAGCCACTGTGTCACGGATGCACCGGGAGTACATAGAATCCAGTAAAACCATCCCTGTAAGGGCCAACTGCCGTGGCCAACAGCGTGTGGATGAGCGGGGTCATCATCGGCTAGCTCGAATTGTAACAGCGGATAGACGGGCCACAGTGCAAGAAATCACTGGCAAATTAACGCTGGCGCACTAAAACGTGTAAGCAGCCACACCATCCAGAACCATCTCCTCGCTGTGGGGTACAGAAGCCATCGTCCCACGAGGGTACTGCTGCTGACCGCACATCACAGGGCGCAAAGATTGGCATGAGCGCGGAAACATCGCCACTGGACCCTAGACATGTGGGAAAATGTTGCTTCGACTGATGACTCGAGATTCACGTTGGTACATGCGGATGGCAGGATACGAGTACGGCGAAAACCACATGAAGCGATGGATCCTTCTTGCCAGTAGGGTACTCTTTAAGCTGGTGGGGCTGGCATTCTCGTCCGGGGACTGTTTACGTGGACTGAGATGGGACCCTTCGTACGTGTGACATCGACCCTCACAGGTCAACGTTACCGGGATATCCTGGACGACCATCTGCTCCCGTTTGTTCTTCTTCAACATCCCACTGGGGACCTCATCCTGCAACAAGACAATGCAGCTCCCGAATTGTATCCGAATGGTTGGATGAGCACTCCACCGACGTTACCTCGCTTCCTTGGCCAGCTAGGTCACCTGACCTCAATCCCATCGAGCAAAATCTGGGATGCCATCGAGAGAGATGTTCGAGCTCTGACCCACTCTATCAAATGTTCGTTAACTGTGGGAGCTTGTTCGGGGGTCGTGGACTCGTATGGCTTCCCAACGCTTCCGGTGTCTTGTCGAGTCCATGCCGAGACGAATTGCCGCCGTCATCAGGACGAAAGGTGGTGCTACACGTTACTAGATAGGTATCTCTATTTCAATTGTTCTTCACTGTACATGTGTGGGGTGTCTTTACGTGGCACTGTTTGGGTCCTATGCTCTTTGTAAACTCGTCATTAACCGGTAATCGCTTTGTTGCTTGGCCTGGTGACCATTTGCAACCCTTGATGGACTTCATGTTCCCCAACAACGATGGGATTTTCCAGGAGGACAATGTATCATGTCGTGGAGCCCTAGTTGTCCAAAATTGGTTTGAGGGGTATTCTGAACGGTTTGTATGCTTGATGTGGCCGCTATATTCGCCCGGCATGAAACCAATAATATACAATACTCATGGGACGTGGTGGGAAGCTCCATTCGTACCCAAGATCCAGCACCTATAAACATCAGGGGACTGGGCTGTTCAGACGGCATGGCTCAACATCTCTCCAGAAGTCATCCGGCCACTTGTGGAATCGATGCCATGTCGAGGTACTGCACTTCACCATCTAGAAGAGGTCCTACGCGTATCGCATGACTTTTGGTTCTTCAGTGTATGTGACGTACCTACCCAACAGGTGGATATTTAGAAGCAAATAAATGCAACGGAATGTATTTGAATTCGATATCATCTGTATTTTCCGATGCACAACTTTGCAGCGAAAAAATCTAGAATGCAAAGATATCATTCTTACATTTGAAGCTTCCTCATGCAAAAAGACTTTTTCAAATCGGACTAATAGTTGCAGAGATATGGTGTCCGTAGACGTGCGGATGGGCAGATGGATCAACCGATAACATAAGCACGATCTTTTTTTACAAAAAAAAAACATTCTTAAAATGGCGCAAACATGCAAATTTATGTATTTATCTCGGAATTTTGAAAAATGTGCATAGATACAAAGTTTTCTAAAATATCTGGTTTTATGTGAAAATATTTATTTATCTAAAAATCATCATTATTTCGAAACTTGAATGGTTTTCCCGTTTCGCTATCAAAGCTCTTGGCGTGCTTTATCTCCTCTGTTACGTGTGACGCTTAATATAACCACACATTTTCAGTAGTATAATTTAAACATAGGAAGTATCTGTATAATGCGTCGACATTATCAGTTGCTAATGTAAAAAGTGGTTTCGTTAATTCAGCGAACCAAATACTCATCACATCCTGCTACCTTTACGTTTTTCCTGATAGAAAACACTCCAATTACTCTGAAATAAAGGTCTTATCTGTGCTGTGTTAAGAGAAAATCACTTCCTATCCCAGTGCTTCCTGTTCACCTGTCTTTCCTGCAGTAAAATCCCGCACATTCCGCAAGTTTCCTTTTTGTTTATTTACAGTTGCCTGACTTCGGGCAACAGTGTAGGACAAAATGTGTAATTATTTAAACTTCTGCTTCTTCGTGTGTTCTACAACGCTCTTTCTTCCAGAGGTTCTGGCAGGTAAGCATTTGTTTCGAACACCGACTTTTCTTTGGCACTTTGATTTTAAACAGTAAACCGTGAATTCGCCAGTCATGCTTATTCTGATCCATTCTGTGTAAGATAATAAATGCTCGGAAAATTTCCAGAAACAGAACAAGGCTGTTAACTGACCATTTTGCGATATTGATTACCGGTCTATTAGTTCTGGAATAAAGAACAACTTAGAATTACATCAGAGGTATTAATGCACAAGTGATCTTCACAAGTGCGAGGGAGATATAGAGCTACATTACAGTCATCAGCAAAGGTTAAAGACAACCTGTCTGTTCAATCATAAAAGTTTAAGACTGCTACATTAAACTTTTATGATTGACTCATTCCGCACGAGAACCTAATAACTTTCTTTTTTTATTGAAGGCTTAACGACCACCGTGAGCAACTCAATGTGCTATGGGCAGTCGCCCGTCCCTAATTTAGGGTCACTGGTACCAAGGAAGGGAGAGAGCCAGTGCCGTAAGACAAACACAACATCCATGCTTCACCGGGACTCGAACCCGGACCCCTTTCGGACGAATGATCAGAGGCCATCACTTAGACCACTGCGCCACCGGGACGGCATTCTGATAACTTCTCTCTCCTGTCAGTTTATTGAAAATTAAGATTTTCAAAGAAACTACGAATTACTAGTCAGAGATATTTGAAAAAATAACACCACAGATGAATACTTACATTCTTTAGATTACAGTCATTTGCAGAAGTTTAAGACCACCTGTCAATTTATTGAAAATTAAGATTTTCAAAGAAACAACTAATTACTATAGTCGGAGATATTTGAAAAAATGACACCGCAGATGAATAGTAGGCAGTAAGACCACCTTTGAAAAGAACAACTGATGAATACTTACATTCTTTAGAGTCATTTGCAGAAGTTCAGTCATTTGCAGAAGTTTAATGAATACCTGTCAATTTTCTGTCAATTTATTGAAAATTAAGATTTTCAAAGAAACAACTAATTACGTTATCGGAGATATTTGAAAAAATAACACCACAGATGCATACTTACATTCTTTAGATTACAGTCATTTGCAGAAGTTTAAGACCACCTGTCAATTTATTGAAAATTAAGATTTTCAAAGAAACAACTAATTACTATAGTCGGAGATATTTGAAAAATGACACCGCAGATGAATACTTACATTCTTTAGATTACAGTCATTTGCAGAAGTTTAAGACCACCTGTCAATTTATTGAAAATTAAGATTTTCAAAGAAACAACTAATTACGTTATCGGAGATATTTGAAAAAATAACACCACAGATGCATACTTACATTCTTTAGATTACAGTCATTTGCAGAAGTTTAAGACCACCTGTCAATTTATTGAAAATTAAGATTTTCAAAGAAACAACTAATTACTATAGTCGGAGATATTTGAAAAAATGACACCGCAGATGAATACTTACATTCTTTAGATTACAGTCATTTGCAGAAGTTTAAGACCACCTGTCAATTTATTGAAAATTAAGATTTTCAAAGAAACAACTAATTACTATAGTCGGAGATATTTGAAAAAATGACACCGCAGATGAATACTTACATTCTTTAGATTACAGTCATTTGCAGAAGTTTAAGACCACCTGTCAATTTATTGAAAATTAAGATTTTCAAAGAAACAACTAATTACGTTATCGGAGATATTTGAAAAAATAACACCACAGATGCATACTTACATTCTTTAGATTACAGTCATTTGCAGAAGTTTAAGACCACCTGTCAATTTATTGAAAATTAAGATTTTCAAAGAAACAACTAATTACTATAGTCGGAGATATTTGAAAAAATGACACCGCAGATGAATACTTACATTCTTTAGATTACAGTCATTTGCAGAAGTTTAAGACCACCTGTCAATTTATTGAAAATTAAGATTTTCAAAGAAACAACTAATTACTATAGTCGGAGATATTTGAAAAAATGACACCGCAGATGAATACTTACATTCTTTAGATTACAGTCATTTGCAGAAGTTTAAGACCACCTGTCAATTTATTGAAAATTAAGATTTTCAAAGAAACAACTAATTACTATAGTCGGAGATATTTGAAAAAATGACACCGCAGATGAATACTTACATTCTTTAGATTACAGTCATTTGCAGAAGTTTAAGACCACCTGTCAATTTATTGAAAATTAAGATTTTCAAAGAAACAACTAATTACTATAGTCGGAGATATTTGAAAAATGACACCGCAGATGAATACTTACATTCTTTAGATTACAGTCATTTGCAGAAGTTTAAGACCACCTGTCAATTTATTGAAAATTAAGATTTTCAAAGAAACAACTAATTACTATAGTCGGAGATATTTGAAAAAATGACACCGCAGATGAATACTTACATTCTTTAGATTACAGTCATTTGCAGAAGTTTAAGACCACCTGTCAATTTATTGAAAATTAAGATTTTCAAAGAAACAACTAATTACTATAGTCGGAGATATTTGAAAAAATGACACCGCAGATGAATACTTACATTCTTTAGATTACAGTCATTTGCAGAAGTTTAAGACCACCTGTCAATTTATTGAAAATTAAGATTTTCAAAGAAACAACTAATTACGTTATCGGAGATATTTGAAAAAATAACACCACAGATGCATACTTACATTCTTTAGATTACAGTCATTTGCAGAAGTTTAAGACCACCTGTCAATTTATTGAAAATTAAGATTTTCAAAGAAACAACTAATTACTATAGTCGGAGATATTTGAAAAAATGACACCGCAGATGAATACTTACATTCTTTAGATTACAGTCATTTGCAGAAGTTTAAGACCACCTGTCAATTTATTGAAAATTAAGATTTTCAAAGAAACAACTAATTACTATAGTCGGAGATATTTGAAAAAATGACACCGCAGATGAATACTTACATTCTTTAGATTACAGTCATTTGCAGAAGTTTAAGACCACCTGTCAATTTATTGAAAATTAAGATTTTCAAAGAAACAACTAATTACTATAGTCGGAGATATTTGAAAAAATAACACCACAGATGCATACTTACATTCTTTAGATTACAGTCATTTGCAGAAGTTTAAGACCACCTGTCAATTTATTGAAAATTAAGATTTTCAAAGAAACAACTAATTACTATAGTCGGAGATATTTGAAAAAATGACACCGCAGATGAATACTTACATTCTTTAGATTACAGTCATTTGCAGAAGTTTAAGACCACCTGTCAATTTATTGAAAATTAAGATTTTCAAAGAAACAACTAATTACTATAGTCGGAGATATTTGAAAAAATGACACCGCAGATGAATACTTACATTCTTTAGATTACAGTCATTTGCAGAAGTTTAAGACCACCTGTCAATTTATTGAAAATTAAGATTTTCAAAGAAACAACTAATTACGTTATAGTCGGAGATATTTGAAAAAATGACACCGCAGATGAATACTTACATTCTTTAGATTACAGTCATTTGCAGAAGTTTAAGACCACCTGTCAATTTATTGAAAATTAAGATTTTCAAAGAAACAACTAATTACTATAGTCGGAGATATTTGAAAAAATGACACCGCAGATGAATACTTACATTCTTTAGATTACAGTCATTTGCAGAAGTTTAAGACCACCTGTCAATTTATTGAAAATTAAGATTTTCAAAGAAACAACTAATTACTATAGTCGGAGATATTTGAAAAAATGACACCGCAGATGAATACTTACATTCTTTAGATTACAGTCATTTGCAGAAGTTTAAGACCACCTGTCAATTTATTGAAAATTAAGATTTTCAAAGAAACAACTAATTACTATAGTCGGAGATATTTGAAAAAATGACACCGCAGATGAATACTTACATTCTTTAGATTACAGTCATTTGCAGAAGTTTAAGACCACCTGTCAATTTATTGAAAATTAAGATTTTCAAAGAAACAACTAATTACTATAGTCGGAGATATTTGAAAAAATAACACCACAGATGCATACTTACATTCTTTAGATTACAGTCATTTGCAGAAGTTTAAGACCACCTGTCAATTTATTGAAAATTAAGATTTTCAAAGAAACAACTAATTACTATAGTCGGAGATATTTGAAAAAAATGACACCGCAGATGAATACTTACATTCTTTAGATTACAGTCATTTGCAGAAGTTTAAGACCACCTGTCAATTTATTGAAAATTAAGATTTTCAAAGAAACAACTAATTACTATAGTCGGAGATATTTGAAAAAATGACACCGCAGATGAATACTTACATTCTTTAGATTACAGTCATTTGCAGAAGTTTAAGACCACCTGTCAATTTATTGAAAATTAAGATTTTCAAAGAAACAACTAATTACTATAGTCGGAGATATTTGAAAAAATGACACCGCAGATGAATACTTACATTCTTTAGATTACAGTCATTTGCAGAAGTTTAAGACCACCTGTCAATTTATTGAAAATTAAGATTTTCAAAGAAACAACTAATTACTATAGTCGGAGATATTTGAAAAAATGACACCGCAGATGAATACTTACATTCTTTAGATTACAGTCATTTGCAGAAGTTTAAGACCACCTGTCAATTTATTGAAAATTAAGATTTTCAAAGAAACAACTAATTACTATAGTCGGAGATATTTGAAAAAATGACACCGCAGATGAATACTTACATTCTTTAGATTACAGTCATTTGCAGAAGTTTAAGACCACCTGTCAATTTATTGAAAATTAAGATTTTCAAAGAAACAACTAATTACTATAGTCGGAGATATTTGAAAAAATAACACCACAGATGCATACTTACATTCTTTAGATTACAGTCATTTGCAGAAGTTTAAGACCACCTGTCAATTTATTGAAAATTAAGATTTTCAAAGAAACAACTAATTACTATAGTCGGAGATATTTGAAAAAATGACACCGCAGATGAATACTTACATTCTTTAGATTACAGTCATTTGCAGAAGTTTAAGACCACCTGTCAATTTATTGAAAATTAAGATTTTCAAAGAAACAACTAATTACTATAGTCGGAGATATTTGAAAAAATGACACCGCAGATGAATACTTACATTCTTTAGATTACAGTCATTTGCAGAAGTTTAAGACCACCTGTCAATTTATTGAAAATTAAGATTTTCAAAGAAACAACTAATTACTATAGTCGGAGATATTTGAAAAAATGACACCGCAGATGAATACTTACATTCTTTAGATTACAGTCATTTGCAGAAGTTTAAGACCACCTGTCAATTTATTGAAAATTAAGATTTTCAAAGAAACAACTAATTACTATAGTCGGAGATATTTGAAAAAATGACACCGCAGATGAATACTTACATTCTTTAGATTACAGTCATTTGCAGAAGTTTAAGACCACCTGTCAATTTATTGAAAATTAAGATTTTCAAAGAAACAACTAATTACGTTAGTCGGAGATATTTGAAAAAATAACACCACAGATGCATACTTACATTCTTTAGATTACAGTCATTTGCAGAAGTTTAAGACCACCTGTCAATTTATTGAAAATTAAGATTTTCAAAGAAACAACTAATTACTATAGTCGGAGATATTTGAAAAAATGACACCGCAGATGAATACTTACATTCTTTAGATTACAGTCATTTGCAGAAGTTTAAGACCACCTGTCAATTTATTGAAAATTAAGATTTTCAAAGAAACAACTAATTACTATAGTCGGAGATATTTGAAAAAATGACACCGCAGATGAATACTTACATTCTTTAGATTACAGTCATTTGCAGAAGTTTAAGACCACCTGTCAATTTATTGAAAATTAAGATTTTCAAAGAAACAACTAATTACTATAGTCGGAGATATTTGAAAAAATGACACTTTAGATGAATACTTACATTCTTTAGATTACAGTCATTTGCAGAAGTTTAAGACCACCTGTCAATTTATTGAAAATTAAGATTTTCAAAGAAACAACTAATTACTATAGTCGGAGATATTTGAAAAATGACACCGCAGATGAATACTTACATTCTTTAGATTACAGTCATTTGCAGAAGTTTAAGACCACCTGTCAATTTATTGAAAATTAAGATTTTCAAAGAAACAACTAATTACTATAGTCGGAGATATTTGAAAAAATGACACCGCAGATGAATACTTACATTCTTTAGATTACAGTCATTTGCAGAAGTTTAAGACCACCTGTCAATTTATTGAAAATTAAGATTTTCAAAGAAACAACTAATTACTATAGTCGGAGATATTTGAAAAAATGACACCGCAGATGAATACTTACATTCTTTAGATTACAGTCATTTGCAGAAGTTTAAGACCACCTGTCAATTTATTGAAAATTAAGATTTTCAAAGAAACAACTAATTACTATAGTCGGAGATATTTGAAAAAATAACACCACAGATGCATACTTACATTCTTTAGATTACAGTCATTTGCAGAAGTTTAAGACCACCTGTCAATTTATTGAAAATTAAGATTTTCAAAGAAACAACTAATTACTATAGTCGGAGATATTTGAAAAAATGACACCGCAGATGAATACTTACATTCTTTAGATTACAGTCATTTGCAGAAGTTTAAGACCACCTGTCAATTTATTGAAAATTAAGATTTTCAAAGAAACAACTAATTACTATAGTCGGAGATATTTGAAAAAATGACACCGCAGATGAATACTTACATTCTTTAGATTACAGTCATTTGCAGAAGTTTAAGACCACCTGTCAATTTATTGAAAATTAAGATTTTTCAAAGAAACAACTAATTACTATAGTCGGAGATATTTGAAAAAATGACACCGCAGATGAATACTTACATTCTTTAGATTACAGTCATTTGCAGAAGTTTAAGAAAACCTGTCAATTTATTGAAAATTAAGATTTTCAAAGAAACAACTAATTACTATAGTCGGAGATATTTGAAAAAATGACACCGCAGATGAATACTTACATTCTTTAGATTACAGTCATTTGCAGAAGTTTAAGACCACCTGTCATTTTATTGAAAATTAAGATTTTCAAAGAAACAACAAATTACTATAGTCGGAGATATTTGAAAAAATGACACCGCAGATGAATACTTACATTCTTTAGATTACAGTCATTTGCAGAAGTTTAAGACCACCTGTCAATTTATTGAAAATTAAGATTTTCAAAGAAACAACTAATTACTATAGTCGGAGATATTTGAAAAAATAACACCACAGATGCATACTTACATTCTTTAGATTACAGTCATTTGCAGAAGTTTAAGACCACCTGTCAATTTATTGAAAATTAAGATTTTCAAGGAAACAACTAATTACTATAGTCGGAGATATTTGAAAAAATGACACCGCAGATGAATACTTACATTCTTTAGATTACAGTCATTTGCAGAAGTTTAAGACCACCTGTCAATTTATTGAAAATTAAGATTTTCAAAGAAACAACTAATTACTATAGTCGGAGATATTTGAAAAAATGACACCGCAGATGAATACTTACATTCTTTAGATTACAGTCATTTGCAGAAGTTTAAGACCACCTGTCAATTTATTGAAAATTAAGATTTTCAAAGAAACAACTAATTACTATAGTCGGAGATATTTGAAAAAATAACACCACAGATGCATACTTACATTCTTTAGATTACAGTCATTTGCAGAAGTTTAAGACCACCTGTCAATTTATTGAAAATTAAGATTTTCAAAGAAACAACTAATTACTATAGTCGGAGATATTTGAAAAAATGACACCGCAGATGAATACTTACATTCTTTAGATTACAGTCATTTGCAGAAGTTTAAGACCACCTGTCAATTTATTGAAAATTAAGATTTTCAAAGAAACAACTAATTACTATAGTCGGAGATATTTGAAAAAATGACACCGCAGATGAATACTTACATTCTTTAGATTACAGTCATTTGCAGAAGTTTAAGACCACCTGTCAATTTATTGAAAATTAAGATTTTCAAAGAAACAACTAATTACTATAGTCGGAGATATTTGAAAAAATGACACCGCAGATGAATACTTACATTCTTTAGATTACAGTCATTTGCAGAAGTTTAAGACCACCTGTCAATTTATTGAAAATTAAGATTTTCAAAGAAACAACTAATTACTATAGTCGGAGATATTTGAAAAAATGACACCGCAGATGAATACTTACATTCTTTAGATTACAGTCATTTGCAGAAGTTTAAGACCACCTGTCAATTTATTGAAAATTAAGATTTTCAAAGAAACAACTAATTACGTTAGTCGGAGATATTTGAAAAAATAACACCACAGATGCATACTTACATTCTTTAGATTACAGTCATTTGCAGAAGTTTAAGACCACCTGTCAATTTATTGAAAATTAAGATTTTCAAAGAAACAACTAATTACTATAGTCGGAGATATTTGAAAAAATGACACCGCAGATGAATACTTACATTCTTTAGATTACAGTCATTTGCAGAAGTTTAAGACCACCTGTCAATTTATTGAAAATTAAGATTTTCAAAGAAACAACTAATTACTATAGTCGGAGATATTTGAAAAAATGACACCGCAGATGAATACTTACATTCTTTAGATTACAGTCATTTGCAGAAGTTTAAGACCACCTGTCAATTTATTGAAAATTAAGATTTTCAAAGAAACAACTAATTACTATAGTCGGAGATATTTGAAAAAATAACACCACAGATGCATACTTACATTCTTTAGATTACAGTCATTTGCAGAAGTTTAAGACCACCTGTCAATTTATTGAAAATTAAGATTTTCAAAGAAACAACTAATTACTATAGTCGGAGATATTTGAAAAAATGACACCGCAGATGAATACTTACATTCTTTAGATTACAGTCATTTGCAGAAGTTTAAGACCACCTGTCAATTTATTGAAAATTAAGATTTTCAAAGAAACAACTAATTACTATAGTCGGAGATATTTGAAAAAATGACACCGCAGATGAATACTTACATTCTTTAGATTACAGTCATTTGCAGAAGTTTAAGACCACCTGTCAATTTATTGAAAATTAAGATTTTCAAAGAAACTACGAATTACTAGTCAGAGATATTTGAAAAAATGACACTTTAGATGAATACTTACATTCTTTAGATTACAGTCATTTGCAGAAGTTTAAGACCAGCTGTCAATTTATTGAAAATTAAGATTTTCAAAGAAACAACTAATTACGTTAGTCGGAGATATTTGAAAAAATAACACCACAGATGCATACTTACATTCTTTAGATTACAGTCATTTGCAGAAGTTTAAGACCACCTGTCAATTTATTGAAAATTAAGATTTTCAAAGAAACAACTAATTACTATAGTCGGAGATATTTGAAAAAATGACACCGCAGATGAATACTTACATTCTTTAGATTACAGTCATTTGCAGAAGTTTAAGACCACCTGTCAATTTATTGAAAATTAAGATTTTCAAAGAAACAACTAATTACTATAGTCGGAGATATTTGAAAAAATGACACCACAGATGCATACTTACATTCTTTAGATTACAGTCATTTGCAGAAGTTTAAGACCACCTGTCAATTTATTGAAAATTAAGATTTTCAAAGAAACAACTAATTACTATAGTCGGAGATATTTGAAAAAATGACACCGCAGATGAATACTTACATTCTTTAGATTACAGTCATTTGCAGAAGTTTAAGACCACCTGTCAATTTATTGAAAATTAAGATTTTCAAAGAAACAACTAATTACTATAGTCGGAGATATTTGAAAAAATGACACCGCAGATGAATACTTACATTCTTTAGATTACAGTCATTTGCAGAAGTTTAAGACCACCTGTCAATTTATTGAAAATTAAGATTTTCAAAGAAACAACTAATTACTATAGTCGGAGATATTTGAAAAAATGACACCGCAGATGAATACTTACATTCTTTAGATTACAGTCATTTGCAGAAGTTTAAGACCACCTGTCAATTTATTGAAAATTAAGATTTTCAAAGAAACAACTAATTACTATAGTCGGAGATATTTGAAAAAATAACACCACAGATGCATACTTACATTCTTTAGATTACAGTCATTTGCAGAAGTTTAAGACCACCTGTCAATTTATTGAAAATTAAGATTTTCAAAGAAACAACTAATTACTATAGTCGGAGATATTTGAAAAAATGACACCGCAGATGAATACTTACATTCTTTAGATTACAGTCATTTGCAGAAGTTTAAGACCACCTGTCAATTTATTGAAAATTAAGATTTTCAAAGAAACAACTAATTACTATAGTCGGAGATATTTGAAAAAATGACACCGCAGATGAATACTTACATTCTTTAGATTACAGTCATTTGCAGAAGTTTAAGACCACCTGTCAATTTATTGAAAATTAAGATTTTCAAAGAAACAACTAATTACTATAGTCGGAGATATTTGAAAAAATGACACCGCAGATGAATACTTACATTCTTTAGATTACAGTCATTTGCAGAAGTTTAAGACCACCTGTCAATTTATTGAAAATTAAGATTTTCAAAGAAACAACTAATTACTATAGTCGGAGATATTTGAAAAAATGACACCGCAGATGAATACTTACATTCTTTAGATTACAGTCATTTGCAGAAGTTTAAGACCACCTGTCAATTTATTGAAAATTAAGATTTTCAAAGAAACAACTAATTACTATAGTCGGAGATATTTGAAAAAATGACACCGCAGATGAATACTTACATTCTTTAGATTACAGTCATTTGCAGAAGTTTAAGACCACCTGTCAATTTATTGAAAATTAAGATTTTCAAAGAAACAACTAATTACTATAGTCGGAGATATTTGAAAAAATAACACCACAGATGCATACTTACATTCTTTAGATTACAGTCATTTGCAGAAGTTTAAGACCACCTGTCAATTTATTGAAAATTAAGATTTTCAAGGAAACAACTAATTACTATAGTCGGAGATATTTGAAAAAATGACACCGCAGATGAATACTTACATTCTTTAGATTACAGTCATTTGCAGAAGTTTAAGACCACCTGTCAATTTATTGAAAATTAAGATTTTCAAAGAAACAACTAATTACTATAGTCGGAGATATTTGAAAAAATGACACCGCAGATGAATACTTACATTCTTTAGATTACAGTCATTTGCAGAAGTTTAAGACCACCTGTCAATTTATTGAAAATTAAGATTTTCAAAGAAACAACTAATTACTATAGTCGGAGATATTTGAAAAAATAACACCACAGATGCATACTTACATTCTTTAGATTACAGTCATTTGCAGAAGTTTAAGACCACCTGTCAATTTATTGAAAATTAAGATTTTCAAAGAAACAACTAATTACTATAGTCGGAGATATTTGAAAAAATGACACCGCAGATGAATACTTACATTCTTTAGATTACAGTCATTTGCAGAAGTTTAAGACCACCTGTCAATTTATTGAAAATTAAGATTTTCAAAGAAACAACTAATTACTATAGTCGGAGATATTTGAAAAAATGACACCGCAGATGAATACTTACATTCTTTAGATTACAGTCATTTGCAGAAGTTTAAGACCACCTGTCAATTTATTGAAAATTAAGATTTTCAAAGAAACAACTAATTACTATAGTCGGAGATATTTGAAAAAATGACACCGCAGATGAATACTTACATTCTTTAGATTACAGTCATTTGCAGAAGTTTAAGACCACCTGTCAATTTATTGAAAATTAAGATTTTCAAAGAAACAACTAATTACTATAGTCGGAGATATTTGAAAAAATGACACCAGATCAGATGCATACTTACATTCTTTAGATTACAGTCATTTGCAGAAGTTTAAGACCACCTGTCAATTTATTGAAAATTAAGATTTTCAAAGAAACAACTAATTACTATAGTCGGAGATATTTGAAAAAATGACACCGCAGATGAATACTTACATTCTTTAGATTACAGTCATTTGCAGAAGTTTAAGACCACCTGTCAATTTATTGAAAATTAAGATTTTCAAAGAAACAACTAATTACTATAGTCGGAGATATTTGAAAAAATGACACCGCAGATGAATACTTACATTCTTTAGATTACAGTCATTTGGAAGTTTAAGACCACCTGTCAATTTATTGAAAATTAAGATTTTCAAAGAAACTACTAATTACTATAGTCAGGAGATATTTGAAAAAATGACACCGCAGATGAATACTTACATTCTTTAGATTACAGTCATTTGCAGAAGTTTAAGACCACCTGTCAATTTATTGAAAATTAAGATTTTCAAAGAAACAACTAATTACGTTAGTCGGAGATATTTGAAAAAATAACACCACAGATGCAATACTTACATTCTTTAGATTACAGTCATTTGCAGAAGTTTAAGACCACCTGTCAATTTATTGAAAATTAAGATTTTCAAAGAAACAACTAATTACGTATATCGGAGATATTTGAAAAAATGACACCACAGATGAATACTTACATTCTTTAGATTACAGTCATTTGCAGAAGTTTAAGACACAGTTTAAGACCACCTGTCAATTTATTGAAAATTAAGATTTTCAAAGAAACAACTAATTACTATAGTCGGAGATATTTGAAAAAATGACACCGCAGATGAATACTTACATTCTTTAGATTACAGTCATTTGCAGAAGTTTAAGACCACCTGTCAATTTATTGAAAATTAAGATTTTCAAAGAAACAACTAATTACTATAGTCGGAGATATTTGAAAAAAATGAACACCGCAGATGAATACTTACATTCTTTAGATAGATTACTTACATTCTTTAGATTACAGTCATTTGCAGAAGTTTAAGACCACCTGTCAATTTATTGAAAATTAAGATTTTCAAAGAAACAACTAATTACTATAGTCGGAGATATTTGAAAAAATGACACCGCAGATGAATACTTACATTCTTTAGATTACAGTCATTTGCAGAAGTTTAAGACCACCTGTCAATTTATTGAAAATTAAGATTTTCAAAGAAACAACTAATTACTATAGTCGGAGATATTTGAAAAAATGACACCGCAGATGAATACTTACATTCTTTAGATTACAGTCATTTGCAGAAGTTTAAGACCACCTGTCAATTTATTGAAAATTAAGATTTTCAAAGAAACAACTAATTACTATAGTCGGAGATATTTGAAAAAATGACACCGCAGATGAATACTTACATTCTTTAGATTACAGTCATTTGCAGAAGTTTAAGACCACCTGTCAATTTATTGAAAATTAAGATTTTCAAAGAAACAACTAATTACTATAGTCGGAGATATTTGAAAAAATGACACCGCAGATGAATACTTACATTCTTTAGATTACAGTCATTTGCAGAAGTTTAAGACCACCTGTCAATTTATTGAAAATTAAGATTTTCAAAGAAACAACTAATTACTATAGTCGGAGATATTTGAAAAAATGACACCGCAGATGAATACTTACATTCTTTAGATTACAGTCATTTGCAGAAGTTTAAGACCACCTGTCAATTTATTGAAAATTAAGATTTTCAAAGAAACAACTAATTACTATAGTCGGAGATATTTGAAAAAATGACACCGCAGATGAATACTTACATTCTTTAGATTACAGTCATTTGCAGAAGTTTAAGACCACCTGTCAATTTATTGAAAATTAAGATTTTCAAAGAAACAACTAATTACTATAGTCGGAGATATTTGAAAAAATGACACCGCAGATGAATACTTACATTCTTTAGATTACAGTCATTTGCAGAAGTTTAAGACCACCTGTCAATTTATTGAAAATTAAGATTTTCAAAGAAACAACTAATTACTATAGTCGGAGATATTTGAAAAAATGACACCGCAGATGAATACTTACATTCTTTAGATTACAGTCATTTGCAGAAGTTTAAGACCACCTGTCAATTTATTGAAAATTAAGATTTTCAAAGAAACAACTAATTACTATAGTCGGAGATATTTGAAAAAATGACACCGCAGATGAATACTTACATTCTTTAGATTACAGTCATTTGCAGAAGTTTAAGACCACCTGTCAATTTATTGAAAATTAAGATTTTCAAAGAAACAACTAATTACTATAGTCGGAGATATTTGAAAAAATGACACCGCAGATGAATACTTACATTCTTTAGATTACAGTCATTTGCAGAAGTTTAAGACCACCTGTCAATTTATTGAAAATTAAGATTTTCAAAGAAACAACTAATTACTATAGTCGGAGATATTTGAAAAAATGACACCGCAGATGAATACTTACATTCTTTAGATTACAGTCATTTGCAGAAGTTTAAGACCACCTGTCAATTTATTGAAAATTAAGATTTTCAAAGAAACAACTAATTACTATAGTCGGAGATATTTGAAAAAATGACACCGCAGATGAATACTTACATTCTTTAGATTACAGTCATTTGCAGAAGTTTAAGACCACCTGTCAATTTATTGAAAATTAAGATTTTCAAAGGAAACAACTAATTACTATAGTCGGAGATATTTGAAAAAATGACACCGCAGATGAATACTTACATTCTTTAGATTACAGTCATTTGCAGAAGTTTAAGACCACCTGTCAATTTATTGAAAATTAAGATTTTCAAAGAAACAACTAATTACTATAGTCGGAGATATTTGAAAAAATGACACCGCAGATGAATACTTACATTCTTTAGATTACAGTCATTTGCAGAAGTTTAAGACCACCTGTCAATTTATTGAAAATTAAGATTTTCAAAGAAACAACTAATTACTATAGTCGGAGATATTTGAAAAAATGACACCGCAGATGAATACTTACATTCTTTAGATTACAGTCATTTGCAGAAGTTTAAGACCACCTGTCAATTTATTGAAAATTAAGATTTTCAAAGAAACAACTAATTACTATAGTCGGAGATATTTGAAAAAATGACACCGCAGATGAATACTTACATTCTTTAGATTACAGTCATTTGCAGAAGTTTAAGACCACCTGTCAATTTATTGAAAATTAAGATTTTCAAAGAAACAACTAATTACTATAGTCGGAGATATTTGAAAAAATGACACCGCAGATGAATACTTACATTCTTTAGATTACAGTCATTTGCAGAAGTTTAAGACCACCTGTCAATTTATTGAAAATTAAGATTTTCAAAGAAACAACTAATTACTATAGTCGGAGATATTTGAAAAAATGACACCGCAGATGAATACTTACATTCTTTAGATTACAGTCATTTGCAGAAGTTTAAGACCACCTGTCAATTTATTGAAAATTAAGATTTTCAAAGAAACAACTAATTACGTTATCGGAGATATTTGAAAAAATAACACCACAGATGCATACTTACATTCTTTAGATTACAGTCATTTGCAGAAGTTTAAGACCACCTGTCAATTTATTGAAAATTAAGATTTTCAAAGAAACAACTAATTACTATAGGCGGAGATATTTGAAAAAATGACACCGCAGATGAATACTTACATTCTTTAGATTACAGTCATTTGCAGAAGTTTAAGACCACCTGTCAATTTATTGAAAATTAAGATTTTCAAAGAAACAACTAATTACTATAGTCGGAGATATTTGAAAAAATGACACCGCAGATGAATACTTACATTCTTTAGATTACAGTCATTTGCAGAAGTTTAAGACCACCTGTCAATTTATTGAAAATTAAGATTTTCAAAGAAACAACTAATTACTATAGTCGGAGATATTTGAAAAAATGACACCGCAGATGAATACTTACATTCTTTAGATTACAGTCATTTGCAGAAGTTTAAGACCACCTGTCAATTTATTGAAAATTAAGATTTTCAAAGAAACAACTAATTACTATAGTCGGAGATATTTGAAAAAATGACACCGCAGATGAATACTTACATTCTTTAGATTACAGTCATTTGCAGAAGTTTAAGACCACCTGTCAATTTATTGAAAATTAAGATTTTCAAAGAAACAACTAATTACTATAGTCGGAGATATTTGAAAAAATGACACCGCAGATGAATACTTACATTCTTTAGATTACAGTCATTTGCAGAAGTTTAAGACCACCTGTCAATTTATTGAAAATTAAGATTTTCAAAGAAACAACTAATTACTATAGTCGGAGATATTTGAAAAAATGACACCGCAGATGAATACTTACATTCTTTAGATTACAGTCATTTGCAGAAGTTTAAGACCACCTGTCAATTTATTGAAAATTAAGATTTTCAAAGAAACAACTAATTACTATAGTCGGAGATATTTGAAAAAATGACACCGCAGATGAATACTTACATTCTTTAGATTACAGTCATTTGCAGAAGTTTAAGACCACCTGTCAATTTATTGAAAATTAAGATTTTCAAAGAAACAACTAATTACTATAGTCGGAGATATTTGAAAAAATGACACCGCAGATGAATACTTACATTCTTTAGATTACAGTCATTTGCAGAAGTTTAAGACCACCTGTCAATTTATTGAAAATTAAGATTTTCAAAGAAACAACTAATTACTATAGTCGGAGATATTTGAAAAAATGACACCGCAGATGAATACTTACATTCTTTAGATTACAGTCATTTGCAGAAGTTTAAGACCACCTGTCAATTTATTGAAAATTAAGATTTTCAAAGAAACAACTAATTACTATAGTCGGAGATATTTGAAAAAATGACACCGCAGATGAATACTTTATATGTTTTAGAACACAAAAAGACCGAAAGCAGTATTTTGTGTGGCTACCTATGTGTTTTTGTAACAGATAGAATACGATGCGGCATACTGTCAATGAGGGATTTGCAATGGTAAATTGAAATGTCTTTGCACCACACTTACTTTATCGGGTCAATCAAAGCTTACGAATTTGATGGCTGTTTTTCTGCTACCTTGTCTTTTAAAATGGTCCACACATTATTGATGGGGTTAAGGTCGGAACTATTACCTGGGCAGTCAAGTACAGTTATGTTTTTCCTCTGCAGGTAGTCCTTTACTGTCTTTACTTTGTGGCATGGAGCAACATCATGCGTAAAGATTGTGCATCTGCGCACTTGCATATGAGTTAACAGCTTCTCACGTAACATTTCCACATTAAAAGGACCAGTCATGGTAATGCCTGCTGGCAAAAAGGATAATGAAGCACTCCCGGATGCTGATATAGCACTCCATATCATCTGACTGCGCGGATATCTCACGGTGCTAACGGTGTATTTTTCATCCAAACGTTTGACTTTTGATCATCAAATATGTGCTTCACGTGATTCAAATTGACGTTCAGTTGATTCATCAGAAAAAATAACTTGGCTTCAATTTTCAGTAGTGCACGATTGATGACGCTTCGCAAACTGAAGACTGTTCTTTCTCATGACAGATGTTAGTCTAGGGTCATGTGCCTGTTTACAAGACTTTAATCCAGAATATTTGCTAGGACGTATACCCTTTTGAATGCAAAAAGGCCTTGATTATCTTGCACGAACTACTCAGAAAACGCACAACTACACTATCTACCAACAAGTAATTGTACACCTGTGATAGCAAAGGAAAACAAAGTTTATTCACCTTCAATAGTTGGTGGAGCCTCCATGAGCGGCGATTACAGCTGCGACCCTCCGGGGCATACTCTCAACTAGGCATTGTACGACGGCTAGCGGTATTTTCTTCCACTCGGCTTGGAGAAGACAGATCAGTTCCTTCACTGATTTCGGACGGTGGGGGCATCCCTTAAATCGACGCTCCAACTCGTCCCAGAGGTGCTCGATAGGGGTAAAGTCCGGGCTCTGCGCAGGCCAGCCCATTCGATTAACCCAATTGTCACCATACCAAGCCATGGTGGAACTCGCAACATGACAGGTGGCATTGTCATCCTGAAAGTAACATGGGTCCACCCCGTAATACTGCCACAACGTAGGAAGCACATGGTCATACAAAATGGTGCAGTAGGTCTTGGCGTTGAGTCTACCAGGAATTGCGACCAAGGGTCCCGTTCCATACCAGGAGAAACACCCCCATAGCATAATTCCACCGCCGCCGAACTACAAAGTTGGCACAATACATTCCGTCAGGAGGCGTTCTCCAGGCAGACGTCAAACCCAGACCCTAACATCTGAACGGTAGAGGGTGAACCTTGATTCGTCGCTCCAGAGAACCTGTTTCCACTGTTCAACGATAAACTGTCGACGTTATTTGCACCACGTTAGCTAAGCAGCGCTATTGGACTCGGTGATCAAAGGCTTGTGGGCGGCAGCACGTCCATGATAACCGAGCAGATGGGCTTCCTTACGGATGGTATTCATCGAACGAACACTCCTGGATGCCTGTTGAAACTCCTTGCGGATGTGGCCCATCGATTTGGTGCGGTTCTTCCCAATTTCTCTGGCCAGCACCCGTTGGTCTCTAACTCCCAGTTTTGTGCGTCTGCCGGGTCGGGGCACATTCCGACAGTCACATCTCATCTTCCACTTGCCAATCACGTAGGCCACTGTTGATTTTGGGTACTTCAACTCGCTGGATATGCCACGTATGGATCGGCCATTTCGGTGATACCCGACGATTACACCTTTCTCGAAATCAGAGAGCTCCGAACTGCGTGGCATCTTGCATGCGACTGGTTGCGTTGTTGTTTCCCACACGATATTTACCGGCGGCGGCCGTGACGTGTATCAGGACTGCAGATATCGTCGATTGCAGGGGTGTCCAATTACTTGTTGGTAGATAGTGTAGCAGTCTCGCTCATATTCACCTTTCGGCTTATGTCACGTTCGGAGTATCCTTCATGATATAAAGTCACTATTTGTGCTCTCTGAGTAACACTTAATGACTCTTTTTGGATATTTTTCCCTATATAGAAAATCGTACATATAAAACCTCTCAGCATGAAAACCAGAAGCAAACTGACGCTCTCACGCTCCCCCAACTTTCTCAACAGCTGCCGCTGTAGGATGATGCAACATCGACAAGAAGGTGAGTAATACAAACAATAGCTGTCACAATCGGCAGAAATCTCCTAATGCCAACAGGTGGTTTTACACTTTTGCAAATGACTGTAATTTCAGCAATCAGACATCGGTACTGAACTGTCTTTAGTTCACTGTTCTGCATGTAATATCTCCTTAGAGTGCTAAAATTTGCGCCGCCCTAAAGCAGAAATCAACCTAACACTTTCCGATTTCTTTGTAGCACGTCTTTTGTAGAAAAAGATCTTGCTCATGTAATCACTTTGTCTGTCCGCCCATCCGTCTGTTTGTGGACACCATATCTCTGAAACTAATAGTCCCATTCGAAAAATTATTTTTGCATTGAGAAGCTTTAGATATGAGAATGATAATCTTTGAATTGGAGTCTTTTCCGATGCAGAACTTTGCCTTTAATGCAGATGATATCAAATTCAAAATGCATTTATTCCATATATTTGCTTGTAAATACCCAATTCAAAGAAATCTTCTTTCCTTTTGATGCCACTTTAATGAAAGCTATTTTGGGTACAGTATCTTTTTCAAGTAATCCATTGATCTTCTGCAAGGAGCTTAAAGGTAAATTGCGTTTTCTGCGATATCTCTGCTTCTAAAAATCTGATTTGAAACATTCTTGTTGCGTCACATTCAGCTCCTAATTGGGAAATGCTTTGCATATATGTTCTCATTTTTGGTAAGGAATGGTTTGGCAACCAGGTGGCGTGAGTTTTTTCGTTTGATGTGCTTTTCGCAAAATCTAAACTTCTGAAAACCCCGTTGAAGAAAATATTGCCTAGACCGATGTGGCTCACCTCGGGAAACTTCTAGAGAATATTTCCTGCTTCAAATAGCGCACAGTTTGTTTTGCCAGGGGGCGTAGATGTATATCTTGTTTTTGGCGATATTTCTGCTTTTAAGTGTCTGATTTGAAAAGTTATTTCTTTGTTTTAGAACGTTTCCGGTGCGAAATGTTTCTCATACAATTTCAATTTTTTGTTAAGTCGCAAGTGCGCCACTAGAAAGCGTAAGTTCACCTTTCCCCTAACAGCAATATCTACGGGACTAAAAATCCGATCGAAAAAATTGCTTTTCGATCAGACATTACTAATTATGAAAACTCTTTGTGTGTATTTTTCTTCCAAAAATAATACACAGTTTGCCGCTAGGGAATGAAAATGTTTTAATCTGCTATTCTCAACATCGCTGCTTCTAAATAAATGTTCGATTTAAAAAACTTATTTAAACGGCTCATTCCGGAATAAGTCACTCTACCAATTGAGCTACGCGAACGTTCGTTCTGACTGCTAGCTGCCTTTTATGTCGTGTGCATCCTGCTGGCAGGTACGTCACATCTCTCCCCCCCCCTAGAGAGGGCCGGGGGCATGCCCCACGGATCAGCTGTCGTCACCGTGAGTCGTTGCAGGCAGTCATCCGCTGTAAAACGTGCACTCGAGAACTTCCAGTCAATCTAGTGTGTGGTATGCAACGTCACACACATTTATTTTTCGAAGCGCTGAAGAAGGGATTCTCTAATTTTTCCTCTCTCGCGGTGTGGAAAGAACATCACACCATTGCGAGATCTTGAACCGTTCGGGTCATCCGGAAAGTTCGGGCGCCATTACAACGAAGTAAATTTCTCCGTCATTTTTGTCCACGCCGGGGCTCGAACCAAGGTCCCCTCATTCCGGAATAAGTCACTCTACCAATTGAGCTACGCGGACGTTTGTTCTGACTGCTATCTGCCTTTATGTCGTGTGCGTCGTGCTGGCAAGTACGTCACATCTCTGATTGTGTACTTCTGTTTGAAGCTGTATCTCCGCTTCTAAAAACACTATTGAGAAATTTCGTTTTTTACTGTTTGCCATTCACTGCAATAAGGATTGGGAGCATTATTCTCTTTAATTAATGCACAGCTTTCCAGCTAGGGACATAAAGGTCAAAATATTTTTCATGCTGCTCTGCTTCCGGGAGACCTATTCGACAAGCTGTTTTTCCTTTGCATAGCTTTTGCCATGAAGAATACTTTGCGCATATTTTCATCTTTTCCGTTATGCAAAACTTTTGCTCTGGAAGTCGTAGATTTATATCATGTTTCCTTCTATATTGCTTCTTTTAACTGCTTGATTTGAAAATCTCTTTGCCTCTGATACTTCCTCGTGCTGGGAGAAACTTTTTGCGCGCCATTTGTGAATAATTTCCTAACATACTGTTTATCCGCTGGTGGAAGTAAGTAGCTGTTTCTATTTCTGGATGTACACTGAAGAGCAATTGAATTAGAGATACCTGTCTAGTAACGTGTAGCACCGCCTTGATGTCGGCCGCGATTTGTCTCGGCATGGACTCAACAAGACACCGAAAGCGCTGGGAAGCCATACGGATCCACGACCCCTGAACAAGCTCCCACAGTTCACGAATATTTGATAGAGGGGAGGGGGGGGGGTCGGAGCCTCGAACATCTCTCTCGATGGCATCCCAGATGTGCTCGATGGGATTGAGGTCAGGTGACCTAGCTAGCCAAGAAAGCGAGGTCACGACGGTGGAATGTTCATCCAACCATTCGGACACAATTCGGGAGCGGTGCATTGTCTTGTTGCAGGATGAGGTCCCAAGTGGGAAGTTGAAGACCCACAAACGGTAGCAAATGGTCGTCCAGGATATCCCGGTAACGTTGACATGTGAGAGACGATGTCACACGTACCAGGGGTCCCATTTCAGTCCATGTAAACAGTCCCCAGACGAGAATGCCAGCCCCACCAGCTTGAAGAGTACCCTGCTGGCAAGAAGGATCCATCGCTTCATGTGGTTTGCGCCGTACTCGTATCCAGCCATCCGTATGTACCAACGTGAATCTCGACTCATCAGTCCAGGCAACATTTTTTCACATGTCTAGGGTCCAGTGGCGATGTTCCCACACCCATGCTAATCTTTGCACTCTGTGATGAGCGGTCAGCAGCGGTAACCTCGTGGGACGATGGCTTCTGTACCCCATAGCGAAGAGATGGTTCTGGATGGTGTGGCTGCTTACACGTTTTTGTGCACCAGCGTTAAATTACCGAATGATTTATTGCACTGTGGCCCGTCTATCCGCTGTTACAATGCGAGCTAACCGACGATGACCCCGCACATCCACACGCTGTTGTCCACGGCAGTTGGCCCCTGCAGGCATGGTTTTACCGGATTCGATGTATTCACGGTGAAACCCGTGACATAGTGGCTCGTGAAAATCCCAATGCTTGCACGACTTCCGAGATGGAGTGACCCATTTGTCGGGCCCCGACAATTTGCCCACGATCAAATGCGCTTAGATCCTTCGTCTTACCCATACTGCGTCCGACTCTTACTGATTCCCGTCGCATCACTCCTTATATTGTCTGATCGCTGCATACGTCATGACGTTTCCGTTTACAGGGCCGCCCACCTTAACACATCTGCATAACGCCAGCTGTCTCTAACTCAATTGCTCTTCAGTGTATAATCGACAAATTCTATTCGCGTCGCAAAGGGTTCGAAAGACGTCCCCATTACAACCGAAAATTCAGTGCCATCTTTCTTGTTGAGAATGCTACCATTCCCGCAGAGGATCGCAAACTATAAACCAATAGCAGCTGAGTAAAGGCATCTTACAAGGAAACGGACATGTGATTGTCGCTGATTGCAAAAACCAAAGTATTATGATGAGATACAGGATCATAAGATATGTTTATATCTGAACTTTGAGCTGTTATGGACAACAGGAGGAGCCACTAGTGCCTTGTTCATGAGCATCATATTATGTTATGTATGTATATTATGAATGCTATATTAAAACTTCTTACAATTATTTTCTATAAAAATAAGTGCAAGAAGTCCGTATAAAAGTATGGTTAAATTCATAACGGACACTGTGTTGGTAACATCGGACATGAACTTTTGGCACGGAGACCACTTTCTCCGTATGCAGTCTTCTGTTCAGTATTAATTTTCAGCGCCTCGATTTCAAAACCTCATCCGCTTTGCATTTTATACACTGCTGGCCACCCAAAATGCAACACCAAGAAGGACACGAGATAGCAAAGCCAGATTTACTGGACACATAACAACACATACAAAGATGAAACGATGGAGCTTACAGGCCCGTGCGAGTTGCGGAACACGCAGACGTCAATAGTTCGTGTGGCCCCCATGGCTGGCAATAACGGCCGCTACACGCCGCGGCATCCAACGAAACAGGCTTTGGATGTGGGCTTGGGGCATGACGGTCCAGGCTGCTTCCACACGTTACCGCAGTTCATTAGGCGTAGCCGCGGGTGGTGCTTGCCGGGCCACTCGGTTGCCGATCAGCGACCAGACGCGTTCGATGGGCGGCATATCGGGAGAACAGGCGGGCCACGGCAGCAGTTACACCTGGTGGGCCGTGAAGAATTGTTGCACGATGCGTGCCACGTGCGGGCGAACATTGTCCTGTTGAAACGTGGCCGCTGGCAGGTCCTGCAGCTAAGAGAGGACTACAGGCTCTAAAACGTCGGAGATGTAGTGGTGGCTGTTGAGTGTACCGGCGATGCGTACCAGAGAGGTGCGGGTGTCATATCCGATTGCGCCCCAAACCATAACGCCAACAGACGGACTGGTATAGCGATGCATAATGCAGGCGTCATACAGTCTCTCGCCGCGGTGCCGTCACACACGGATCCGACCATCGTGGTGTTGCAGGCAGAAGCGGGATTCGTCGGAGAAGACAATGTCGTGCCATTCCGTAGTCCAGGTGCGGTGTTCAACGGCCCACTCGCCGCTACACTCGCCGGTTGTGTAACGTCAATGGTAATCGGGGCAATGGGTGCTGTGCGACAAGTCCCCGCTCCTGCAGACGACGTCGAACGGTACGTGCTGAAACAGGTTGTTGCGCAGCACACCCTAATTCCCGCGCTAACGTTCGTGATATGGCGGTGCGAGCCGTCAATGCCCGCCGCACAACATGCTGGTCCTCTCGTTCGGTGATGTGCCGCGGCTGCGGTAATTGCTCACATAGGTCCGTCCATCCCTCCTGCACCCACCGAATCCATACTTGCCTCACTGTGGCTGGATGTCGTCCCACACGGGCGCCGATGTCTCAGTACGATAAACCGCTGTCGCGATAAGCCACTGTTCGTCCTCTGTCGAACTCCGAAACGTGCTGGAATGACTGCCGTATTCTGCGACGAGGCATCAGGAAGCTTCCCACGCACAGGTCTGGCAGCACAAAAGACTTCCACTACTTACACACCGCCTTCTGTGCACCCTTCTTATAGTACTTCTCGGTGGCGTGCCGGACGCACATGATTTGCCTATGCCCTGCTATGCTAATCGTTTGCATGTCCTTTCGCGGGCGACGCATGCTGCAAATTTCAGGTGAATCGGAGGCTTCCTTCTTGGTGTTGCATTTTGGGTGGCCAGTAGTGTAGATAACTATTAGTATAACATGAAATCTCCGCGACGCTACAATTGGATAACACTCTTGCCCTCCAACTTTCCGATTAACCTCCCCTTCCCATCTCTCTCTTTTATTATTATTATTTTTGTATTTTTTGTAGTAAGTTTAACATATGCTTTATGTTTTTTTATATAACTCATAGTTCTTGATTTCTGTTAGTTCTCTAGGTAATGAATTCCAAAATGTTGGTCCACAGTAATGTAGACTTTGTTTTATGGTTGTAGTTTTAGGTAAAGCTTGTATTAGTATTTGCTGATTTCTAGTATCATCTTAATGTGTATAAATAGTTATTTTTATTAGATCATGTTCTATGTTATTTTTTATTCCTTTATACATAATTTTCCCAAAGTTAAAATCGTATAATTGCTTAAGAGTCATTATAGTATATTTATTAGGGAAAACTCTTGTCAAACCATGAATACCCAAACGCATATAATTATTACTGCTAAAATTGTATTTTAAATCTATTAGTCTAACAAATTTATTTCGAAGTATTTGCAGTTTTTTAATATTGGATGGAGTTGTTTGACCCCATGTCTGTGTGCAATAATTAAGGTGTTTATGTATTAAGGTAAAATATAATAATTTTAATGTTTTAACCGTAAGATTTATTAAAACATGGCTTACAATTCCTATATTTTTAGATATTTTACTCAGAAGATTTACTATACGTTTATTCCATTTTAAATCATTATTGAGTTTAATTAAAAGGTAAGTAAAGTTACTTAATATTTCAGTTGATTTGTTATCCAATAATAATGGTATATTTATATCTTGTTTTGTTTTCTGTCTAGAAAAAAATTACCGCTTCAGTTTTATTTGTATTTAGTACCAGTTCATTAGCTCCCAAACACCCCGTATATTTCTGTAGTTCTATATTGCCTTTGTAAAATTATTCCGTTTGGGTCAGTTCCACTGAATAACAAAGTGGTATCATCTGCATAAAGGATATGAGATTTAGCGTCTATATTAAAAATACAATTTATATAGATATTAAACAGCAGTGGTCCAAGTATTGATCCCTGTGACACCCCCATTTCTACTTTTTTCCGTTGGTGAATAATAATTCTCCAGTTGAGTAAATTGACTTCTCAGCAAGTTTCTGGATCAGCTCTAAAGTATTATTTCAAAAACCTTTGAAGGGTTCTTTAAAATATCTTTTTTTTTCTTTTCAAAAACAAAAACGGAAATAAAACCAGGTCAAAATCGGGTCAGGAACACCTTGAGTCGACCCGTTTGACCCGTAGGAAATTGTCGACCCGTGACCCGTTTCCATGTCTGGTCATAATTCAGTAATCACTCAGGGTATATGCTTGGTGTAATTAGGAAAGATAAGAAGAGGAACTTGTGGATAAGGAAAATGACAGGAGTGGACGACATCATGACCAGATTGAAATCACTGAAACGACAATGGGCTGGTCACGTTGCCAGAAGAACGGACCACCGATGGACAACCGAAATATTAGACTGGATTCCGAGGGACAGGAAAAGACCCAGAAGAAGACCCCATGGAAGATGGATGGATGAAATTCGAAAGTATGCTGGAGTGACATGGAGGAAACAGGCCCAACACAGACAATTGTGGAAGAAATTTGGGGAGACTTTCATCCAGCAGTGGAATGATAATGGTTGATGATGATGATATACTTGTACACAGTGCGTCAAAGAAGTTTTAAGACTGGCGCTAGATTTCAGCCTACGGTGGGGCCACCAGTGTAATCGCGAATGCGTTATAAACCGTGACCATCTGCTTGCTTTCTGCCAAAAGTACTGCGCAGTTCTTAAAGTAATTCAAACGAAACGGCAGTTCGTTAGAGAAGTAAAATTATTTTCATGTTGAATTATTAAGATGGAACAAAGGGCTGTTATTAAATTTAACGCAAAACTTGGTAAAAGTGCCTCGAAAACGTAACAAATGATGAAACAAGTTTACGGTGAGTTTTGTTTAAGTAGATGAAATGTTTTCCTATGGCACGAACGTTTTTTGAACGGAAGAGATACGCTAGAAGATGATAAGCATACCGGAAGAAGGGCCGCCCCGGTGGCGCAGTGGTCTAAGGCGCTGGCCTCTGATCATTCGTCCGTAAGGGGTCCGGGTTCGAATCCCGGTCACGAATGGATGTTGTGTTTGTCTTACGGCACTGGCTCTCTCCTTCCCTGGAACCAGTGACCCTAAATTAGGGACTGGAGACTGCTTATAGCCCATTGAGTTGCTCGCGGTGGTCGTTAAAACCTCCAATCAAAAAAAAAAAAAAATAAAAAAATAAAACTACCGGAAGACCAAGTTAATCTAGGACACCTGAGATTATTGAAAAAGTGCGTGATTTTGTGGCAAACAATCGATGTGCGTCACTAAGAATGATGGAAAAGTCTTTAAACATCAACAAAGAAATGATTCGAACCATCCTGCATGAAGATTTGGGCAAAACAAAAGTCTGTGCTAAATTTGTTCCACACACGTTAACCAATGAACAAAAATCAAAGAGAAATGCACATTGCAGAGACATTATTTCAGCCGCTGAAAATGATCCAAACTTCTTAAAATCGATTGTTACAGGGGATGAATATATCCCTTTACTTGCTTCTTGACACCTATAAATGGTGTTTTCAATATGATCAAAAACAAAGTGACAAAGTGCTGAATGGAAGTCAAAAAACTCGCCACAAGCCAAAAAAAACAAGAAAAGTTCCATCGAAAATCAAAACAATGCTCATTAGATTCTTCGATAGTAAGGGTATATTATCCACAAAGAATTTGTTCCAAGTTGTCAAACAATTACTGGTGAGTTTTTATTTAAATGTTTTGAGGCGTTTGATGGGCAGAATTCGTCACATTCGTTCAGAATATCGGGATGAAAACAGTTGATGTTTGTTGCACGATAATGCACCCAGTCACACCTCACTTCTTGTTTGCAGATTTTTGGCGAAAAATAACGTCTCTGTGTGTTGAATCCTCCACCGTATTCGCCTGATTTGGCACCCTACGACTTTTCTTTATTCCCAAAACTTAAAATGACGTTAAAAGGGTGTTATTTTGATGACATTTCGACCATACAAACAGCTTCGACGCGTGCTTTGGAGGCAATTCCGCAAAGTGAACTGGAACAGGCATTCGAATCCTTATTCTGTCGCTGTAACAAGTGTATTGAAGCCGGAGGGACTTATTTTGAATAACAAACCAAAACAAATTATAATTTCTTGTTTCTATTTCATTTTACAGACCCAGTCTTAAAATTCTTTTGCCACACTGTGTATGTGTGTTGAATTTGTTTATCTTTGAATTTTCGTTTCCCTTCCAGAATGTCTTCCACCTTCTGTTCCACTGAATGGTATGTATCTTGTGCAAAGAAAAAAGCATACCGGGCCCAAAACTATTCATTACATTTGTGCGAAAGGATTTCTACTTAATGGGAGCAACAAGAGGTCGTGCGGTCTCAACAATACGTGGACAGACAAAGTGCCGTTTTGTGGTAAAAAAATTGTTTTATCCCTTTACTTGTTTCTTGACACCTATAAATTTCCGAAACGTAAGAGTTTCCTGTTTTCGCTAAGAAAACGGTATTGGTTGTTTATGATGCATTTTACGCAAACTGTAGTTAGTTATATAACATTCTCATTTATTGTATGTGTGCATTTTTCATTCACGTGGAGAATGAGAAATTCTCGTTATACAGGGCAATTCCAAAGAAGCTTCATGCATTTGTATACTTATGTTTCTTCTTTTGGAATTTACGAACGTCTCGCCTTACAAGATGTCACCCACGCGTAATTCGGAGCCAGAGGTTTTAGAGAACTAGCAATTATAAGGCACAAATACCATCCTTAGGATTTGAACCCGAACCCAACAGCAAAGAGAAATCAGAGGCCCGCTCATCAGAACACTCGACTGTTGACGACCGTGTGGAATCACACAAAATTTTATCATTATTAAATTAACTCGGGGTCATCAGAATGGGCTGAAATTATGTCGAACGAATATATTCGCTATCTAAGAACAGGGCCGTACGTAGCTGGAAAGAGTAAACCCGCGGAAACAAAAAGACGTCATTCCCCTAAATAAGCACTTTGTTGTTGAAAGTGCTTATTTAAGGGAATGATTAACACTAATCCTTTCTGACTGATAACCTTCCAAAAGGGAAATAACAATGGCGATGAACCTTCGATATGTTTTAGCCAATAGTATATTTTTGGCTAGTCTGTGCATTTAGTTATACACTCACGGACAATCTAATGTGCGCACCAAGAAGAAAGCATCAGATTGAACTGAAATTTTATGGACGTAATGCTACAGATAAATGATGCACATGATGACAAAAACAAAGCCGCAGGACAATCACAGAGGGATCTGTGGCACGCAGTTCGGTCATCTTCAATAGCGCGTCGCACCACCTCATGCAGCGATACATGCTGCAATGCGGTCCGGCATGGAGACGAACAGACGCCTGATATTGTCCTGCGGCAGACTTGCTCACACGTGTTGGACGTTGTGCTCCAAATCCCGGATAGAATGCCACGGCAGCAGCCGGCGTTTCAACTGGTCTCACACATGTTCGATAGGGGACATGACGGGGAGCGGGCAGGCCATGGAAACATCTGGACATGGCGTAGGCAGTCCTGGGAAACCCGAGCCGTGTGCGGGCGAGCATTATCCTGCTGCTGCTGGTATAGCGCACCTGGAATACCGGCCAGGAATGGGAACACATGTGGCCGTAGGATCTCATCCACATACAGCTGGCCTGTCAATGATCCACGCACCACTACTAGAGCTGATCGGCTACCGTAGGCAATGGCTCCTAAGACCATAATTTCCTGCCGTGGGGGAGGTGTGACGCTCGATAGCGAAGTTGGGATTGTGCCGTTGACACGGGGACCTCCACACCCGGCAAGATTACCACCTGTCCCCAAAACGGAGCGACCCTCATCACTAAACACCCCAAGTCGCCAGTCTGTGGCGCTTCACCTCACTCTGGCCTGGCACCACTGCAGACGAAGTCGGCGATGTTCCGGTGTCAATGATGGCAGCAAACGTAAGGGGAGATGGGATCGCAGATTCGCTTCCGCGAGGCATCGGGAAATGGTTCGTGGGCACATAGGAGCCGCTACATCGTCTCCCCGTGGGTTCCGTTCGTGCCTGGCGCACTAACCGTCGATCCTCTCTACCCGTGATTCTCCTGGTCCATCAGGAGCCGCTCCAGCGTGTGGAAGTACTGTCACGTGTCGACTGCTCGCAACACAATCGGACGGTATGGTCAGAACGATCCACGTGGAAAAAGCTATGCTGCGCACCGACCAACCCTGCGGTTCTTAGCCCGATGATCAGGCTTCTCTCAAAGTCCGTAAGTTGCGTAAATCGACGTCTTTGACATCTACGCGGCCTTCTTGTCACTCTGTACGCTTGCTAGCGTCGGCCGGTGCTTTTCGCTTTCATGGGCAGTGACTACACGCCAGTTTATAAGGCTGCCGGTTGTTGCTTTCAGTGCCACCACAGGGTGTGCGGTCATGCGAACTAGCACCAAACGTGAATCATTTGCATACCAGCACGCACTGTAGCTATTTGCAAAGTTTCGCGGTTGTAGCGTGTTTTCTTCTAGGTAAACAAATTTCATTGTCCGCGAGTGTATTAAGTCTTTGTATTGTTGGTACATACAAAGCTTGTAACCACTGGCTTATGACCGTTCCTCCGAGTTGGGTCCGCGTTCGAATCCCGGTAAGGCGTTGTTGATGTGTTTGTCTTACGGCCTCGGTTCTCCCCTTCCCTGGAACCAGTGGCCCTAAATTAGGAACGGGCGTCTGCTTATAGCACACTGAGTTGCTCACCGTGCTGTTAAATCTCGAAAATGAAATAAAAGCTTCTTGGGTAATCAGCTCCTTTCATATATTTTCAGATGGAAACTTTAACGGATATTGTTGACCCTCTGTGCAAAAGTTTTACCCGTTGTATGTGAGACTTATTTAGAGGTGACCAGATGATGCTTATCTCATTTCAGTCGGAATATCAGTTGTCTCAGTAAGAATAATGGCGTTCGTATCTTTCATTTCGTATACGCCCTTTTTTTCTTGAACAAGGAGCAGTTGAATTTCAGTAGCCGCCCCGGTGGCGCAGTGGTCTAAGCGATGGCCTCTGATCATTCGTCCGAAAGGGGTCCGGGTTCGAATCCCGGTGAGGCATGGATGTTGTGTTTGTCTTACGGCACTGGCTCTCTCCCTTCCCTGGAACCAGTGACCCTAAATTAGGGACGGGCGACTACTTATAGCCCATTGAGTTGCTCACGGTGGTCGTTAAACCTCCAATCAAAAAAAAAAAAATTCAGTAATTACCGCGAAACTCTTCTTTTCTCCCAGTGGTGGATTCAAATCTTCCTACACCGGAGCGGCTGTTCTATCAATTGAACAACATTGACAAGGCTTACCGCTGCAACTTGTTGTCTTGATGTATGCATCACCTTAGGGGTACGTCTCATATAACCTTCGCCCCCTTGAGAAAAGCGGAGGCCCGAAATTTAAGGTTTAGGGCACGCCGAAAAAACAGGCTTGAAGGAGCTTTCTGCAGAAGGAATTCTTTTCAATTCCAGACGACGCCGCCCCGGTGGCGCAGTGTCGTTGGCCTCTGATCATTCATCCGGAAGGGGTCCGGGTTCGAATTCCAGTGAGGCATGGAAGTTGTGTTTGTCTTACGGCACTGGCTCTCTCCCTTCCCTGGAACCAGTGACCCTAAATTAGGGACGGGCGACTGCTTATAGCCCATTGAGTTGCTCACGGTGGTCGTTAAACCTCCAATCAAAAAAAAAAAAAAATTCCAGACGATGTGTGGAAAATCATCACACATTTATTTCGAACCTTTGATTAGTTCCAGACGATGTGTGGAGGAACCATCTTACACTTTTCGAACCTTTGATTAATTCCTGACAATGTGTTGAAGAACGATCGCAAGATTTTTTCGAACCTTTGATTAATTCCAGACGACGTGTGGAAGAACCATCGCATGTTTTTTTTTTTTTTCGAGCCTTTGATTAGTTGCAGGCGACGTGTGAAAGAACCGTCGTACACTTTTCGAACCTTTGATTAATTCCAGACGACGTGTGGAAGAACCATCACATATTTTTTTGAACTACTGATTAATTCCAGACGATGTGTGGAAGAACCATCGCATGTTTTTTTTCGAGGTTTTGATTAGCTGCAGACGACGCGTGGAAGAACCGTCGTACACTTTTCGAACCTCTGATAAATTCCAAACAATGTGGAGAGAACAATCGCACGATTTTTTTAACCTTTGATTAATTGCAGACGATGTGGGGAAAAATCATCACACATTTGTTCGAACCTTTGATTAATTCCAAGACGATGTGTGGAAGAGCTATCACATATTTGTTTCGAGCTATTGATTAATACCAGACGATGCGTATTTTTTTTTTCGAAACTTTTATTAGTTGCAGACGATGTGTGGAAGAACCATCGCATGTTTTTTCTAACCTTCGATTAGATAAAGAAGATATGTGGAAGATCCAACGTATATTTTTCAAACACTTGATTTATTCCAAACAATGTGTGGAAGAACCGTCGTACGTTTTTTTCGAACCATTGATTAATTCCAGATGATGTGTGGAAGAACCATCACAAGATATTTTTCAAACCTTTGATTAATTCAGGACGACGTGTAGAAGAATCACCACACATTTTTTCGAACCACTGATTAATTCCAGGTAATGTGTGGAATAACCACAGCATATTTTTTTCGATCCTTTGTGCAGACGACGTGTGGAAGAACCATCACATATTTTTTCGAACTACTGATTAATTCCAGGCGATGTGGGAAAGAGCCATCGTATATTTTTTTCGAACTTTTGATTAGTTTCAGACGATGTATGGAAGAATCATTGCCCATTTGCTCAACCTTTGATTAATTCTAGACGATGTGTGGAAGAGCTATCACATATTTTTTCTAACTATGGATTAATACCAGACGATGTGTAGAAGAACCATCGCATGTTTTTTTCTAACCTTTGATTAGTTGAAGACGATGTGTGGAAGAACCATCGTATACTTTTTGAACATTTTATTAATTCCAAACAATGTGTGGAAGAACCACCGCACGTCTTTATCGAACCATGGATTAATTTCAGACGATGTGTGGAAGAACCGTCACATCGGTCTTCCCAATCGACGCTGCAAGCTAAGAGATTCTTCTATGATCTACCGCTACCAAAATCGATGTACCGTGGAGCAGTTGCGATCCAATTTTTCAGGAAAACTTTGCATAGACAGATCACTCAGAACGTAAAACGACCACGATCTGCCCTCTCTCAAAGCTATTCAACTGAATGCAGGGCACCTTTGTCTCCGGGGCATTTTATACCCTGTACTGTTCTTTACAGTAATTCACTTACTGTGACCAAAGTAGATTTTAACACCAAGACATTCGCTTCAACTCTAATGCCTAGGACAGATGTTTATCCTCTTTAATGGGTCGAAAGTGACGACCGATTAAACCCCTTTTTTTATTATTTGCATATCTCTGAACTACCTAACTGTCTGCCACTTTGCATACATTCTTGTTCATTCCTTACTGGTGTTTGCCGTTTTTTGAAACTGAAAGTTATATAAAACGATTCATAACAACACAAGTGTATATTTTGAAGAAAAATGTTTTTTAAGTCTCTTGATATTCATTTGAGGGAGTTGAAGTAATGTAGTTCAAACAGCTATAGAATTCTTAAGATACTTTGAAAAGAACATAAACTGTTCTTGAAACATTTCCAAAATCCAGTTTCAGAATCATACATCACGAGTAATAAAGGAAGTGATAGAAATTATATAATTGAAAATTGCTTTCTAGAAACAAACCATATACACTGAGTGGCCATTTTATTATGACAACCCCCTCAGCACTTCGTTGGGCCACCTTTTGCCTTTAATACTGCGTCGATTCTCCGTGGCATGGACTCCACGAGATGTTGATAGGTGGTTTGTGGAATCTGAGACCATGCTTGATGAATAGCACTTTCCACGAGTGTGAGATTGCAGGGTTGTGGATCCAGCTGTCTGATGGCTCGTTAAACTTCGTACCAGAAATTCTCAATGGGGTTGAGATCTGGAGATTGTGGGGGCCACGTAAGCAAAGTAAACTCACCGGCATGTTCCTGAAACCAATCCTATACAATACGATCATTATGGCAGGACGCGTTATCTTGTTGAAAGTAGCCATCGCCGTTGGGATAAACCATCCAAATGACAGGATGCACTTGGTCCGCAACGATGTGTAGATATGATATGCCAGTCAGACGTTGATCAACACGACTTAAAGGACCCAAAGCATGCCGGTAAAACGTTCCCCAACCCTTAACGTTGCCTCCACCAGCTTGAAGGGTTGTAGCAATGCATTTAGGGTCCATGCTTTCGTGCTGTTTCCGACAAATTCTCACTCGGCCATCGGCATGATGCAACTGAAAACGTGATTCGTCGAACCACATAATTTGTTTCCAATTATCGACTGTCCAATCCTTGGGCTCCTCTGCGAACTGGAAACTTTTTCTCTTGTTAACTGCAGACAGCAAAGGTGTTCGAACAGGCCTTCGGCTGCCATATCCCATCCGATGCAATGTACGACGAACAGTGCGTGCAGAGATCATTTAAGGGGATCCTTGATTAAGATGGTTTGTAATTTGCTGAACTGTTGCCCTTCAGTTGTCTGTTACCAGTCTGGGCATTCTTTGTTCTGCCTGAGCAGTCACTAGTCGATGACGACCAAACGTTGCACGTAGAGTCCCAGTTTTTTGGCTGACTGTCCAGGCTTTAAACACTTTAACAACAGAACTGCTGCTCTGGAACATTAGACGAATGCGGCGTTTTCGGTGCTACTCGCTCCATGGCTCCGAGCTCCTACAATCATCCCACGTTGAAAGTCCGTCAAATCGCATTTTTTACCCATCTCGCCACCCAAAAATCACTTTTACTACTGTCGCAAGCACTAAGCTTTCCCTTTTTATACTAGCCTCGCCCTCTGGCGGCATCAGCGTGCAGCCATAGCTCATTTTCTTAAAACTGTCAGGTGGTCATAATAAAGTGGCCACTCAGCGTATTAACAGGCTGAGCATCCTCTATTCAAAATGCTTGGGGCCACAGCTGTATAGTTTTTTTTTTTTTTTTTTTTTTTTTTTTTCGGTTTTTGAGATATTCTGAATTGTATATCTATGTATATATTGAGATAGCTTGAGTATGAGACAAAATTTAAACATCAAATCCATTTATATTTCAATAAATTGGGGGATTTCAATATTTCAAGAAATTAAAGTGGTTCCAGAAAATTCGTTCGGAGAGAACGAATCAGCAGACTCTGTAGTTCGCAAACGATACTTTTCTGAAAAGAAATATTCTACCAAAAAACCAACCCCCGCAAATAATTGTTCATAATTATTTTCAAAGAACCAGTCCCTGCAAATAATTGTTCAGAATTATTTTCAAAGAACCAATCCCCGCAAATAATTGTTCAGAATTATTTTCACCAGACATCAAATGCTCAGTAGGGTGTCTCGATGAGGTAAATGTACTAGTCAGAAAATGTTATCTTTTTCAGATGTGTAAATAATGCAATACATTTTGTGAATATTTTGAAACATTTTGGCGTAAAAACTAAGAAAAAGAAATTGCCATAAGATTACAAATAAATTCCAACTGAGAATCTTCATTAATCTGTAAAAGTCACCGAACGTCACAAACGGACCATAATGAACCGACTCGTGAGTCGTTCTCCGCGGATATATTTCACCCGAAGAGTCAACAAACGACACAAGAGCATCCGACTCTGAACCAAATTGTAGCAGTCATCCGCTGCTGAAATCACTCACCTGAAGAGATAACGAGCAAAACAGGCGGGAATCAGACTCTAAACCGATTTGCGAAAGTCATTCCTCGCGGAATTCGTTCTCCGGAAGAGATAACGAACGACACAAATGAACCAGACTCTGAACCGATTTGCGAAAGTCATTTCCTACAAAAATCATTCACCAGAAGAGATCAACGACACAAGCGGAGCAGACTCTGAACAGAGTTGCGAAAGTCATTCCCTGCGGAAGTCATTCACCGGAAGTGTCAATGAATGAATCAGTGCGAACGAATTGTTTTTGTGAGTCGTAGAATCGATTCTTTTAGAAGCTTCTCTACGACGAAACAGAATGTCAGAGTCACACTCAAGATATCTTAAATCACGTGTCGTAGCTGATGGGATGCGCAGAGACCTCGGCAACGCCTAGAACCTTTCTGGAAGTTTTCGTTTGTGACGCCATGTTGATGCTTGAAATATGTTTCAGATTTCTGAGGTTTTCGGTTTCCTATATTTTCGGATAACTGATGCTCAACTGTGAAAACGCAAATTTGCTGGGGACAGAGTTCGAATTCGTATCCATCTGCTCCGGAGACGAATGTTTTACCAATTAAGCTACAACGACGGAATGTATTGCTGCAACTTTGCCATCTTAACATATGCGTCACCTATGTAGTACGTCTGTATATTCCGCCTTGAGAAAAGACATCGTTGGAATCCTTAGTTTCCAGGTAAGCTGGCAAACCGTGCTTGAAGTAGCTCACTATAGAAGAAGGAATTCTGATTAATCCCAGACGATGTGTGGATGAAGCATCACACATTTTTTGAAACAAAGAAGGAATTTTTTCATTAATTCCACACGACGTGTGGAAACAACATCGTACATTTTTCGAAGAACTCAACGGCCAGTAGATTCATTTCCACATTCGGGCGACGTTGTGAAAACCGCACCCTTCTGCTCCGGAATCGAATGTTTTTCCAATTAAGCTACACCGACGAAATTTACCGCTACAACTTTGCCACTTTGATATCTGCTCCACTTCGGTAGTACGTCACACAACCTCTCTATACATAAACTTAAAAACGTATGCAAATGGAATTATAATACGTCGTTCGTTCGTCTTTCAAGAAACTAAATTTAAAACACGCATAATTCACAAGAATTAATAAGCATTTAAAGTGTCCTTAGTTGTATAACCGTCCCAATATTTAAAATCTGTCGTCCATTTAATCGTACGCGTGATTGGCTTATAATGGACGTTCCATTGTAGATGTGTGTGTGTGTGTGTGTGTGTGTGTGTGTGAAGAGCTCAGAAACCCATTGGTTTCCACGACCTGAGCTATACAGTTTCAAAATACAAAATAAGCTATCTAGAGCTCGAGGATCCATTGGATTTCTGAAAAGTCGGCGATTGTGGCGCTGGTTGACGTCTGTATTATGTTCAAAATCAAACCAAATGCTCATCTCATTACCAGCACTTCTCTGTAGAGCAACCAGGACTTACTTGACTGTTCCGAAGAAGTATCCCGAAATACATTCAAAACATGTCTCTTATGGAATTGTTAAATAGAACTTACGAATGTTTTCAGTGTTTCAGAAATTATTTTTCTTCGCGCTTCGTCAAAATTTCAGATAGTGACCAGCAACAGCCGGCCAAAAAAACGGCGGGATAATACCTGGAATAAAAAAAATGGAAATTGATCTTGTAAAAATGTTCTTCTGAAAAGCAAAGTGAACGAAAAAAACTTCTTTTTTGAATTCATTATAGTTCTTTGTAGGCTGAGATGCCCTTTTTTAAAATCATTTTTCATCTGAAAAGCAGAAAAAGGCGGTAAATAAATCAAAAATGAACTTTTGAATACAAAGAAAATATGCCACAAGAAACCTACTGAGGAATTTTCCATTGATCATTACTAGTGCAGGAACTACTGCGTTTAAAAAAAAATTAAATATGGATCTAAAATTTTGTATTCTTCATAAAAATATTTGTTATTTCTAACGCAAAAGAGTGTATCATTTCTTTACACACTCCAAGTTTAGCGTTTAGCAGCAACTTTGATAATAAATGGGGCCACGTTATTAAGCTCTACTTACTGGAGGACGAACCTCATGTTATTATGATTTAATGCATAAACATTGATCCAATTATGACAAACTTTATATTGTGATAAATTATCTTCTTTTTAGAGTGCGTCATTGATATTTGTGCATTTTCTTCCATCTTCCAGATTCTCCTTCTGAAATTCGGAGTATTTCTGTGAAAGTCTTTTCTTTCCAATGACCGAAAAAACTACCAGGAAAATGAAAGTTCGAAAATAATAGATAATGATCTAAGTACTTGTTCGCTGTACCATATGAGTTCTGGATCCAAACTGACAGTTCGATTAAAAACTAATGCAATCATAAATATCGTCAGACTCTACATAGAGGGAGGTAACTCAGATATTATTTTCCTACGATTTTCATTTTATAAGTATAAAAATGCAGTAACACTTGCTTTGTGCTTCTTCCAATCAACTTATGAAAATACACTGCCTGACAGAGAAAATGCCACACCACGAAGCAAGCCAATCGCACGTAAGGCGCGCGAGGAAATCGCAACCAGCCAATGAGGCCATCAGTCGTGACGACGTCATAGCCGCGACACGTGAGTGGTTCTGCTGTAACCGTGTTTGGAGAACGAACAAGGGTGTCAGTGCTTAAGGCTGTACGAGACCCGCCATCTTGTATTGCTGCCTTCTCTTGTTAACCAACGGGCAAGCGTATTTCACGAATTGCTCGGGTAATGTTGCACATTTTGGAACACCGTTTGTGGCTAACGCAAGATATATGTTAAATAAAGAGTTCCCTGGTTTCAGAATTTTTATAGACCTTTCCCTTCATTTTTTATCTGCAGCGAAAGTCACACCAAGGCGTCTTCCATAGTTTTATTAATTAATAAAAAATACTTAAAGAGTCGAAAATGAAAATATGAAACCAGGGAACTCTTTATTTATCATATATCTTGCGTTAGCCACAAACGGTGTTCCAAAATGTGCAAAATTGCACGAGCAATTTGTGAAATACGCTTGCCCGTTGGTTAACAAGAGAAGGCAGCAATACAAGATGGCGGGTCTCGTACAGCCTTAAGACATCGTCGTACGAGATTTTGTCAAAGGGATGAGTTCACGGCAAGTGTCATCATAAGCCTTGGCACCGCCGGATGGTTCTTGCGTCGTATTGCGGAAGAAACGCAATGTGATGAATGACCTAAATTGATAAATTTCGATCATTCTGTTCTTGAAGTCTCTGTCTTTCCCTTCCCGTGTTAATATTTTTTGTTTCTCGCAATCATTCTTCTCTCCCGTATTGTGTTATTTTTTATTTATTTATTTATTTTATTTTGCGCGCGTCTTTTCGTCTTTGATCTTTGGCAATCGAACTCCCATTTGAATCCATATTCCATTTATTTCGGAAGTTTACACCAGAAAAACACTTGCTCCGTACGATGATTTGCATTTATAGGAATATAGGAATCAATTAAATCTTCAATATGCGCAAGTAAACTGTTCTTAGGATAGTAAACTATTCTGCATTTATAATTTTTATTTGCTACTTGCTTTGTTTTAAATATGGATGAATATTGGATTGGGTAAATTAGAAGTTCGAGGAGCAAAACAATCAGAAAATTGTGTTACATTTGGATTTTGGGAGTTATATCCTAAACCTGAAGAATTAAAATCAAAGACGTCGGGCCAACAGAACGTAATCATATTCTGCGTACGAGAGTTTGTTGTATTAACTGTTAACCATTAAGCATGTTATTGTGTGTGCGTGTGTGTAACTGAGCATAAATTTATATTATGTTCTGGGCAAAAGTGTTAAAGACGACAGTACTTCACTCGTATAAACTGTGATCTGACTCCACGAAAGGTTCGATTATGAAATGACGATAATATACTTAAGTTCACTGAATACTATTTATTGCATTTGCCGTACTTCTGGTTACTAGTGGGTTAGTTAACTTACTTATGCCCTCTTTTTACACGAGTTTCGAGTTAGTCCAAAAAGTTACAGAACAAATACTGTCTGTGTTAAAGCAAGTGACAGTTACGCAAATGAAACCTACGACGTACCGCGCCCTGGAAAAAAGCCACCGGGGAGGGTCAGGCTCGTGCCAAAATATATTGCCTCTGCAGGGCTCTAGTAAGGAGATTCAAGTATGGAGAATTCCAACCAAGTTGCTTTGTCACTGCTGTTAAACATCCGCTGAAGGTCAGGGTTTGGAGCTGCATATATGCACATGGCGTTGGGAACCTCCATATTGTCGATGGTACGGTAAATGCCCAAAAATATATCTGGATATTAGAAAACAATATGCTACCATCATCTATAAGACTAAAGCATGAAGAATTCGATTTAAGTTGCTTAGTGACTACTGTTAAGCATCCGTTGAAGGTCATGGTTTGGAGCTGCGTGTATGCACATGGCGTTGGGAACCTCCATATTGTCGATGGTACGGTAAATGCCCAAAAATATATCTGGATATTAGAAAACAATATGCTACCATCATCTATAAGACTAAAGCATGAAGAATTCGATTTAAGTTGCTTAGTGACTACGGTTAAGCATCCGTTGAAGGTCATGGTTTGGAGCTGCATGTGTGCACATGGCGTTGGGAACCTCCATATTGTCGATGGTACGGTAAATGCCCAAAAATACATCTAGATATTAGAAAAGAAGATACTACCATCATCTAGAAGACTAAAGCATGCGTAATTCCATCAAAGTTGCTTAGTCACTGCTGTTAAATATCCGTTGAAGGTCATGGTTTGGAGCTGCATGTGTGCACATGGCGCTGGGAACCTCCATATTGTCGATGGTACGGAAAATGCCCAAAAATGCATCTGAATATAAAAAAAACAAGATGCTACCACCATCTAGAAGATATTATGATGCCAATTTTATTTTCCAAGATGATAATGCTCCCTGTCGTCGTGCTAAAATAGTGAAAAAGTAGTTTCACAAAAAAATGTTCAACACCTTGATTGACCACGACAGTCACCGAACCTAAACCCGTCGAAAATTTATGGTTTAAAGTGTCGTGTGAACTATCAAAAAAGAAGTCAACAACCAAAATTCAAATGATCGAAGATGTAATTCAAATTTGGGATCTTATTGTTCAACCCAATTTTTTACAAAATCTTGTTCATACTATGCCAGCAAGATGCAAAGCTGTGATTAAAGCCGAAGGCTGGGCAGCAAATTATTAGGTACATTTTACAATTTTGCTTAACTATATTTCTGTATTTTAATGTTATTTCATTCCTTATGAGTCACAAAAGCGATATATTCCTGTAAACCTAAATATTGAATAAATGATCATTTTCATAAAAATGAAATCCAAATTAAATAATTAAAGTTTGCATCTAATGACATATACATAATGAAATAACTATGAAAATTAATCAGTTAAACGAGGAATTAAACTTAAAAAGGACATGATTTTTGCAGGTGATGCTTTATTTTGCACACGACTGTATAACAAATTCGTAACGCTGACAATTAATAACAAGCTCTTCTTTCAACAAATAAATCTCTGTCCGATAGCTACAGCACGTATTATTCGATTCACGTAAATCTACAACTTCTTTCGCTATTCCAAGTTTATTCCCAAGACATTCACCGTATACATTATCTCCACCCTTTATAATTGAACTTTGTCCACTTATTTTTCCTCACACACTGGTAGCGTCGCCAAAGTGTATAAAAGCCGTTCGGGGAAATAATGCGCCGTTCAGTGAGAAAATTTTGAACGAGAAGTAAAGAATTGACGTGAGAACACGTAAACTCAGAAGGCAGGTTAAATAGTGTGTTCATATGTCACAGTGCTTTTTAACTCAGCTTAGCTTTACTAACTGTCTGTAAAATTACTTTTAATTTCTGATTTCAATTCTACGATAATAATCTGATATGTTATTACAGTAAAACGTCACTTATCCGTAGTAATTGGAAAACACAGCCCGGATAATTGAAAAACACGGTTAATCCAAATTACGTTTTATTAGATCAAATACATAAAAAAAACTACAAAAACATTGGAAGCATTCTTGTAGTGTGTGAACATCAAACTGAACATTGTAAACTTATTTAGATAGAAAGCCCGTGATTTAGGTTTGTTTTCTTTGTAGCATTTTTTTGTCTTATTTTTCTAAAACGTCCACGAATTTGTAAAACTTTAATGTAATCAACATAACCTTGACTTTCCACAAATTTAAGTAATGTTTCTGCAGCTGCCAGTTTGTGAGCCGATACCAAATTCGGCTGCAAGTGATGAAACACTTTCACCTTTTCCACATATTTTAATAATCTCTGATTTATTTTCCACTGTTAAAACAGCTCTTTATCCCAACGTTTTAAGGGTTGAAATGCTAGATAAATTTGGTTTCACAAGAGGAGTAGAGATGTGTCGTTCGCGAACCGTTCGGAAAAAACGAATCAGCAAACTGAGTCATTGGCGAACGAATCTTTTCTGAAAAGAATCGATTCCGAGAAAGAGCCAATTCCCTGAATGAATCAGTCAGAATTACTTTTTATTAGACATCCAAATTTTACCATGGTGCTTCGCTAAGGTTCATGTTCTTGTCAGAAAATCTTACCTTATTCAGAAATGTACAAATGCAGTAAATTGCGTGAACGTTTTGAAACGAACTTGTGTTGAAACCGAGGGGGAAATTTTCTGTAAGAATTAAAAACAAATTTAAACTTACAAGTAAAACTATCCACTGCCAGTGAGCGAAAAGATCCGACTCAAAATCGTTTCTCTAGACACAAATCGTTCTCTAAACCGGAATAATCATTGAACCAAACGAAAGGAAGGTTCCGACTCAGAATGTCTTCCCCAGACATAAATCGTCCTCTAAACCGGAAAAATCACCGACCGAAAAGAATGAAAGGATCCGACTCAGATTCGCACAATCTGAAAATAAATCATTCCTTAAACCGTTAGAATCACCGAAAGAAACGAACGAAGGGATCCGACTCAGAATCGCTTTTCTAGACAAAAATCATCCTTTGAACCGGGAGAATCACCGAAATAAAAAACAAAGGAAGGGATCCGACTCAGAATTATTTACCTAGACATAAATCGTTCTCTAAACCAGAAGAATCTCCGATCGAAACGAAGCAAAGTAGCTGACTCCGAAATAAAGGAGATTAAAGCTAAACGGAGATTTTGAACCTTCTTCCTTTTGCAAAATGACATTTTCATTTTTGTAAGTACCCCTCAGCCCTACACAGTTTAGGACTTCGCTGTCAAGAAGTGGGAGTAAAGATAGCCTTTCAGAATAAGTTACAATGCCTTTACAAGAACAGAAGTTTTGCAGTTTGCTAGAGCAAAATTTAAAGTAACTGATTTCTACATTTACTTTTAATAACAGATGTCAAGAGAGGACCATATCTAAGAAGATATTAAAACGCTCATAAAAGTTGGCTGAAGTACGTCTGGAAGAATCAATAAAATTTCCAAGATCAGCAAGATCAATTGTTTAATACAACAGATAGTTTTCAAGATCAGCAACAGCAATTTATCATTAGATCTGAAAAGCAAAGTGTTGAATGATCATATGAACACATCAAAGGATCACCGCTTCATGGGTGACAATGTTTTTTACTCGTCAATGTGTCCTTACCGGTTGGATAATATATATACCTACAAACCAAAGCATTATGATCATCTGCCTAATATGATGTTGGCCCTTCATTTACAACCAAAACAGATTTAATCCGGATGTACAGCGAAGAGCCAAAACATTATGACCACCTGCGTGATATTATGTTGGCCCTCCACGTGCCCCCAAAACATCTCTTACCGAGATATACACTGAAGAGCCAAAACATTATGACCACCTGCCTAATATGATGTTGGTTCTACACGTGCCACCAAAACAGCTCTTATCCGGATATACACCGAAGAGCCAAAACATTATGACCACCTGCCTAATATGATGGTGGTCCTCCACGTGCTACCAAAACAGCTTTTACCCGGATATACACCGAAGAGCCAACTTATTATGACCACCTGCCTAATATGATGTTGGTCCTCCACGTGCCACCAAAACAGCTGTTACCCGGATAAACACCAAAGAGCCAAAACATCATAACCACCTGCCTAATATGATGTTGGTCTTCCACGTGCCACCAAAACAGCTGTTACCCGGAGATAAACCGAAGAGCCAAAACATTATGACCACCTGCCTAATATGATGTTGGTCCTCCACGTGCCACCAAAACAGCTGTTACCCGGATATACACCGAAGATCCAAAACATTATGATCACCTGCCTAATATGATGTTGGTCCTCCACGTGCTGCCAAAGCAGCTTTTACCCAGATATACACCCAAGAGCCACCCAAAACACTATGACCACCTGCCTACTGTGATGTTGGTCCTCCACGTGCCTCCAAAATAACCCTTACCTGGATATACTGTACACCAAAGAGCCAAACCATTATGACCACCTGCCTAATGGGATGTTGGTGATCCACGTGCCTCCAAATTCACCCTTACCCGGATATACACCGAAGAGTCAAAACATTAGGACCACCTGCCTAATATGAAATTGGTCCTCCACGGGCAGCCAAAACAGATCTCACCCGGCTAGGCATGGATGCTACAAGATCTCTAAATGTGTTTTGTGATATGTACTACCAAAATGTTACCAGCAGATCCTTTAACTCCTATACATTACGTGGTTCAGCCGCCACAGATCGGATTTGCTTTTCCAGGAGAAACCACAAATGCTCGATTTGATTGATATCTGGGGAACGTGGAGGCCACGGAAATACATGTAGTTCTGGAACAATCTAAACCGTGTGACATGAATCATTATTCCACTGGAAGAAGGAACTACAAGAAGGTAATACGGTTGCCATGAAAGTCTGTACCTGGTCTGCAATAATGTTTATGTAGGTGGTAGACGTCATAGGTCCCTGCACGTGAATGACTGTAACCAGAGTTTCTCAGCAGAGCATTGCCTAAAGTACTACACTTCCTCCATCGGGTTATTTTCCTCCCACGGTGCTTCCTGGTGGTCAAGGTTCCTCAGGTAACCGACGCATACGAACCCTGCCGTCCACATGGTGAATCAGGAAACGAGATTCATCGTACCAAATGACCTTTCAATCATTTACGGTCCTGCTTTGGTACTCACGTACCCATTGTAGGCAATTTCGACGGTGAACCAAGGTAAGCATGGGCACCCGCAGCGGCGTGCGCCTACGCAACCACATTTTCAGCAGGGTTCGATGTACAGTCAACTCTCGTTATAAGAAAGTCAAAGGGGATTGAAAATCAGTTTCTTACAACCGAATTTGGATTAAAATTTTTAAAACTGCGAAATTAAAGAAGATACACAACGTACAGTACGTGTATTTTATGAAAAAAAAAGTGTACATCAATGCATACCTTTTATTTAAAAAAATCTGTTACAGAAGTCTGCTTTTTTGCATTTACCACTACAATCGTCTTACATTTTTGGAGTCCAATCAAACATTGCTTTTTCTTTGCTTCTTGAGCACTTGGAATCCTACTTACATGGCCCTTCATCTTCTGGATATATCCATGACTATCACCTGCGTCGGTAGCTGCGACTCAGAAAATATTCATTCTTTTCTTCACTGTTGCTTCCAGTTTCTTCAACAGGATTCACTTGGGCCAAATCTTTGGCGTCTGTCAGCTCAGGCGATGTTTGCACACTGTTACCTGAGGTGACCCGATGTTCAAAAGAAATACCTTCCACATTCTATTGAACCTACTGATCATGAGGAACTTCATCTCAAAGTCTTGTTTCAATTCGGAATTTTCTACATTACAAAATCCAGCTTTCCGAAAGCAGTTCTTAATAACTGTAGAGTCCACTAAATTCCAAGCGGTGTGTACAAAATCTTTGGCAATTTTCACATCAATTTTCGGTCGTTCCGATCTTTGGCGCACATTTTTAGGTGCATCCTTTCATATCAAACACTCAGATCGCTAGTTGCAAACACGAAGATATAGAGCTCAACAAGTTAGTAAAATCATGCAATGCATTGATTATGATACGCTTTCCAACATACCAGAAATCATTACTCAAGTTATTAATCAAGTTATGAGGATATGGCCTGCGGAATGAATCTTGCTCCTGTGCCCTGACCTTTGACCCCATTTCGATTATATTAAATAAAATTCGTTCAATGTACCTGCGGAAAAACATACAAAAGTGTTGTCGCAATAGAAATATTTTAAGTCAAGTTATGAGAATAATGGTTGTGGAATAAATTACACTCCTGTGCCCTGACCTTTGACCCCATTTCAATTATATTAAACAGAATTGGTTCAGTATACCACCGAAACAACATGATAAAGGTTTTTCGCAATCGAAGCATTTTTACTTAAGCTATGACGCATAAGGGCAATGGAATGCATCCCGCTTCTATGTCCTGACCTTCGACCCAATTCGCCCATTTTAAACGGGATTAATCCCCACGTTGTCCTTTACGACAAATTAAAATGTCGTCAAAATTAAACCATTTCTACGAGAGTTATCGTGCGGACGGACAGACAGACGGACAAAGCTGGAGCATATACGCTTCTTCAACCTACGGTTGAAAAGCGTAAAAAGCATTGTAAAATGAAAAGATGAGTACAAAGAATACATACGTACTGTATGTAGCAATGAACCGATCTTTATATATGCACGCGCAGGTGATGACCTAGAATTCTTGGAAGGGGTAAGTCAAGAGGGGATTTACATCTTTCAAGAAAACGTTCATCATGCATTGTAGGGACGGGCGAAGAGCCAAAACACGAAGTGCATTATCTGGTGGAAGTCGCTCCGAAAACGGCCTTGAAATTCCATGGGAGATAAAGAGAAGAAATATTGCAATACAGGTAGAAAAAAAAAATTATTTGGGAAATAAACTTTTTGGAACTTTCTTATAACCGAAATTTGATTTTTCTTGCTTTCTTAAAAACATGATATGTTCCTATACTTTAACATTGGGCCAACCAATGTTATAAATTTCTTTCTTATAACCGTAATGTTTTTATATCCGAGTTTCTTATAACGGGAGTGTGCGGTACTTTGTTATAACACATTACTCCCGTTGCCAGATTTCAAATTAACGGCGGGTTATGCCACTTTATCTTTTCTGTTAGCTCGTACCATACAGGATAGCTTTCTTTAACTTCTAGTATCGATAATAGGACAACTTGCCTACGTATCGTGATTTTGCCCTCCTCGGACCACTTTTTTACGCTTTGCAACCGTAGGTTGAAGAAGCGTATATGCTCCAGCTTTGTCCGTCTGTCTGCCTTGTCCGCACGATAACTGGTGTAAAAATGGTTCTATTTCGATGAAAATTTAGTATGTGGTAGGGGATAAACTGGCGACGAGCCCTATTGAAAATGGGCATAATCGGGACAAAGGTCTGGACATAAGAGCAAAACCCATTCCATCGCCCTTATGAGTCATACCTTACGAAACAAGTTAGTAAAATCGTGCAATGCACTGATTATGATACGCTCTCCAACATACAAGAAATTATTACTCAAGTTATGAGGGTAATGGCCGTGGAATAAATCTCGCTCCTGTGTCCTGACCTTTGACCCCATTTCGATGATATTCAACAGAACCGGTTCAGTATACTTCAAGAATAACATACTAAAGTTTTGTCGCTATAAAAGCAGTTTTACGCAAGTTATGAGAATAATCTTGCTTTTGTGCAATGACCTTTGAGCCCATTTCGTTGATATTCAACAGAACCGGTTCACTGTACCTCGGGAACAACATGATAACGTTTTGTCGCAATCGAAATATTTTAGGTAAGTTATGATGCACAAGGGCAATGGAATGGTCCCCACTCCAGTATCCTGACCTTTGACCCCATTCCGCCCATTTTCAATAAGGTTCGTCCCCAGTGGCTCCCTACCTCATACTAAAATTTCATCGAAATCGAACCATTTTTACGCATGTTATGCCGCATAAGGGCAATAGAACAAATCCTGCTCTTATGTCCTGCCTGACCTTTGACCCCATTTCACCCATTTTCAATAGGGTTCGTGCCCAGGTGGTTTCCTACCACATACTAAAATTTCATCGAAGTCGAACCATATTTACGCATGTTATGACGCATAAAGGCAATGGAATGGATCCCACTTTTATGCCCTGACCTTTGACCCCATTTCGCCAATTTTCAATAGGGTTCGTCTCCAGTGGCTCCCTAATACATACTAAAATTTCATCGAAATCGAACCATATTTATGCATGTTATGACGCATAAAGGCAATGGAATGGATTCCACATTTATTCCCTGACCTTTAACCCCATTTCGCCCATTTTCAACAGGGTTCGTCCCCAGTGGTTCCTTACCAAATACTAAAATTTCATCGAAATCGAACAGTTTTTACGCAAGTTATGACGCATAAGGGCAACGGAACAAATCCCGCTCTTATGTCCTGCCTGACCTTTGACCCCATTTCTCCAATTTTCAATACGGTACTAAAATTTCATCGAAATCGAGCCATATTTACGCATGTTATGACGTATAAAGGCAATGACATGGATCCCGCTTTTATGTCCTGACCTTTGACCCCATTTCGCCCATTTTCAATAGGGTTCGTTCCCAAGTGGTTCCTTACCACATACTAAAATTCCATCGAAATCGAACCATTTTTACGCAAGTTATGACGCATAAGAGCAATGGAATGGATCCCGCTCCTATGTCCTGACCTTTGACCCTGTTTCGCCCATTTTCAAAAGGGTTCGTCCCCAGTTGGTCCCCTATGACATACTAAAATTTCGTCGAAATCGAACCATTTTCACGTGAGTTATCGTGCGGACGGACAAAGCTGGAGCGTATACGCTTCTTCAGTATACGGTTGGAAAGCGTAAAAAATGCTTCGATAGCGACAAATGTTTAAGATGCTCTTTCGGAGATACACTGAACCAATTCTAACTGCAGTGCAGCTGACAGCTCCTGGAGGGTGCGTGGTGGAGGATCCATAGAGCAAAAAATACGATCGAGGTGATCCAACAGATACTCAATTGGGTTTAATTCTGGGGAATTAGGGAGCCAGGGAAGTACTTTGTAGTCTTCCTCGTGCTCTTCCAACCACTCTAGAACATTTCTAGCTCTGTGACATGTTTTGCTGGAAGCTTCCATCCTCCCCAGGGAAGACAATCAGCATGTATGGGTGTACGTGGTCTGCAAGGATGGATTCATAACGAATTCGGTCCATAATGCTTTCCACAGGTATGAGTGGTCCCAGAGAATTCCACGAAAACATTTCCCAGACCATGGGGCTGCCCCCAACGGCTTGTGTTCTGTCAGCAATGGTTGAAGAGTGTTTGTCCTCCGATGTTTCTCGCCTTATACGCCAACGTCCATCCTTTCGATGAAGCAGAAAACGTGACTCAACGGAGAAGGCAATCCTTTACCCAAAAAAGCAGAGATCCAATTCCGATACTGCCGTGCAAATATAAGCCTTTTCTGCTGATGCAGTTTTGTTACCATGGGTGCAGGGACTATCCGTCTGTATCGGAGCCCATACGCAGCAGGGTTCGTGTAACTATCGTTATAGACACACTTGCGGCAGCCCCCTGGTTTATTCGGCCGGAGAGTTGCTCCACTGTAGCGTGTCGATCAGCCGTCACTCACCTTTGAAGTCGACGTTCACCCCTGGAATAAATGGCACGTCGTGCTCCGCAGTTTCCGCGTCGCTTATTCACAATGGTGCCATTTCTCCAATCACGATACACTTTAACCACGTCAGCGCCCGAAAAGTTCACAAACTGCGCTGTTTCAGAAATACCGCCACCCTTGGCCAGAAAGCCGATAATCACCCCTTTTTGCAAATCTTGATAAATCACTCCTTTTATCCACGACAACAACGAGTGATATATTTTCAGAATGCCTACAGCGCACATTATATACACTGAAATGCCAGAAAAACTGGTACAGACGAGCTTATGCAAAATACATAGCAACGTCACCTATGCGCATACCCGGTTGCGTCCGCAAGTGCGTATATAAAGCGATAGACATCCTTGCCAGCTGTCAGAGTTGTTTTCGGCATGAGAATGACAAGTAATAACGATTTAAGCGATTTGAAACGCGGTGTCATTGTTTGCGCTCGTGAGATGGGCATTAGTATTTTGGAGGTAAAAACGAATTTCGGATTTTCACGGACGACCATTGCAAGGGTGTACCGTGACTACAATAATTCCGGCAAAACCTCCAACCTACAATACCAGTGTGGTCGTAAAAAGACATTGGGTGAACGTGACCATCGTCGGCTGTCAAGAATCGTTTCACGCGATAGGCGTGCAACACTCTCGCCGGTATCATCGGAATTCAATGCTGCAGCCTCAACAAGCATCAGCATCCAGACTGTGCAACGTACCCTGCACGATATGGGTTTGGGAGCGACACCCAACTCGAGTCCTTTGATGGGTGCACGACACAGAGCTATACGCCTCGCTTGGGCACAGCAACACCACCACTGGACACTTGATGACTGGAAACAAGTAGCCTGGTCTGACGAGTCGCGTTTCCAACTGTATCGGTCAGATGGAAGGATTCGTGTGTGGCGCAAACCCCATGAAACCATTGCTCCGCCTGTCGACAGGGAACTGTACATGCTGGTGAGGGAGCGGGAAGGTCCTTAATGATATTGGGTGTGTTTAGCTGGACTTCACTGGGACCCCTTGGTACGTCTACAAACATCTGTGACCGGCCAACGCTTTGTGCGCATCCTTTTTAATGACGAGGTACACCCGTTCATCTCCTGGATTCATGCTGATGGGTTGGGCTTGTTTCAACAGACAATGCACCTCCACACAAGTGTCGGGTAAGTGTCTGGACGCCACATTATGGTTAAAGGAGCATTCACCTGAGTTTGGGGTGTTGCCATTTCCACCCAAGTCCACAAATCTGAACGTGATAGAACACATTTGGAATGCGATGCAACGCGCTATCGAACACAGGAATACGAGACCTCGGAATACACCCGAATTGTGGAACGCTCTGCAGAGGAAGTATGGTCTGCCTTGCCTACAGCATACTTCCAGAAGTTAGTGGAGTCCATGCCTCGTCGTATTTCTGCAGTCCTGCACTCCCGTGGGGGACCTACCAAGTATTAAACTGGTGTACCAGTTTTTCTGGCACTTCAGTGAGCCAGCTTCTCCAAGCGAGCTCACGACACGTGCCTCCTTTCATTGGCTACGTGATCTTGACGTCAAAAGTAGGAGGTGTTCAAAATAATCTGAATCGACTGTGTATATCTTATCATCCCAGCGCTAAAATGCATTCATTAAATTCTTAATTCTCGCTTGCGCCATCTCTTTCTTCCCCCGGTCAATTTATTCCTGCAATCATGCAGCTGTGTGCTTCAGTGCGTCACTTGTGAGTCAACAGAGCAGAGAAAAAACCCGTCAGTGCGCGTTAGTCTGGCTGTCGTTCATTGCCGTTAAGAATAAATCTGTCATTCTTTGTCTTGCGGGTTAGTCCTGTAAAACATTGAGGTCTGCCTGTTTTGTTTATTGTAAGGCGTTGCTTTGAGTTTTTTCTCTATACAATTCAAGTTACTTAATCAACCAGTGAATGGTATACTGCTGGTTAAGTACAAATTCAAAAACGTGTCATGCTCTGAATATCACAAATATTTGTTAAAGAAACCCGGTCTGCTGAAGCAAATCTCTTCCAGTGAAGAATATAAGTAAAAATGTCCGGTAGACTAAAATATTTCTTGTTTTTTTAAGTTTTCACTCCCGAACTGTAAAATTTAAATACAGGGTATGTACATTCATATTTATTTTTGTACACATTTATTGGATCCTCCTTTTTCTCGAAATGTCCTCCTTTTTTTAATGAAAATGTCTTCCCATTCCAAAAAGTCATCTGGTCATCTAGTCTGCGGTTTTTCCGGGGTTTTCCGTGATCTTCCTGTGTTTCGGGGTGCGAATTCGTAGATGGTTTCCTCTGAAATTTTCCCCTGACGCACTTTATCCCTGGACCCCCTTCCCAGGATGCCCCGGTTTACCAGATGAGGTCGATGTGATGATAGTAAAGCAATGTAAGTCTAATGAAATCTGATGCCACATGGCTACACACCTACGGGAATATTACCCATGGTTGTTGTTGATGAGGATGATCTTCACACGCGCCGAGATCACGCTCAATGGAGATCATCACCAGCGCGTCTTCACACTCGCCGGTAATACTACTTTTGCTTTTCGGTGGGACCTTCACGCTGCTGATGTGGGAGCAAAAGGTTGATTAACAGGTTATTACACAGATATACATACACCGTCAAATCACATTAGTGTGACCATCTCCTACTTTTGACGTCAACAGTGCGTAGCCAGTGAAAGAAGGCACGTGTCGTGAGCTGCCTTGTAGGGTATATAAAGTGTGCTGTTGGCATTCTGAAATTAAAGGATTTCATGCGCAAGATAAACAATCTACACAATACAATAAAGTTCACCATGGAGCTTGAAAAAAGACGGGACGTTTGAATTATCTTGACGTCGCGCTCAGAAGAAATAGAACATCCAGCTTCGATTTTAATGTTTATTATAAACCGACCGCAGTACCGAACCTTGTCCCTCCTGATTCGCAAAGGAATACAAACTTTCCACATTTAAAGCGTAGTTCCATAAAGCGTACAACGTATGCAAACCCGACTACCTAAATAATAAAGAAGTTGCTAATATCTATATAGCAAAGGTCTAAAGGCTGGATATAAGAAGGATGACATAGACAGAGTACATAAGACTGTGAGAAATCGTATAATATCAGCAATAGAAAAATCGCCTAGTAGGACAATGAGATGCGCAGGATCCATCACATATATCCCAGGCTTTACATATTGGTTAAAGAATTTATTATGCAAATACAACTTATTAATAGCAATGAAGTCCCCGATCTCGTTATCACATATAATATCCAGTTGCAAGGATAGACAGTTTGAGAAAAAAGGCTGGTGTGTACGCTATACCGTTGGTATATCCTGACAACACGGAAAATATATATATAGGAATGACAAAGCGATCCTTGGACACTAGATGCAAAGAACACGTACGAAGTATGAAGCAGGACATGCAGAATACAGCCCTCGCCAGAGAAGTCATGCATCGCTCAGCCGCTCCTGTATTTAATAATATTAGAAGAATTGCCCCTTACACAAATTTCAAAGAGACTGCCATCAGGGAAACAGTGGAAATCCTATCCAGCAAAGTGGCATGCAATGATATAGTCTCTACTGAACTGCCAATGGTTTGGCATGCATTATTAAAAGATGGAAACACATCACGGCGCTCTGTATAATTACGTGATAAAAAATTCATGTAATATGCTCGCGATGTCACCCGCGTTATTTTCAAAAAATCATCTTCGTTCTTTACATGTTCCAATTCTCTGAATTTTTGTGTCTAACGTTACTTTGAGAAAGCCTCTCAGTGGAGTGCGAAAGCTTGGCGAATATTTGTGCTGACTACACCACGAAAATAAACGGATTTCATACGATATATGCGTTTAATTATTATATCCCTCATTGTTGTCATGGATAAAAGGAGCGATTTATCAGATTTACAAAAAGAGAAGATTATCGGCTTTCGGGCCAAGGTTGGCAGTATTTCTGAAACAGCGCAGTTTGTGAACTGTTCCCGTGCGCTGCTGTGGTTAAAGTGTATCGTGATTAGGGAAATGGCACCATTGCGAATAAGTGATGTGGAAACTGCGGAGCACCACGTGCCATTGATGTGAAAGGTGAAGAAGTTGGCTCCGAAGGTGCGTGAGGGCCGATCAACACGCTAAAGTTGAGACACTCACTGGCCGAATTAACCGGAGGACTACCGGAGTGTGTCTAAAACGGCAGTTCAGCAAACCCTTTTGCGTATGGGACTCCGATACAGACGTATGATCACCGCACCTATGGTAACAAAGGTGCATCAGCAGAAAAGGCTTATATTTTCACGGCAGTGTCGGAATCGAGCCTCCGCTGATTGTAAAACGATTGCCTTCTCCGATGAGTCATGTTTTCTGCTTCATCGAGCGGATGGACGTTGGCGTATAAGGCGAGAAACATCGGAAAGAGAACACTCTTCAACCATTGCTGGCAGAGCACAAGCTGGTGGAGTTAGCGTTATCGTCAGGTCAATGTATTCGTGGCATTCCCTGGGTCTAGTCATACCTGTGCTATGGAGCGAATTCCTTGTAAATCCATCCTTGCAGACCACGTACAACCACGTATGCTAATTGTCTTCCGTGGGGTGGATGGGCTCTTTTTGCACGACAATGTGACGCGTCACACAGCTGGAAATGTCCGATAGTGGTTGGAACAGCACGATGAAGAATTCAAAGTACTTCCCTGGCCGCCTAATTCTGCAAACTTAAACCCAATTGAGCATCTGCGGGACCACCCAATCGTGTTGTTCGCTCTATGGATCCTCCACCACTCACCCTCCAGCAGCTGTCAGATGCACTGCAGTCATCATGGCTCCACATAACTGTGAACTCCTCTCATCACCTTATTGAGTCACTTCCAGCCCGTCTAGCTGCTGTCCGCGCTGCACACGGCGGTTAATCTGGATATCAGCTGTAATCACAATAATGTGACTCGACAGTGTATATGATAATTGGTCCATTTAGTTCATGATACGAAGGTGGTTCCTTTAATCATCTAGTTGTGGATCACACATTCCAGCATCTCAGCAGTCATATCGCCACTTAGAAGAAATAAAAGTCAAAAATATGTGTACTGTGTAAAACAAAAACTGTTTTTTTCGGCTACAAAAAAGAAAATTTACAGCGGCTGCGAAGCTAGGACCCAGAAATCAGTGAATTAAACGTGTGCATCATAAACAAATAAAAATGCAGTAATGTTTGATTCTTTCCACGTGTGTATAAGATATAGTCGAAAACAGAATCAAAAACTGATAAACAAGTTGCTTTCCATTATTTACGATTTAAATCCTTTTTTACGTTCATATTTCTTCTTTTACAGGAGGTGGTGCTGTCCAAATTTTGAGCGTAAAAGAAAATAGAATATCGGATTGTAGCACCACCGATACGGAACGTTTAGGTAAGCAATATATTTCATTTTGGTGCACAATACATAAGTAATTATAGCATGTACTAGAGCCGTTCACAAAGTAAGTACAGTTTGAAGATGAAACAAAAATTTAAACACACGGCCGTACCAGAAATATATGAGCTACCCTCGGAATCACAGCTCAGGCGAGGCATAAAGTGCACGTGACAAGGTCGACCACACGGAGATACAAGCGGCCGGCCAGGACAGATGAGCCATAGTGCGTAACGTGAGCACACTGGGCAGAGATACTATTTGAGGGACGTTCAAAAAGGAATGATCATCGGCAATCACGCCAAGGGTGGAAGCATCTCAGAAACAGCAGACTTCTTGGGCTGTTCGCGAGGTACTGTAGTAAAGGGTGTACCAAGAATGGACCAATGGCGCACCGAGTACCCCATGACGTCATAACTGTGGAGTCCCAAAGGTCATCGACTCCAGAGGTGAACCGTCACCTCCATCGACTGGTAAAGGGCAATCGACGCGCAACAGTGCAACAATTGACCACGCAAATGAAAGCTGATGGCAACCAGGGGCGTTTTCCTGATAAAAATAGAACAAACCCTTTACACATGGATCTCGACGCTGAGTCAAGGCGCCTATGTAAACCCAAGACCATCTTCAACAACACCTGAAGTTCGCATGGGACTACCGTCTTTGGACAGTGGAAGACTGGGTAAAGGTTGCCTTCTCCGACGACTTGAGCTTTTCTACTCCATAGTAGTGACGGGCGTTGACGGATATGACGTCAGACAAACGAGAACCAACACCTAGGACGCACTTTTAGGTGAAGTACATGCCGGCCGTAGCAGCGTGCATATATGGGGGAAGTTTTCCTTGTAGGGCTTGGGACCGTTGGTACCACCGGATGTGTACCTGAACGCACAATGGCTACATATCCATCCTCAATGACCACATGCATCCCTTCGTGTTGGTCATTTCTCCTGGTTGTTTTGGTGTCTACCAACAGCACAATGCGCCGTGCCACGTTGCTAACTGGGGGTGGGGGATGCGTTACTGGTTCCAGGAACTTGACAGCGATGTCTCCGTTCTCCCTCGGCCGGCGAAATCGTCTGACCTCAATCTCATAGAGCACTTGTGGGACTATTTAGATCGACATAGTCGACGTGCCGACCCACAATAACGTCATCACTGGGACCTCCAGGATCTTCTGCAGTCCGAATGGGCATGTGCGCCTCGGCCAACCTTCGAGGTCCTCATTGCGTCCATGCCCCGCCATCTCGCCTCTGTCATCCGGGCCAAAGGTGGTTATTCCCATCGATAGGTAGGTGGTCATGTCCGAAGGCCGAGCTGACCTCTCTTTACGAGACTCGAGACAATCAGTTGTTGGGACACAGGTACGAGATGACACATCCGATCACCGTGATTTTTTGCACACGATTAGAAATCGTCCATGGTCAGGTTTTGACACCTTCCGATTCCCGAAATTCCATGTCACTGAGGAATAATCGTCCAAAACCCTTGCATTTTTAGGGGGTTTCCGGGTTTTGAGAAGGGATCGTTTGTTCCCTATCTCCTCCAAAGATCTTCAGCCGATCAGAGAAAGAAAAGGGCATGGTGAGTGACATGGGGTTGGTATCATGGTGATTCGTCGTGTCGTATAAAAATAATGACCATTAAACAACTGACTAATTTTAACAATAATTAAAAAAATCCGCTCTCTATACGAGACTCGAGACAATTAGTTGTTCGGGCATAGCTACGACATGACACATCCGAACACCGTGACTTTTGGCATGCGATTGGACATCGTCCATGGTCAGGTTTTGACGCCTTCGGATTCCCGAAATTCCGTGTCATTTGGAATTTCAATTAAAACTAGATGGTCTTTTACTTGAACCGGTTCACGAAAGTCGGCTCACTAACATTAATTAAAAAACCATTTGAATTGAAAAACGAATAAATGGAAAGACTCCGTCTCTTATTTTAACACTTGCTGAATCTATAATAATAAAAGTAAGTTTGTGTATGTGTGCGTGTGTGTGTGTTTTTACGCTTTGCTTACATGCAAATTGATCCCAACCAACATGAAGGCGTGAAGGAAAGTAGTTCATGATAAATTTTAGGCATTTCTTTTTTAAAACGTTTCGAACTTTTGTTCTGGAAGTCATAAATTTCACGCGTTCGTTTTTTAGAATGTGTTATAATAGCCGCCTTAATGAGCTTAGATTTTGCAAGAGCTTCGCTCAAAATTTGCCAACAGTACAGGAGATATCGATTACCTTTGGCGGCATGTCCTAGTATTATTCTGATACGACTGCGTATATTATTAACTAATTTTTTATGTAAGAACAATTCTACAAAATTTAAGCTACTTTTCAACATATTGGCCGTGGATTTTAAGGCATTTGTCATATCGATATCTGCCGCTTAGATTTTGAGCCACCGCTCAAGCAATGTTTTCAGGTCATCGTCGAACCAATGATGTGCTCAACTTATTGGCCGTGGATTTTAAGCCATTTGTCATATCGATATTTGCCGCCTGGGTTTTGAGCCACCGCTCAAGCAATGTGTTCAGGTCATCGTCGAATCAATGATGTGCTCAACATATTGGCCGTGGACTTTAAGGCATTTTTCAAATCGATATCTGCTTCCTGGGTTTTGAGCCACCGCTCAAGCAATGTGTTCAGGTCATCGTCGAGCCAATGATGTGCTTCCATTGCTGGGACTACTGTTTCTTTTCAGTTGTAATGCGAAAGACCCAAGTCTCATCTCCCGGCACTATACAGCTTAAGAAATCGTCGCTTTCCTCCTCCGCGTAACGCCCCAAAAATTCCAAAGGAGATCCATTTGTGGATCTCCTTTGGAATTTTTGGGGCGTAACGACAAATCTGCAGTGAGACAGTCCGCGTAGCTCAGTTGGGAGAGCGACGAATTACTCCGGAGTGAGGTGACACAGGTTCGATGCCCGTCGCGGACGAACTTGTGTTTTCTCACATATTTAGACCTGCTTTCAAGAGCTCCGATTTGAACCCAACTGAACCCTGCTGGAGTGTCGTTTTGACTTTGGATAATTGCTCTGCTTCACCTCAAATGGTGAAGGCATTACAAGAGGAATGGAAACGCATTCCTGCAGATACTTTTCAACATTTTGTGGAAAGCATACATAGGAGCCGTAAATCATTCGTTCACGTCAGAAGCGGTCAATCCCACACGAATGTCTTTCAATAAATACAGTAGACTCTCGCTAATCCGGCCATTCCTTGTACAGAGGTGTGCCGGATTAACGAGAGTGTCGGATTACTGAGAGTGCATAAATATTCAGTTTAATTCTTCATTAAATTTAATGTTACAATTACAAGTTTACTTTGTGTAGTACGTATGTATTTAAAAAAACATAAATAGGAGGCAAACATATGATAATGGTAAAAGAACACGATCAGTCCGTGGTGTACTGTCTCCTTTACAACAATGAAATGATCTTTTCCTATTATCAGTACAGTAAAGCACAATATGTATGTGTACGTACTATACACAGTAAAAGAAACGTACAATTGCAACACAGCACAGATGAAATCTTGCATTTTCTACTCAGTGTGGTCACTTCGAAACATGTCACAGATTTTTGTCTGCTTTAATTAATGACGATGCTTTTTGTAACATTCTTAATTATTTTGAGAATCCTTCCTACTTTTATGTTAAATTGAATTAAATGAACCTTAGTGCCAATTCAAAACAAAACATAACGTTAGTGCCAATTTAAAACAAAACATAACGTTAGTGCCAATTCAAAACAAAACATAACGTAAGTGCCAATTCAAAACAAAACATAACGTTAGTGCCAATTCAAAACAAAACATAACGTCAGTGCCAATTCGAAACAAAACATAACGTCAGTGCCAATTTAAAACAAAACATAACGTAAGTGCCAATTCTAAACAAAACATAATGTTAGTGCCAATTTCAAAACAAAACATAACGTTAGTGCCAATTCAAAACAAAAAATAACGTTAGTGCCAATTCAAAACAAAACATAACGTAAGAGCCAGTTCAAAACAAAACATAACGTCAGTGCCAATTCGAAACAAAACATAACGTTAGTGCCAGTTCAAAACAAAACATAATGTTAAATTGAAAACTTCCCTCGTGTATGAAGTATAATTCATTCCGCTTTGACATTAGTACGATTTTTGCAACCGAAAACCACGCAAGTAGAAAGAGGCCGGATTACGGAGAGGCCGGATTAGCGAGAGTCTACTGTAATATAATTTCCTTATGGTTCTGGTGAACCTTAGTGCAATTCAAAACAAAACATACCGTTAAAAAACTGTTGACTTTTGTTCATATAATGCGTTTAGATATTTTTTTAAATAGATTTTCTTTATTGCCTTGTTTATGCGACTCATACTTTTTTTTTTTTTTTGTAAATCACCATTTCAGCACATAGACGGTGGAAAACAATTTCATGTTTAGGTGAAGCTGTCGCAGACGAGATTGTGATTTTATTTCACGGTTCCAACATTCAAGTATGCGAAGTTCAAGTTTATACATATGATGGTAGGTAAACTACTTCTTTCCTATTATGAATGCTTTCAAATTTAATTTATTGTTTCAGGGTTTAACTATCACCGTGAGAAAATGTAAAGGCTGTAATAAGTTGCACGTCTCTAATTTAGGGCCATTGGCTTCAAGTAGGTGACAGAATCGGCCTCATAAGAAAACCGTACCACACACACCTTACCCAGCACTTGAACTTGAACCCATCTCGGAAGAATGGCCGGAAGAATGGCCGCTTCAGACTACTCGGTCATTGGGGTAACTCTGTTAACTTCTTTAGTGTAGTCCTATGAGGGTCATAAAAGTTCTGGACACGTTAATCTAAAACGGAAGCGGATGATGCAATCGGGAAAATGATTGCCTCATGTAAAGGCCGGGCTCTTAGCAACGCAGTGGTGTCAGAACAACGCGCTACCATTTGCTGTGTATACGAGGGAGGGTTTGGAAATGGAAGCGTGCAGCTCCTAAGGTCGAGCCACAGCGTTAGACCAGCTCTCGTACGTTAAAATAGAAACTCTGCAGCAATAAACTCCGACACAGATCCACACTGCCTTGCAAGAAGTTTGTGGGGACGTAACTCTTAATGAAGCACAGTTTCTCGCTGGGCATCGGTCTTCGGGAGGGCCGAAGCGGCGTCGAAGATGATCACCGCTCAGGCCGACCTCAAACGGCGACAGAAAAAAACATCTGTCCCCGTTATTGAAACGCTTCACGAAGAGAATCGTCGTTTGACAGTCGAGAAGATTGCTCATCAGGTAAATTTGTCCACCATGTCTTTTCACCTGATTTTGACCGACTCACGGGAAAAAGAGAAATCGTCGCGCGCTGGGTGCCCCATCAACTCACCCCGGAGCAGAAGACAGCCAGAGTGAGCATCGCACAGGATCACCTCCACATGTTCGACAGGGAGGGCGACACTTTCCTGAACAGAATTGTCGCAATTGATGAGACTTGGACCCGTGGTTTTGAGCCAGAACTGAAATCACAATCAGCGGAATGGAGTCATTCAAGTTCCCCACACACCCCTCAAAGTGTCGTCGGCAACAATCCAAAGTGAAGCAAATGATGATTTTTGCGTACGATTCCCAGGGTGTTGTGGTCTCGGATCGAGTGCCGGTTGGGCAAAATGACAATGCACAATATTATTGTGACTTTCTGAGGACAAAGTTGAGACCGAAGATTCGTCAAAATTGCCCCAACTTGTCGGAGGCAGTAGCGATCTTGCTGCATGACAATGCATCGTGTCTGTCACGGTGCAGCGTCGATACGGGAACTGTTGTCGAAATATGGCTGGGAAACTTTATCGCATCCACCATACAGCCCTGATCTCAGTGCACCCGACTTCGATCTTTATCCAAAGTTAAAAAATCGGCTCCGTGGCATCCGCAACGAATCTCTGGATGAACTGTCATTGGACGTTACCTGGGTAATTCGACAGCTGAACAAAGATGGCGTACTACGGAGCATCCAGGACCTAGTACCTCACCGATGGCAAGCTGTCGTTGGCAGAGGATGGAAGTACACTAAATGGCAATAATGTAAGTTTTCTGCGTTACTTCACACGTTTTTCAAAAATGGACAGTATGCAGAACTTTCATGAAAAAAATACGGGATTGCACCATATAATGCAAATTTTGAAGATGACAATACAATTTTTGGTCTAAATGTGACAATGATGGCAAATCCGATGATATCCGAAAACTCGAAAATTTCGTCGTCCTGAAACGGGAATAGAACCTTCGTCTCCCAGATAGCGCTCGGGTGTGCAAACCACTACACCACCCAGAACGACCAAGTCTCAAGTTTCCGATTAATTTGAATATAACCATCACAGGATTTGCTGGTCGAAGCAACCGGCATTCAGGTTTAGCGAATCTGGAGGTTAAGAATCCTATCCCGTGATTGTTTTCGAATATCATCTGATTTGCGATCCTTGTCACATTTACACCAAAAATCCGATTGTCATCATCAAAATTGGTGTTATAAGGTGTAATCCCGTATTTCTTTCATGATTTATCTGCTCTTCCGGGCGATCACGGGGTAGGATTCTTAACCTCCAGATTCGCTAAACATGAATGCCGGTTGCTTCGACTAGCGAATCCTGTGATGGTTTCATTCAAATTATTCGGAAACTTGATACTTGGTCGTTCTGGGTGGTGTAGTGGTTAGCATACCCAGGCGCTATCTGGGCGACGCGAGTTCGAGTCCCGCTCCAGTACGATGAAATTTTCAAGTTTTCGGATATCATCTGATTTGCCATCCTTGTCACATTTACACCAAAAATCGAATTGTCATCTTCAAAATTTGTATGCAGAACTTTGTTAGGATCCCTATATGGCCAATGCTCTAGATCTTCTCTGGGCTTCTTTCCGCACTTAACAAGCATTTCGGTTTTAGTTACTTTTACTCTTGAGTTGAAAATACGAAACAGTTCTAAATGTGTGTGTGCACTCTCGAACACCTCTTGATCTATCGAAAGGTGATGTTACGGGTTGTTTACTTTGCATCTCTATAACAGATCTACTACATTTAAATCGAGTCGGACCTCGTTATATCGTCCCAGTTAAACCGCCAACTTTAATGTCCAGGTACTGCTCACGGGCTATAAACCTTTTTCATCTCGTAAAATGCAAATTTTCCTCTTTTACAGCCAACTCTCTGAACGTAATATGCGACAATATCCTTCGAGATTTTTCTGTTTTTAATTGAAGAATACACCGTTCACCCACCTTTCTCGAAACTACACACTTCAGCCATTGAATTAGAAACCCTTATACAGATGTATGTAAACAACTCTGACGCACCGTATCTGCAGATTACGTGGTCACATGATTCACCACGTGATCTAGGCCAGTAGTGCGCAACCTTTTTATGGGTGCTGCCTCACTGAAGAATTATTCTGTAATGAAGACCCCATGCCACCCTGTAAATAAAACAAGGGGTTGAAAAATATAATTTTATATGTATTTTCAAAAGATATTTATTTTATATTCACCAATAGTAGTTACATTTATTAATTAAAAATTTCAAAGTATTTCATCTAACTAGAAATTATATGTAGAAAATATTGAAAATAATAATCACAATTAGTGGAAGAAAAAAGCTACAGAATTTTTGTTTGACAGTCAAACAAAAGATTGCATGTTATCTAATGTGAAAATCCTCCAAATACGTGACGTCAGTGAATAAATAAAGACATCGCTCTTTCCACGTTTTAGCATCACACAGCAACTGAAAAATTGTTATTCGGTCACCCCCGGGGAATTGAATCCCAGATCTCTCGATATCCAGCCAATCGCGTTAGCCTTACACCACGATGGCCGACAATCCACGGTGCTATGTGTGTTTTTCCCTCAGCTTCTGACATCATAAATCCGTAAGATGGGCTCAGCTACTGAGACGTCTCCATCTGGTAAGCATTAACGGCATTGGCTATATATTAATTATAACAGTTAAATCCAAAGGGCGAGATCCAAAGTGAAAATCCTCCAAATACGTGGTGTCAGTGAATAAACATAAACATAACTCTTTCCACGTTTTAGCAACACACAGCGGTTGATGTGTATTGCTGAAACGTGGAAATAACGATGTCTTTGTTTATTCAATGACGCCACGTATTTGGAAGATTTTCACTTTGGATCTCTCCCTTTGATTTAACTGCTATTATTAATATATAGCCAATGCCATATATTAATTATAGCAGTCCAGATGGAGACGTCTCAGTACCTTAGCCCATCTTACGGATTTATGATGTCAGAAGCTGACAGAAAAACACACATAGCGCCGTGGATTGTTGGCCACCGTAGTGTGACGCTAACGCTCTCGGCAAGATATCAAGAGATCTGGAATTCGATTCCCGAGTAGTGGCCGAATAACAATTTTTCGGTATTGTGTTGCTAAAACGTGGGAAGAGCGATGTCTTTGTTTATTATTATGTTATCTAATTCTAAACGTATTGTTTTGGTATCTGCTCTACAGTATTTTCTATAAAAAAGAGGAGAACAAAGGGAGAAAGAAATTGCGCCCCCTTAATAAACCCTCTTCACCCCGAAAATGGTCCTGACACACAGGATGCGCACCCCTTAATCTAGACAACTATTTAAGACTACTTCTCGTTAGTAATCGTCAGTAGGGCTGATTGCAAATGGAACAAGAAAGTCGACACCGAATCTTTGGGTGTAATGAGCACGTCTTTTGAATCCATTATGACGCGAATTAAATTTTTTAAAGCCATTCAGGGTCACTCGAATCAGTATGGAAAGTAGTAGTATCTAAGCGAAGAAAGAAGTTTTTCAATCGGGTTTTTAATCCCGCAGATATATCTGCAAACGGAATCGTGAACTTGCGTCCTCTGGTGGCAGACTTGTGCGTTAAGAAAATTTTCAAATTATATGAGAAACATTTCGCAGCGCAAACGTTACCCAACAAAGAAATATTTTTTCAAATTAAAGCCTTAGAAGCAGAGACATCAACAAATATCAGACGTGCATCTACGCCCTCTGGTGGGGAAAATATGCAATATTTTAAGAAGAAAGTATTCTCAAAAGGTTTTTTGATGTGAGCAGTATCGGTCCAGGAAATAATTTTTTTCAGTCGAGTTTTCAGGAGCTCAGATTTCGCTGCAAGTAAATCAGAAGCAGAAATTAAAACTTATGCCTCCTGGTGGCCAAACAATTATTTACCAAATATTAGAAATTATATAAAAAACCTTTTCCATCAGGAGCTGTTTTTTTTTTGTTTTTTTTTTGTTGGAGGTTTAACGACCACCGTGAGCAACTCAATGGGCTATAAGCAGTCGCCCGTCCATAATTCAGTGTCACTGGTTCCAGGGAAGGGAGAAAGCCAGTGCCGTAAGACAAACACAACATCCATGCCTCACCGGGATTCGAACCCAGACCCTGTTCGGACGAATGATCAGAGGCCATCGCTTAGACCACTGCGCCACCGGGGCGGCATCAGGAGCTGTATGCGACACAGGAAGAATTTTTAAAATCGGAGTTTTAGAAGCAGAAATATCGGGGCAGACGCAATTTACATTTACGCCCTCTAGCGGAAAGTCTATCAGTTACTTGAAATTTTTGAAATTATATGGAACCTATGTTGCACCAGAAACTCTATCCAATGTAAAAAGGCAACTCGATACTGGAAGACTGGGAAAAAGCCGTTTGGCCAGACGAATACGGAGGGTTTTTTTTAGACTAATTAGGACATTGCGCAACTTTTTTCAATTGAACCTTTTTGCTGCGAAGGTTGTATGAAATATTATTCTTTTCATGCAAATGCAAAAAGTAAAATAAAAATCAATTTTCATTCAAACGCCACCCACAAGCTTGCAACTGTCTCAACGTCATTTTGAGCATTTTTCTAACTAAAGGTATGTATCTGTGATCAACCACTGAAGAGATAAAAGCTTGTTTCAATCCTTTTTGGGACACCCAGTATGAGACGGATGCTTAATTGGGAAAGCATTCGGCTCCGGAGCAGAAGGATGTAGGTTCGATCTCCTACACCAGCAGGTTGTTTTTACGCTACAGTGTTCTTTGAGATAAAAGATTACGAATGAGTGTAAAAAGCAAAATGTTTAGGATGCAAACTTGAGGTTATGTGTTAAAACAAAAACTCCATAGACCTGGCCAACGACATGTATAGCAATATAAGTTTAAAGAGCCGCCCCGGTGGCCCAGTGGTCTAAGCGATGGCCTCTGGTCATTCGTCCGAAAGGGGTCCGGGTTCGAATCCCGGTGAGGCATGAATGTTGTGTTTGTCTTACGGCACTGGCTCTCTCCCTTCCCTGGAACCAGTGACCCTAAATTAGGGACGGGCGACTGCTTATAGCCCATTGAGTTGCTCACGGTGGTCGTTAAACCTCCAATCAAAAAAAAAAAAATAAGTTTAAAGAAGTGAAAATTTGTATCTGGAAGTTTGGTACCTTTATAGAAAGGGTATTCAAATAAGAGTCCAGGTAAAAATATTGAGAGTTTTAAAATAGGCTTCAGTAGGAATCAGAGCTCATGTTTGCACATGAATTGACTAAAAACAAAGGGAATCCTCCAAATATGTGGCGTCATTGAATAAACAAAGACATAGCTCTTTCCACGTTTTAGCAACACACAGCAACCGAAAAGACGTTATTCGGTCAACGCTGGGGAACTGAATCCCAGATCTCTAGATATCTAGCCGAGCGAGTTAGCCTTACAATCCACGTTCGCCAACAATCCACGGCGCTATGTGTTTTTCTGTCAGCATCTGACATCATAAATCCGTAAGATGGGATCATCTACTGAGATCTCTCCATTTGGTAGGCATTAACGGCACTGGCTATATATTAATTAAAGCAGTTAAATCCAAAGGGGGAGATCTAAAGTAAAAATCCTCTAAATACGTGGTGTCAGTGAATAAACAAAGACATCGCTCTTTCCACGTTTTAACAACACACAGCAACTGAAAAATTGCTATTCGGTCACCGCTGGGGAATTGAATCCCAGATCTCTCGATATCTAGCCGAGCGCGTTAGTCTTACACCTCGGTGGCCAACAATCGACGGCGCTATGCGTGTCGGCCACCGTGAGAACTGGGATTCAATTCCCCAGCGGTGACCGAAAACTCGTTTTTCGGTTGCTGTGTGTTGCTAAAACGTGGAAAGAAAGATGTCTTTGTTTATTAAAAGGAAAGGGTTTGGGGGATACGGGGTAATGAACATTAATTTACCAGGAAACAAAATATGAAGACTGAATAGCAGCCACTGTAATTGTTCAATCATTGAAACACTGGAAATTAATTCTTTGTGTCCAAAATTAGGTTCAGGTAGGCAATAGTGGGAAAATAATCCAATGCACTCAATGAAATGTTACGATGTTCACAGCGTTTCTCGTGTCCATTTGTGAAATGGTCACCAGAAACAAATATTCGTAATGAAATTTGCATGTTAGTGAGCAAAATGCTGTTCAATATGTAGATTTAATTACGTACGTAAAGCGAACGGGAAACGACAGTACCATTTCTCCTTGACAGCGTGTGCAAGAAGCGTTCCGATGACTGCCATTGCTTTCCTTATGTCCCACACACAAGTATACAGCGCTGTACGTTGGCGAGCGATAGAAAGACTAGAAGCAGGCTTGTCTCAAGTCCAAGTCACAAAAAACATCAGTGTCCACCCTTAGGGTAATTTCACAGTAATAGCAGCAATTCAACTTCACCAGTGGGATGTCACAGAGGCCTGACCATGATCGTCGGAAGCGTACGACACCTTGTGAGGACCGTCGTATTGTATTTACAGCATGGCGTCATAGATTCTATGCAACCCGGAAGTTGTATTTGGAGCTCTCCACTGCCACTGGGACTCCGGAATAAACACTAACGATGTTTCGAAGGGTTAATACAATTAGCCTTTATGCCTGGAATACCATAGATTGTGTCCCGTTGAATGCATTGCACATGAGAGCCACCTTGAATTAATGCGGGCAACATTGTTTCCAAAACCCAGAAGAAAGTGCCGGTATTCATTTCTCAGACGAGTCGACATTCAGTCTGCAAATGGATTCTCGTCGACAGAGGGAACCACAACGGAACTAGAAGATTTGGGCTAGAGTGCCCGATAGGAAAGTCACACGGGAGCGAGGTAGAAAGGGGGAGGAAGATGCCCTTATTTATTACCGGGGGCCAGTATCCGGGGCCCGACGGCTTAACGTGCCCATCCGACACACGGCAGATATTTAGTGGTCCGAGCGTTCGCACCTGCCTGGGATCGAACCCGAGGTCTTCTGCGTGGCAACACGAACGTTGCCCACTAGGCCACCCGCCACCTGAAATGCACTTAAACAGGACTTGAAGGTTCTAAACAAAGCTTTTACAACGAAAAGATGGTAGATACCTTTGGGTATTGCGACGTACGCAGCTGCAGCAAAAAGAGTGGTGTTCACATTATTCTGTCCAACCCCTGTATGTGATGCACTATAGAGGTGCCACACATGTTAATACTGCAGGGTTTCAGTGACATATTCCGTCGGTTAGCTTAATTGGAAAAGCATTCAGCTCCGGGGCAGAAGGGTGCGAGTTCCTCGCCAAATTTTTGTTTCTCTATAAATGTTGTAGAAAAATAAATAGTTTACTTACCTTTGTTAAATATCGTAAACAGCTCTGTTGAATTATGAAGTTCCGTGTTTCTGCTGTATATTACAAAAAAATATCATTACTTTACAGTTACGTCATGCACTCTTCCACCGTCTGATTTAGACATTGCAAATCATCAGTTGTTGATAAACCGGGAACGAGCAATTTTGAAATGTAAGGATTCCAGCTCCGAAGACCCGTCTTATTTCGAGTGTAAAAATCGTACATGGCACAGAGGAGAACAAACCAGTTGCAAAGGTAGTATACCGCATAGCAGTTTTATAAAAACGTGGGAGAGTTGTCTGTTTTTCAGCACGACTGGCCTTGGCCACTGTAGAGATACTGGTTGCATGAAGTACACTAAGTAGACAAAACACAGAGATAGGGGTGATCGGCAGTTGACATGGTCACCCCCCGCGCACAGAGGAACGGACCAAAACCGAACGCAGGCGATAAATAGGAGGACAGCAGGCGCTCCCAACAGCATATCGCAATGGAAGAAAATGGGCAAACGTCGTGATCTCAGCGACTTCAATCGTGGACATATTGAAGGAGCAAGACAGATGGGACATTCTATCGCCCAAGTGGTAAGAACGCTAGAATTCCCGAGGGCAACGGTATCAAGGGATTACAGCCCGTATTCTATTGACGGACGTACCAGCGCACGGAGAGCAAGCGGTGAGCGACCATGCGCCATTGATGACTGGTGTCGACGTAGACTATCCTGGCTCGTACAGACCGACCGACCACTTGGCAACGGCGGCACATATCACATCCAGATTACATGTCGGAGGCCTAATTATAGTCAGCGAGCGAACGGTAGGCCTAATTATAGTCAGCGAGCGAACGGTAGGCCTAATTATAGTCAGCGAGCGAACGGTAGGCCTAATTATAGTCAGCGAGCGAACGGTAGGCCTAATTATAGTCAGCGAGCGAACGGTAGGCCTAATTATAGTCAGCGAGCGAACGGTAGGCCTAATTATAGTCAGCGAGTGAACGGTAGGCCTAATTATAGTCAGCGAGCGAACGGTAGGCCTAATTATAGTCAGCGAGCGAACGGTAGGCCTAATTATAGTCAGCGAGCGAACGGTAGGCCTAATTATAGTCAGCGAGCGAACGGTAGGCCTAATTATAGTCAGCGAGCGAACGGTAGGCCTAATTATAGTCAGCAAGCTAACGGTAGGCCTAATTATAGTCAGCGAGCGAACGGTAGGCCTAATTATAGTCACCCTACTCGTGTGCCACTGTTGACTGCTCGTCATCGGATGTTACGACTCGCCTGGTGCTGTGAAGATCAAACCTGGACCTATGCAGAATACCGTGGCGTCGTGTGGTCACATGAATTCCGTTTCCAGCTGTAGATAGCTAACCGGATGGTGCAGGTGTGTCGTTGACTTCATGAGGCCATGACCACGTCGTGCCAGGTAACGTCTGTTCAAAGCGGTGGTGGCTGTGTGATGGTTGGGGAGACTTCTCATGGGACACATTATGTCACTTAGTGTTTCTGGAAAGATCGCTAATTGTTTTGCGTGACCAGCATGTTTTGGCAAATCACCTGCATGCTTTCATGGTCTTCGCGCGTCGTGTTGCCGATGGTCTGTTTCAGAAGACAATGCGCTTCCACACCAGGCCGCAACCCCTCAGGCATGGCTTTAGATGCACTCAGCTGAGTTTGGAACCATCTAGTGGCCGGAAAGGTCAGCGGATTTGGAAGCTCTCTGGGTTGATGTGGAGCGAAACATCAGATCCGTGGTCCCTGGACCGACGTTTCGGACGAAGTTGTGGGAAATGCTGCAACGGCATGGCTGGAATTACCTCAGAAAATCCTCCGGCATCTTGTGGATTCGATGCCTCGGTGTGTACACGCCGTTATTCTTGCTAAAGGAAGACAAACACGCTACTCAATGGACAATATATGGCATACTGTATATATCAGTGGCGTATCTTGGGTCCGAGACCTGGGCTATTCCCCCGCCCCCTCCCCCCAGTAATATTTTTTTTAAATTGCGAAGTTTAATTTTTAATTATTAAGTAACAGAAGAAACTTTTTTTCTAAATTTTAGGTACATGCCATTGCTAACATGATACCAAATAATTATGGGAATTAGGATTTGAACACTTATTTCTACATGAACTCCATTCCTCTTCTGAATACTTGATTTGTACATGAACTCCATTATTCTTTCCTTTTGTGTGAACTTGAGTGCTACGCTTTCATAAAATGCTTCTTCTGAGTACTTTTTCAAATTTAAAGAGAATGTCTTTCTCTATTGACAAAACAACTAAGTTTTTCGAATGTTCATATCCTTCTGTGGCTCTAAGATATATCTTAATTCTTTTTAATGCTGAAAAACCTCTTTCGGCAGTTGCAGTAGTTGATGGAAAGTTTAATATGAGGTATGCTAATTTGTACACCTCCCTAAACACTAAGTCCAATTCATTGAACTTTATGTAACACGTAATGTCTCTTGATTTGTTTTTGTATTCAAAGGAATAAAACACCTTCAGTTCATTTTTTAGTCGAGCTGTATCAAAATTTGAAGCATAATTTGAATAAAGAACTCTATCAGAGCTTAAAGAACTCTATGCTTCAAATTTTGATACAGCTCGATTAAAAAATGAACTGAAGGTTTTTAATTCCCTTGATGAATACAAAACAAATCAGTAAGAAACATTACTTGTTACGTAAAGTTGAATAATTCGACATAGTGTTTATTGAGGTGTACAAATTAGCAGATTAATATTAAACTGTTCATCAACAACTGCAATTGCCGAAAAAGTTTTTAAGTAATAAGAAGAATCAAGATATATCTTACACAAGGACATGCACATTCGAGCAACTTGGCTGGTTTGTTAATAGAGAAAAACATTCTTTTTAAATATGGAAAAGTACTCGGAAGAAACATTTTTGTGAAAAGTTCACACAGAAGGAAAGAAGAATGGAGTTCGTGTACACATAAGTGTTGAAATCCTAATCCTCCTCATAATTGCTTGGTATCATGTTAGCAACAGCATGTACCTAAAATTTAGAAAAAAGATGTTACTTCTATTACATAACAATTAACACATAAGCTTCGCAATTTAAAAAAACACTACCGGGGAGGGAGATAGCTCGGGTCTCGGACCCAAGATACGCCACTGACTGCGTAATTAATTTTTGTCATTAGGCCATTGACTACATTTGTTTAAAGTCAATTTTTCTTAAACGTTTGGATTTGTTTCCCCTTGGTAATGCGGTGAATTTGGTGAGCTGTTATCGATATGAAAAACCGCTTGGTCGTCGAATTTTCAATTACAGACAAACCGTAGCTAACCTCAGTACTTCTCACGATAAAGAGGATGACAGTTATCACTGTCATTCCGACAGATATAAAAAAAATTGTCGATCCTCGCCATGAGCATATCATTAGCTGTGACCTCGATATCGTGCCTTTCCAGGAGTTACCTTCCCTCATGTCTTTGGGCACCAAGTACAGATTGACACCTCTCTTCGATATAATGAAATGTGTCTCCATTTTCCGCAGTAATCTTTTGCAATATGTACTCAAACTTTCTTATGAGTTCGGTCTGCCTCTCGAATCCTTCAACGAGTGGTTGGATTGTGTGCTTTGTGACATTCGTTACGAGCTTGGTAAACTGAATATCTCCAAGGTTTGCTGCCAGCAACCACATAACCTATCATTGATTAATTCACAAATTCGTTCACTCCAAAAGTTATTCACTGTTTCCCCTGTGGATAAAACTACCAATAATTTTTCTATTATCTGCAAACAGTTTTAACAGAGTCTTCTATTGCAGGAGATGAATACTACGGATGCATAAACCCTGGTCTCTCAAAACCGTAAAGATATTGTTAAGAAAATCATTGCTCTACATAAATGGATTAAGCTCACTGTATCTAACATAAATTTTCCTTTTGTTTATACCATTCCAAAGTTCCATCCGAAACCTGCTTCTTTTCTGTTTATAACCAGTGGACGCAATTGCTACAATAATACAGTAGGTAGGTTGCTTCAGAGGTACTGGTCTGCAGTGCTTCGTAAACTAGATTCGACCTGGATCATAGGGAACAATGACAGAGTTTTAGAAGCGTTGAACTCTTCAACAACTGTTTCATCTGTTGAAACCTACGATTTCATTTAATTGTTTATGGCATGTAGCCTTAAAATTACACACGAAGCTTGAGTCCGAAGTCACAAAACACTTTTGGCACTTTTTAGTGATTTCTGTATTAATAACAATTTTGTTACCGTAGGCCATGGACCGTACCTCCAAACTTGTTGTATTCCAATGGACAGTCGCTTCTTAAGTAGCATAGCCAACCATTATCTACACTATTTTGAAGATAGATTTACTGCTGCTTGCTCTTTGCCTGGTATCGTTTTGAGGTATGTTGATGACGTTATTGTCATTAACATGCCGGACTTTTTGCGATGCGCTGCTAACTTGTATCCTAAGGACCTCACCTTAGAAAAAACCAAACGCTCGTCTCCTTGCGTTTGTTACCTCCATTTGGAGGTGCAGGTGGACGAGGTGGGAGGGGGTGTGGTGAATCTTCACGGTAAAAGAAATGCTTTTGATTTCGATATCATTCACTACACACATTGGTCCTCAAACATTCTAAAGAAGTACATCGTAACTTACTTCTTTCTCAATGACACAGAATAGCAAAAATATGCTCAACACAGGTTTTAATGAAAAAATATTTTAAAACACTTCTAACTAAATTGTAATTTAACAAATTTCCCATAAAGTTTCAAAAACATTATTTAAAACATTTAATTCTGAATTTCAATTTAGTTTCAAATAGTTTCAAATTACACACCGACATGCTTTACTAATCCAGGACCTAACAGTATTAAGTAAATCAAGCAATACAAAGGGCCACCTGGTAGGTCCCTAGTGGCTGAAGATTTTCATTTACATACACAGTTTTGCATCTCGTTATCTCAAACACCTTTTTGGCTTGATATGATGATACTTAACCGCGACCACTCCTTTTACGATTCATTATATATTTGTGTCCTTGTTGGTCGTCGGTATAGTGTTTAGTTTTCATTCGTGGCTTTGACTTCTTTGGTCTGCCGGTAATCCTTTATATCTTTCTTTACATTATTGCTTTATGAGTTCTTAAGTCTGGTTTGTGTTTGGTCTCGACTCCTTGGGAGCATGACCAACCAACTTTTTTGGTTCTCCTTGTCATTTCTTGGTACTAGAAAGGCCACTCCCGCAATTTGATGGTCTCCTGACGATGGCAACCTGTTTTTTATTTTATAATTTTCGGTTTTCAATCCGAATTTCAATCATGAATTAAATTTTGTATTTTTTTTTATAATTTTCTTTACATTTTATTTATTAATTCTTAAAAATTCTCCAATTCTCTCTCTCTCTCTCTCTATATATATATATATATATACACTATCTACCAACAAGTAATTGGACACCTGTGATAGCAAAGGAAAACGAAATTTATTCACCTTCAATAGTTGGTGCAGCCTCCACGAGCGGCGATTACAGGTGCGACCCTCCGGAGCATACTCTCAACCAGGCGTTGTACGACGGATAGCGGTAATTTCTTCCACTCGGCTTGGAAAAGACAGATCAATTACTTCACCGATTTCGGACGGTGGGGACACCCCTTAAGTCGACGCTCCAACTCGTATTTTATACTTCTTCTGGGTCTTTTCCTGTCCCTTTGAATCCAATCTAAAATTTCGGCTACCATCGATGGTCTGTCCTTCTTGTAGTATGTCCAGCCCATTGCCATTTCAGGGCTTTTACTCTGATCATGATGCCTTCCACTCTTGTCATTTTTGTGATCAACGAGTTCCTCTTTTTATCTCTCCTGGTTACACCAATCATGCATCTCTACATGCTTCTTTGAGTTCTCCGTAGTCTTTGTATGTCTCTTTTAGTTAAGGTCCACGTCTCTGCAACATACGTAAGCACTGGAAGGATGCGTTAATCAAATACTTTTTTTAAACATAATATCGTATTGCTCTTGAAAATTATACTGCTTCTTCCAAAAGCTCTCCAGGCAAGTTTTATACCCCGATTAATTTCTTCATCAATCTGACCCTCACTTGATATCTGCTGTCCGAGATAAATGTAGGTACTGGTTATCTCCAGCTTTTCCCCATCAATCGATAAATCTTCATTTTTTGTAAAAGCATTGTACATCACTTTTGTCTTCTGAAAGTTCATTTTTAATTCCAGTTCTTTAGTCTTGTCAGCAAGTTCCTGGGTCATACTCTGCAGCTCTGATGTGGAAGTTGCAAAAATGACTACGTCATCAGCAAAACGAAGGTGAGTTAGATAGTTTCCATTAATCTTTATCCCTTTGTTTTCCCAGTTCAGTGATTGAAAGACATTTTCCAATGTGGCACTAAAGAGTTTGGGAGATAGAGTGTCACCTTGTCTCACTCCCTTTCCAATTGTTATGGGTGCTTCGTTCTCTGTTAACTTCAGAGATGCCCATCGGAAGAAGTGGACATCTCTGAAGTTAACAGAAGACTAACCAAGGCTTTTATGGAAACAGCAACAAAAACAGCTGGTACTATGAACAAGTTGCATACGAACAAATTATCAGGAAAAACCAAACTTTTGATGCGAAAAAGAAGCGAGATGAGGACAACTAAACAAAATGTGACTTCCAAAGTGGAATATATAGAGCTATGCAAGACGGTACGTAAAAGTATCACTGAAGACGTAAAGAAATTCAACTGTGAACTAGTGAGGAAAGCAATTCAAAACAACCAAAGTTTGAAGAGAGCAAAGGGACATCTGAGTAAGGGAAGGAAACAAATTATGGCTCTGAGAAAAGAAGATGGTTCTGTAACAAGAAATAGAAGTGAAATTTTGACAAGTGTGAAAGATTTCTACTAAAAAATGTATGAAAGGGATGATACATGTTATCCAGACATTACGAAAGGTATCAGTACCAGAGTTTTTCCATTCCTCCCAGCAGAAGTTGCACATGCAATCAAGAACATGAAACGGGGAAAAGCTCCAGGAGCAGATGAAATTACTGCAGACATCATACAAGAAGCAAGTAGAAAAATTGAAACAGCACTCGCCCAAGTTTTCATTCGATGCCTTAATGATGGGAAGATTCCTGAGGTTTGGAACAATTCTACAATGATCATGCTACATAAAAAAGGTGACATTGAGGAACTTGGGAACTACAGAGCTATCAGCCTCCTATCCTATCAGTGGTTTATAAAATCTTCACTAAAGTTCTTTCACACCGCTTAAAGGTGACACTGGACATGGCTCAACCGAGAGAACCAGCTGGATGCAGGAGTATCTACAGCACTATAGATCCTATCCACGTACTGAGAGAACTAATTGAAAGAGCGAGGGCATATGAACTTCCACTAAACATGGCTTTTATCGATTATGAAAATGTTTTTGATTCGGTGAAACCATCAGCAGTTACAATGGCTTCGACGACCTGCGGTATTGAAGATGCATGCATTAATATTATTAATAACATCTATGAAAATGCAAGTGCAAAGATTCGGCTGTTTGAGAATACAGCACCCATAGAACAGATTATGGCTCTGAGAAAAGAAGATGGTTCTCTAACCAGAAATAGATGCGAAATTTTGACAAGAGAGGAAGATTTCTACTCCAAATTATATGAAAGGGATGATACATGTACTCCAGACATCGTGAAAGGTACCAGTACCAGAGTTCTTCCAGTTCCTCCCAGCAGAAGTTGCACATGCAATCAAGAACATGAAGCGGGGAAAAGCTCCAGGAGAAGATGGAATTACTGTAGACATCATACAAGAAGCAAGTGGAGAAACTGAAACAGTACTCGCCCAAATTTTCAGTCGATGCCTTAATGAAGGAAAGATTCCTGAGGATTGGAACAACGCTACAATGATCCTGCTACATAAGAAAGGTGACATTGAGGATCTCAGGAACTACAGACCTATCAGCCTCCTATCAGTAGTTTATAAAATCTTCACTAAAGTTCTTTCACACCGCTTAAAGGTGACACTGGACATGGCTAAACCGAGAGAACCAGCTGGATGCAGGAGTATCTACAGCACTATAGATCCTATCCACGTACTGAGAGAACTAATTGAAAGAGCGAGGGCATATGAACTTCCACTAAACATGGCTTTTATCGATTATGAAAAAGCCTTTGATTCGGTGAAACCATCAGCAGTTACAATGGCTTCGACGACCTGCGGTATTGAAGATGCATGCATTAATATTATTAATAACATCTATGAAAATGCAAGTGCAAAGATTCGGCTGTTTGAGAATACAGCACCCATAGAACAGATTATGGCTCTGAGAAAAGGGGATGGTTCTCTAACCAGAAATAGATGCGAAATTTTGACAAGAGAGGAAGATTTCTACTCCAAATTATATGAAAGGGATGATACATGTACTCCAGACATCGTGAAAGGTACCAGTACCAGAGTTCTTCAGTTCCTCCCAGCAGAAGTTGCACATGCAATCAAGAACATGAAGCGGGGAAAAGCTCCAGGAGAAGATGGAATTACTGTAGACATCATACAAGAAGCAAGTGGAGAAATCGAAACAGTACTCGCCCAAATTTTCAGTCGATGCCTTAATGAAGGAAAGATTCCTGAGGATTGGAACACCGCTACAATGATCCTGCTACATAAGAAAGGTGACATTGAGGATCTCGGAAACTACAGACCTATCAGCCTCCTATCAGTAGTTTATAAAATCTTCACTAAAGTTCTTTCACACCGCTTAAAGGTGACACTGGACATGGCTAAACCGAGAGAACCAGCTGGATGCAGGAGTATCTACAGCACTATAGATCCTATCCACGTACTGAGAGAACTAATTGAAAGAGCGAGGGCATATGAACTTCCACTAAACATGGCTTTTATCGATTATGAAAATGTTTTTGATTCGGTGAAACCATCAGCAGTTACAATGGCTTCGACGACCTGCGGTATTGAAGATGCATGCATTAATATTATTAATAACATCTATGAAAATGCAAGTGCAAAGATTCGGCTGTTTGAGAATACAGCACCCATAGAACAGATTATGGCTCTGAGAAAAGGGGATGGTTCTCTAACCAGAAATAGATGCGAAATTTTGACAAGAGAGGAAGATTTCTACTCCAAATTATATGAAAGGGATGATACATGTACTCCAGACATCGTGAAAGGTACCAGTACCAGAGTTCTTCAGTTCCTCCCAGCAGAAGTTGCACATGCAATCAAGAACATGAAGCGGGGAAAATCTCCAGGAGAAGATGGAATTACTGTAGACATCATACAAGAAGCAAGTGGAGAAATCGAAACAGTACTCGCCCAAATTTTCACTCGATGCCTTAATGAAGGAAAGATTCCTGAGGATTGGAACACCGCTACAATGATCCTGCTACATAAAAAAGGTGACATTGAGGATCTCGGAAACTACAGACCTATCAGCCTCCTATCAGTAGTTTATAAAATCTTCACTAAAGTTCTTTCACACCGCTTGAAGGTAACGCTGGACATGGCTCAACCGAGAGAACAAGCTGGATTCAGGAGTGGCTACATCAGTATAGATCATATCCACGTACTGAGAGAACTAATTGGAAGAGCGAGGGAATATGAACTTCCATTGTGCATGGCTTTTATGGATTATGAAAAGGCCTTTGACTCGGTGAAACCATCAGCAGTTACAATGGCTTTGAAATCCTGCGGTATTGAAGATGCATACGTTAATACATGTATTATTCATAACATCTATGAAATTGCAAGTGCAAAGATTCTGCTATTTGAAAATACAACACACAAGAAAATTGGAAAGGGAGTGAGACAACGTGACACCATATCTCCGAAGCTGCACCTCGGCACAACGATCTCGAAAACGGCGCGGCTCATGGGTTGTTCTCGTGCTGCTGTAAAGAGTACGTATCAAAAGTGGTGCACAGATGGCCAAACAACAAACCGTCGTCCAGCCGTTTGTCGTCCGCAGATCACTTCTACTTCTCCTTGGTATTCTGAAGTAATTTTTCTTTAATGATTTTTAAATTACCTGAGAATACCCAGGGGCGGCAGAAAACAGTTTCTTTTTACAGTATCAGCTTTTAAATCAACCATTTAAAGGATAAATCAATTTAGCACAGAGATAAAAGCGTAATTTTCCCCTAAAGAACTAATTTAAGAAAAATATTTTGACCTGGATGTTGAATTAATGTTCGATTATGAGTAAAATCTTGATAAGAAAGTATCCTCCAGCTTTTCCCATATTGGCGTGAATGCGATTATAGTTTTTCAATAATTTGACAACTTAATGCATGAACTATTATTTAACTCCATTTGCATTACCTAATGTGCATTTATATTTGAAACTTTTGAATGTGACATGATTTTTTTATTTCTTATTTAGCTCGAACAACGTCAACGAATTCAACTAGTAAGTATAATCAAAATGATGAGCGTAAAATAATTTGTGACTATACTTTCGTGCATGTGTCGCGGAACGTTTGGCTACTGAAGTAATGCAGATTATACACTAGTGGCTACATTATTACGGCCATCATGTTAATACGTTGTTGAGACACATTTTGTCCTTAATGGTGCTTGAATTCGTCTTGGTATGAACTCTATTAAATGTCGGCAAGTGACTTGGGGTATACTAGCCCAAATGCGATGAATTGCACCCTCCAGCACTTGAAGATTTGATGGTAGCGGATCCAGCTGTCTGATGCCCTTTTCCACCTCGTCCCACATATGCTCCATTGTATTGAGATCCGGTGATTGAGGAAGCTACTGTAGAAGGGAAAAGTTTCGGTTCTGCTCCTCGAACCATTCGCGTACAACGTTAGTACTACGGAATGGAGCATTTTTCTGCTGAAAGTTTCGATCTTAATGGAGATAAGCCATCAACATAACTGGGTCGGTAATGATACTTAAGTATCTTTGGGTGGTCAGATGTTTTTCCACACGAAATAAAGGTACCAAACACACCCAAGAAAACGTGCACTATAACGTTGTTACCTCCAGCTCAAAGACTAGTGATGATGCAAGATGGATGCATGCTTTCATGCTGCTGTTTCAATATCCTCATCATTCCATCTCCATGGTGTAGTTGTGAAAACCTGATTCGTCGGACCACATGACATTTTCCCGCTCATTTACTATCCAGTTCTTGTGCTTCTGAGCGAACTGGAGACGTTTCTTGTTCGTTGCATATAGCAATGGCTTACGGACAGGAAGTGTGCTTCTGTAGCCCATACGGTGATAACGTGGGACGAATTTTATGTTGAAAGGCAATCGGACTACTTGTTTCCTGATTCAGATTATTTGAAATCTGACGAAGTGTTGCCCATCTGTTGGACTGAACAAGTCTGCCTACTCCGCGCGCAGCGCGAGCATCCAGCAGCCATTGACGATCATACGCCTTGTGTTTAGACCCGGCTGTTTAACTGGTGGTTCACTCTCTGCAAACTTTAACAACTTCTGTCCTGGAAAATTTCACAAGTGCAGCCGTTTTGCTGATGCTCGCACCAATGCTTCGAGCACCCACGATCATTCCAAGTTGAAAGTCCGTTGTACTAAGGCTCGCATCAATGCTTCGAGCACCCACGATCATTCCAAGTTCAAAGTCTGTTTTGCTAATGCTCGCATCAATGCTTCGAGCACCAACGATCACTCCAAGTTCAAAGTCCGTTTTGCTAATGCTCGCACAAATGCTTCGAGCACCAACGATCATTCCAAGTTCAAAGTCCGTTTTGCTAATGCTCGCACCAATGCTTCGAGCACCCACGATCATTCCAAGTTCAAAGTCCGTTTTGCTAATGCTCGCATCAATGCTTCGAGCACCAACGATCATTCCAAGTTCAAAGTCCGTTTTGCTAATGCTCGCACCAATGCTTCGAGCACCCACAATCATTCCAAGTTCAAAGTCCGTTTTGCTAATGCTCGCACCAATGCTTCGAGCACCCACGATCATTACAAGTTCAAAGTCCGTTTTGCTAATGCTCACTCCAACGCTTCGAGCACCCACGATCATTCCAATTTCAAAGCCCGTTTAGCTAATGTTCGCACCAACGTTTCGAGCACCCACGACCATTCCAGGTCCAAAGTCCGTTTTGCTAATGCTCGTACCAATGCTTCGAGCAACCACGATCATTCCAAATTCAAAGTCCGTCAGATCGCGTTTTTTACCCATTGTTTCTTGCTCAATGCACTTTATTAGTCTCTGAAAGCCTTCAGCTTTCCCTTTTAATACCAATTCAGCCATCTTGCGTCAGCAGCATCTGCGGGATGACTACTTTGCATAAAATGGTCAGATGGTCATAATAATTTGGCCACTGAATGTATGACTCAAGAGAGGGATTCAGAAGAACGGCATTTTCCCCTAACATTTTATTTAGCCAAAATCTTCTATTTTGGCCAATATTGGACAATTTCATGAAATTTCCGCAAATACAAAAAAAAAAAAAAAATTGCTATTTGTCTAAATCATCAAAAGCAAACCTTACAAAACAAAGCATTCATTGCGTCCTTTAATCGATCTTTTATCCAAGTTCAAATTATTACCCCATTAATCTAATCATTAAAAGATATAGATAATTTTTAAACCTATAAATGAAGCACAATTTAGTTTTCGACATTTTGCTAGCGTACTTAATATAAACAATTGACGTGGAACATCAAACAGAAAGCAATCGTTCTTTCCACGTTTATATAAGTGAGACACGGAAAACTTCTCATGGACCGCTACCTGGCCGCATCCTGGGTTCGATTCCCGTTGGCGGCCGATGAGAATTTTTCCGTCACTCACTTATAAATGTGGAAAGAGCGATGACTTCTGTTCAGTTTTGCTAGAGTACACAATGCGAAACATGTTTTTTTAACTATTATTCAGTTATATAAGTTTTATTCAAGTAAGATAATGCATAAAAGGATTTAAAATAATATTAATAATGAATGTATGCTAATTTCTAAATCTGTTCAAAGCTACAATACCAGGAATCGAGATTTTTTGCTGAAATTAGTCTTTCTCAGAACTAATTATATAATGCAAAGTATAAACTACACGGTACCACAATATTGGAACTCACTACCGCATGGGATTACTGATTTGAATAACTTTAATATTTTAAGAGGAAATTATAACTTCATCTGTTACACAAAAATTAGAAATGAGGGGGAGGTAAGGGGTGGTATTAATATAAGAAGGTAGGGAAAATGTGAGCAAAATAATGGTGAACATAATGGGTGATCAGGGGAGAAAGATCTTTGCATTTACATATCTTTCTTTATTGTCTTTTTTTCTAATTATTATCTCTTTTTCTTTCCTTCTGAATTAAGTAACATATTTACTAACGTACACGAATAATTCTGATTGTTGTCTGTGTAGTACTTGACCGGATATGTGTACGTAGGGAGACTGGGGCTATGTCAGGTCTTTGTCCTTTTCCCCTCTTCCTAGCTGTTTTGTATTAATAAACATAATAATGTCAATTATTTTGCATGTATTTGTATTAAGACAGCTAAAATAAAAATTAATTAATAAATAAAGTTTAAAAAAATGTATTTCTCTTTTCAAATTATTTCCATATTTATTAATCACTTATCTTTAATGCGGCCTATGTTTTAACAGTATGCTTTTGCTCTCAGGCTTGTCTATAGTAGGAAATCCATTCTACTACGTTATACTTGTTTAAACACTTGCTTTAATAATTCATATCTTTTTATTTTAATAAAGTTTGCACATAATTCTAAGGTATCACTTGAAATTTAATTTGAAGCGAAACCTTCACAATAAAAAGTACAGTTTCGCTGTTATCGTATTATTCGTCAGACCTCATAATACAGGGTGATTCATAATGAAGTATAAAGTTTCAACGCACTATAAAACAAGAATAATGTAAGATATTTTATGTTACCTAGAACAGAATTGTAGTGGAATGTTTATTTTTTTTTTTTTTTGAGACATTCACAGATGTTATATGTTGCACCCTTAGTCACATGACACACATCGAGCCGGTATTCCATTCCGCCCAAACGTCAGTAAAGTACTATATCTGAATCACGTGCAGTGGTAGTGGCTGTGATACAAACAGCCTGTAGCTTCAAATTTTTTATGCCATTCGTAGATAGGTTTTCTGGTTGGAGGTTCTTTTCCAAATCGTGATCGAAAATGCCGTTGCACAACAGTTACAGATTCTGTTTTGCTCAATTCAAGAACACAAAACGCCTTCTTCACTGCAGACGCTGCCATTTTAACTGACTAGTCACGTGACACGCGTGCTATCACCTACGTCACTGCCCTCAGTAGCGGAACACAAACTTTATAAGTACATCTACTTAACGGTTCGCAGTTGGGATCCGTGTGTTCAACTGTTTCTGTTTTACAGCATCTAGAAACTGTGTACTTCTTTATGAATCACCCTGTATAATAGTTATTTATCTAGCTTGTAGAATTTTTCTATTCGTTAAGGCTTCACTTAAATTTAACTTAAAGCTGGTAAGGCCTCATTAACATTAAGCCCAGTTTAGTAAATTTAGCTTCACTTTAAAAACTGGATTGCTTCTACTTGCTCGTTGTATTTGAGAGATTTATGCTCGTTGTACTTGAAAGATTTAATTACATGAATATCACTTGAAGACAGAGGCAAGAGTTCAATGGAGTGCATGGTTTAACTAACCACAGTGTGATTCGTTTGGGTAGGATAACTTTAAAAAGCTGTCTTACGACTTGTAAAAGATATAATAACTCAATATTTACCAGAAATTACCTTTATGAATGGGAGTTCGTGAAGGCCTCTACATGACCGCCTTTGCGGACTCCGTAGGGCTCATACCGGGGCTCAATTGGAAAACAACATACCCTAAGGTAAATGTGTGGTGCAGCGTGAGTCACCAGCAACTGTGCAGTCCTTGTTTTCTTCTCTGAGGACACTGTTCGATTAGGACCTTACCTAGCCATACTACAAACATTCTTGGTATCACAATTGAATAACGATGTCATTTTATAGCATGACGGGGCCCCAGCTCACCGGTCACTGGAAGTCCTGAACTTCCACAACAACACACTCAGTGACACCCGGTGTGGCCGCGATGGCCCTATTCCTTGACCTGCAAACTCCAAGGATCTCACTCACCCCGATTTCTTCTTGTAAGTGTTTGTAAAGAACATCGTATGCGCTCAGCGACCTCAAAGCCTGGATGACTTGAAGGCGAAAATTTATGCAGCGTTGGCACAAACAATTCCGCAGATGTTAGAAAACACGTGGCAAGAATTGAACACCGGGTATGAACTCTGCCGAGTCCGCAAAACAGGTCGTGTAGAGGCCTAGACAAACTCCCATCCATAAAGGCAACTTCTTCCGAATATTGACTTATTCGGAACATCTTAATTCCTCACGCTAACATCTAACCACACTATGTGATACGTGACTGAAAGAAACGTAGTGAAAAGCAATGTAAAACTTGCCCTTTAACCCTCTGTCAGTATGCCAACATTTATTAGCTGGTGTTTTTTTCTTTTGTTCCATTGAAAGTTTAATGATCCCCGTGAGCAAATTAATGGGCTATAAATAAATTATTTATTTGTCGCGTTTAAATTCTGTGTCTGTATGAGTTCATACAGACACAGAATTTATGACACTGGGTACAACAGATATTCAAGCCATGTACACCAAAAAATTGCATAGTGAACATGTTATACAGTATACCAGTGTTTCAAATAAATGAGAGAGCCAGTGCCGAAAAACAAACGCAGCATACATGCCTTACCCGGGATTCGAACCCGGACCCCTACCTGGACGAATGATCAGAAGCCATCACTTAGACCACTGCGCCACCTGGACGGCATCACCTAATTTGGACTAACCTTCGACGTTAAATTTAGAAAATATTTAACGAGGAGAAACCTGATTGACATATGAACACAGGTACTCAAGGGGAAAGTTAGACAGAGATATACGTCACAACCAAAATAATACTAATTCTTTTGGTTTTGGGGTTTAACGTCCACGACGATCAACTTTGAGGACTATAAAGATAACCAAATAAAGAGCCATTGGTTCCAGGAAGGAAAGAGAGAAAGCTCCACAAGGCAAACACATATCCATATCCTTGCCGCAATGCCAAACCTAACTGGTGCGAATGGTTAGAAACCAGCGCCTCTGTGCACTCGACCACCGGGGCCGCCAGAAGCGATTCAAATATGATCTATTTATTAGAAAGTAAAGTAAAAGATTCACGTATATTTCACTGATTACATGCACTGAGATGCTACTTTATTTGGAACATCCAAGTCGTCACTTTGATTAATCGCCCCAATATGAAAGACGTCACGTAAGCGACATGTGCAGTATTAATTAGGCAGAACAACTCATCAATCATTTTTTTTACTACGTAGGGTCAGAATGGGCAAAGCGAGTGATCTGAGCGACTTTGAACTTTGCATGAGAGTTGGCAATAGGCGTACTGTTTCGAAAATCGCCCAATCAGCAATTCTCTATGGATTTTCTCGAACGACAGTGGCTAGCGTTATACCACGAATGCTGAGACTCAAAGAGAACTTCCAGCAATCTACGATCCTGTAGGCGAAATCATCTAGTAGATCAGAGGCAGTGACTAGCGACAGTGGCTAGCATATGCCATGAATGCTGAGAATCGAAGTACATCATGAATGCTGAGACATGAATGTATTACTATGATTGCTGAGACATGAATGTATTACTATGATTGCTGAGACATGAATGTATTACTAGACATGAGACTCGAAGTATACTATGAGACATGAGACTGGAAGTATGAGACTCGAAGTATACTATGAGACATGAGACTGGAAGTATGAGACTCGAAGTATACTATGAGACATGAGACTGGAAGTATGAGACTCGAAGACATGAGACTCGAAGTATACCATGAGACTGGAAGTATACTATAAATGCTGAGACATGAATGTATTACTATGAATGCTGAGACATGAATGTATTACTATGAATGCTGAGACATGAATGCATTACTATGAATGCTGAGACATGAATGTATTACTAGTATACCATGAATGCTGAGACGGCATTGGATATCGTATACCATGAATGCTGAGACTCGAAGAGAATTTCCAGCAATCTACGATCCTGTAGGCGAAATCATCTAGTAGATCAGAGGTGACACAGGAAAATGAGTTTTAGGGACAGGCTTCCCAAGGAACTAACAGTGCTTTCGAATCTTCGCAGCCGGGAGGCCTCGGACTAGGTAGCCCTTAGCATTAAAACCCGCGTTAATACTTCAACCTAGCAGCTATGCTGGTAGTCATCAAGTATTATTCTTTCTTCAACATGATTGCCGACCAGAACATTGAAGATCGCCCAATGTAATTTTGTTACCATGCAGTAATCCTACCAAGATCAATACCTCAAAATATCTCAGAATCCCCATCAGATGATTATTTGACTAGTACTTGAATATTAAAACAGAAGGCAAGAAGAAAGTCTTGCAATATTTACATGAACGCATGTGCTGCCGCGGGTATGTCACGTATTTAAACTAGTTCAAGTCGGTCAAAAGGCATATAGAGTGGTAGTCGTAGTCAGTTAGTAAAAAGGGATACAAAACGGTATTCGTTGCAGCGAACGTAGTGGAAATGGATATATAGTGATAGTCGTTGCTGTGAACAGCATTGCATGTCGTAGTTCATTCTGTGGTTGGGACGCCTAAAAGATGAACGGCCACAATCGGCTAATTAGGAAACTTTTGCTTTACGAGTTTGAACTCCGCCATAATGTTGCTCAAGCAACACGAAGCGTTTGTCATGCAAAAGGGGTGGGTTCCGTGGACCACAGCACCGCAACCAGATGGTTCAATAAATTTCGCTCAGGTGACAGAAACCTCGACGATCAGCCAAGTTCAGGTAGGCCACAAACCGGGGATTCGGAGGCCGTAGACCAAATCCGACAACCAGGACTGGGAGATTATCAGACGAGCTGGGCATATCACGAGCCACCGGAGTTCGTTACTTGCAGGACCTCGGAAAGGTCTACAGGAGCTGCAGTATTGTCCTTCATGAACTGACTCCAGCTGAAACAAACCACCTAATACGAGTGTGCACGAAACTCCTAGAAAACCCGCGCTCTGTACGTTTTATCAAGACTCTTGTTGCATGCGATGAAAAGTGGGTCTGTTTCCGTAATTCTGACACACAACGGCAGTGGTTGAGCCCGGGACAGCTTTCTGAACCTATTGCCAAACGTGGGCGCTTCGAGCACAAGGTGATGCTCTGCGTCTGGTCGAATTATGAGGCAACACTCCACTACAAATTTGTTTCAGACGGTCGGACCATCAACGCCAACTTCTACTCTGAACAGCTGGAACGGATGTATGCCGTTTTGCAGGAGAAGTACCCAGCACTGGTGAACAGAAAGCGCGCTCTGCTGCAGGTGGACAACGCTCGACCTCATACCGCGCAAACGACCAGGACAAAACTCCAGGAACTTGAGGGCATTGATGCCACACCCAGTATATAGCCCATACCTTGCCCCGTCAGATTGCTACTTATTCCGGTCTATGGCCAACTTCCTTCGCGGGCGGCACTTCAACAACCAGGATGAGGTGGCAGCTGGGGTAAAGGAGTTCTTCAACTCGTAAAACAACAAGAACTGGTACCGCCGCGGATTCGAAGAACTGGCAGACAGATGGCTAAAGACGATGCAACACGATGGCCTATACTTTGAATGCTAGTCAGCTTTCCTCGTAAAAGTACGTATGAAGACATAAAGAGATCCAAATATGGCAAAACTTTCGACTCACGCTCTGTATTTATAAATTTTGATCATTTATGGGTGTTTAGTGTACTCTAATTCTTTGTCTCAGGACTTTTTTTTTATTTTTATTTTTACTTTTCAGTGATCATTGCGATTGTGGTACCCTTGGTTATTCTCCTGATTTGTGTATCTGCTGCTGTTGTGCTGATATTCATAAGGCGGTAAGTATTTTGCACAAATAAACGCTAGTGTTTAAACGCGGAAAGCACACTAAACCACGTGATTACTTTCATATCCTTTGCTAAAAGCATACAAAGAAGAATCTAGAGAGGTTGGGAAAATATGAAGTTTTCTCCAAATTATTTTTTAAAATTAAAGTAGGGGTGTTTTTAGAAACAGAACAGACCTTTCTTTGAATGAGTCTCCCATTATTTGCCATGCTTATATTTAAATGAAACCATTTTTCGATATACGCTCAGTTTATACATTTCGAAATGTTCATAAAAAAGATGAAGTAAATAACTTTCCAGTCAGGATTAATGATCTCCCCCTTAAAATTGTGGACAAAGTTCAGTATCTTGGCGTTTGGTTTGATGAATTCTTTAACTGGAATACGCATGTTAAGTCGATTTTTTTTTATTTCCTTACAGGTTGGCCTGCTTAGTAAAATTAAGCATATCTTCCCTATCAATGTCCAAAAAAACCATTTTACTATGCCTTCCGTTATACCCATCTTTCCTATGTCTGGAATCCTAGTATTCAAATATAAGTGCAAACAATAAGTTATGCTTGCTCAAATTACAGAAGAAATCTGTTCGCTATATGTTGAAAACAGATTACATTTCTCATTCAAAGCCATTATTTATAAAACCAAATATTCTAAAAATTCATGGAATTTTTAACTTGAAACTAGGTATCATGTTTTTTTTAATAACTTGCCTATTTCAAAATGTGATATCAAATATCTGGATTATGCTGTCTTCACCAGATCTGTTGCTAACTAGAAATTATGTCTACCATCTGTTAAACTTGATTATGGTTTAAAAAGCATATTGTATAAAGCCATTATCCTATGGAATAATCTCCCAAAGAGCATCAGATTTCTGGAAAATATCAAAACGTTTTCCATATCTCTGCGAAATTACATTGTAAATCATCAATCCTATCATTAAATTATAGTTCCAAGCTATGCTGCTAAAAGTGGCGTTTCTGCTATAACCATCTTACTTCCCTTTATATATTTTAGACATTTTATTCTTCTTTTTACATCTGATACGGGAATCACCTTATAACCAAGGAAGCTCATAAGGGGGGGAATAGCCCCCCTAGCCGTTGGTATAGACAAATGTTAGATAAATTTAAAACACTAAAATAGACGCAACCTTTTTTTTAAAGCATTTTTAAAAATAATAAGATATTAATGATTGGTTGTATCAATTATTTTTGTTGTATTTTAATATCTTGTACATTTACTAAAATGCTTGACAGCCTTGAAGGAGGTAAGGATTTTTCTTAGCCCCGACCCCTCTCCCCCTAAAAGTACTCATGTGGGCGTCACTACTTACAACTAATATGTTCAGATTCCTTCTGGGGTATTGCATTTTCACACGACTGTAAGTTTCAAATGTGTGCAATAAAGTAATTGTAAAAATCGTTATTGTAAAAATCGCAGACGAAGCATTACAGTTGACATGTGAATCCACCACACAGAGTGCAAAACCAAATGCAAGCAATTAATAGGCGAAAAGCAAGGTTTCCTAACTGTGTGTCATAACAGACTAACATGAGTAAACGTGGTGATCTGAGCGACTTTGATTGTGGACGCATTGTCGGCGTAAGACAGATGGGCCATTCTATCGCTCAAGTGGTAAGAACCTTAGGGTCCCCGAGGGCAACCGTATCAAGGGTATACCGCCAGTATACCATCGACGTACATATCAGCGGCCAGAGAGCAAACGTTGGCCGACCACACGCCATTGATGACCCGGGTCGAGGTAGAATATCCAGCGTCGTACAGAGGTCGCTGCACAATGGCGGCGCAAATCACATTCAGGCTAAAGGTCGGAGACCCAAGCAGCGTCAACGAACGGACGTAACGGCGTACGCTAGGTTCCCTGGGCTACAGGAGCCGACGCACTACCCGTGTGTGTCGGCTCCTGTAGCCCAGGGAATATTACTCCTTGCTTTGTGCCGGGAACATCAAAACTCGGCCTCTGCAGCGTAGCGCAGCGCTGTGTAGTAAGATGAATCCCGTTTCCAGCTGTACCGAGTGGACGGGAGGGTGCGGGTGTGGCGTAGACGGCATAAGGCCATGAATCCCTTTCGCCATATTGGCTCTGTCCAAGGTGGTGGTGGCTCTGTGGTGGGTAAGAGAGCCTTCTTATGGGACTCATTACGTCTGTTTGTATGTCTGGATAGGTCATTACCTATTACGCGCTACCCGCATGGGCTGGCTGATCATCTACACGCTTTCAGGGCTTTCACGCATCCTGAGGCCGAGAGTCTGCTTTCGGAGACCAATGGCCACCCCACTGGGCCGCGACCACAGCAGTGCATGGCTCGATAAACACTCATCTTAGTTTGGAAACATCCCGTGGTCTCCAAGGTCCCCGGATTTAAACTCTGTCGAAGCTCTCTGGGATGCCGTGGAGCAGAACATCAGATCAATGGTTTCTGGACCAACGTATCGAGTGGAGTTGAGGAAAATTCCGCAAGTCATGTCTGGCATTACTTCCGGAAACCCTCTGGCATCTAGTGAACTCGATGCCTCGGCGTGTACGAACTGTTATTCGCGCTAGAAAAGGACCAGAACACGATTAGACATGCATGTTTTGTCCATAAAGCGTAGAAGATAGTGTTTAAACGCCGAAATCACCTTTCTTAAACTTGGAAAACCATTCTCGACATGTCCACTCACCCATAATCGTTTCGCCATACGCCTGACATATTGAACCGTGCGCTTCACTCGCACTTTTCCCTAAATTAAGCATGAATAACAAACAGTTTCGCAAATTAACTTTATCAACCACTATGCTTGGCTTCATGTACGAACTGGCAGCATGGGTCGCCGGCCGGTTACACCCCTACAGCACTCACTAGCGGGGCGGTGGAAGCTTTCTATACCCCTAATAGTTTTTCCATGATGTATCATGAACAAACTAGGGGAAAGCACTGCCAATCATCACGGGATAAAATAAGATATTTACAGTGATTTTTTAATAACTAGATATTTTCTTTTTGTTTGTGATATTTATATGTGAAAGGATATTTCATGAACATTAAAACAACAATAAACATTACTAAATAATAACAAGGAACTGTGCACCAATTACGCTTAAAAAAGTATAACTATACTAGTAATGCGAATTTCTTGGCGTAGATTATAAATCAGAGTTTTCAAGCTTTCGCACATCAACCAGATGGCTTTTTCACGGAAGGTAGACAGCTAACTGAAAACTGGATAATAGAACACTTCAACAATTTGAACGCGGTGAATAACGAACAGATTCGAATGTAATTATTCCTTCAAAGACCCGAGGAGTCATGTTCGTTTGGCACGCGGAATCATGGAAGGAAAACAAGAGGCATTCGCTGTTTGAAGAACTGGTTCCAAACCCGTGGCAACTCCAGCGAGACGCTGTCATTGCATGTTTCGCTGTTGGTGATGATCTTCAAAGTTTTTTTTTTTTTTTGAGGTTTAACGACCACCGTGAGCAACTCAATGGGCTATAAGCAGTCGCCCGTCCCTAATTTAGAGTCACTGGCTCCAGGGAAGGGAGAGAGCCAGTGCCGTAAGAGAAACACAACATCCATGCCTCACCGGGATTCGAACCCGGACCCCTTCCGCCGAATGATCAGAGGCCAACGCCTTAGACCACTGCGCCACCGGGGCGGCAATCTTCAAAGTTTCGCGAATGGCAATAGACTTTGGGGTGGGGCAGGAAGCTAATTTCTTTACGTCATCCCATATGGGAGTAGCGGACTTTAGCTGGAAATCTCTGGATAAGGCTGTTGTTAGTTTACAGTTCTTTATGTCCCTTTTATGCTCGTTGATTCTAATTCTAAATGTACGTTTGGTCATTCCAATGTAGTATCGTTTGGAACCGTCCGGATATTTTACAGGAATGCCATAAACACCTGCTTCATTGGAAAGTGAGGGCTTGCCAGTATTTCCCTTAAGCATGGCATATAAATACGTCGGAGACCAGATGCTGACACCAAGGTTAAGCTTCTTCAGCGCGTTCTTGATCTGATAACAAACATTTGGTACGTAGGGAATTGATCCCAGGTAGTGTAATTGCGGTATAGAAAGATTAATATGACTGGTTCTGACTTTCTCGATATAGCTATGTACCAGGTTCGGAAGTATCCTTCCTCAGTAGCCAATTCGGTAACGTTCTTTAACTCGCGTTGTCTAGAAAGAACATCGGAGGAGACTGCAAAATCTCTCCTGATTCGAGAAGGGAAGAAAGCTGTCTTGTAATCAGCAGGGCAGAGTGAGCTGCGGAGCATCAAGTTGGGGACGGGTGTGAGTTTATAGTAGATTTGTGTACGAAAGTCATTTTCAGGCAATTTGCTCAGTAAAACATCCAGATAAGGCAAGGTACCATTGTGTTCGAGCTCCATACTGGAATTGATCGTAAGAGGAATATTATTAATTTTATGTAGGAAAAGCGGGAGAGTCTCCGAAGTATTGATTCAGCGAGAACCGTTGAAAGCGAAGATCCCATTGGAGCGTCATTAATCTGTTTGTGTAGATTTGTCCTTAGAAACTAAAGTATCTGAAATTTGAGACTAAGTCCATTAACGTAAAAATATCGAGGCAAGACTCCTGCGAATGAAGTGATGAATTAGATATGGCCTTTTTTAACGTTTCGATTGCTTCTGGCCCTGGAACCGAAGAGTGAAGAGAAACCACGCCAAAACTGCCGATAATGTCGCGTTGTTGACAATGATGTGCTTGATTTTTGTCATAAAATCCAGAGTAAAAGTTATTATAAAGTCCGATTAAGGAAGATAATTAACCAGACATTTTGAAAGTGCTTTCCCTAAATGGTACGTCGGTGCAGATCTCCTTGATACGATGAGTCTCAATGGATTACCGGGCTTGTGGTGTTTCCGAAGAGCTTCGGTATCTGAGGTCCAGGTGGTAATTTGGTGGATTTCTTGAGATCGTCCGGGATAGCTGTCAGCCTCGCAGCTCTTTGTGCCTGTGCAAATCAAATAATTTAGAGGGTTCATCCACAGCACTCTTTAACCAGAAACGGAGATAAAATATTTGAGTTTTTGAATATAATCTACAGTATCCATAAGAGCAATCTGGCAGAATGTGTTCGTTAGAGTTAATATTATTGAGCGGTCATTTCTGAAACTCGAAATAGCTCTCGGAATTTTAAATTATAAACTTTACACTGCGCCAACAAACTGGGGCAAACGTTCAAACATTCAGACAAAAGAAATTATATTGTTTTAGATTATGTAAACAAAAATAGGTCTGACACAATGTTGCATCCGTACTTTAGGATCATTTCTTGTTGTATATTTTGCTTCCTCAAATCATTTGTCTGCACTTCATTAACAACGCCGCGCAATGTTAAGCATTCTTCCAGTGGCCTTAAATTTTTCCCGAGACCTGTACCAGCATTTTAAAAACTGAATGAACAAATTATTATATCGTCATCATTGTCAACCATTAGCAATGCACTGCTGGATGAAGTTCTCCCTAAGTTTCTTCCACAACGGTGTATCATGTGCCAGTCTCCTCCATGCCACTCCCACATGCTTTCGAATTTCAAAAATTTACGATGTGAAGTCATCTTTTTCGGGGGATTGGCCATAACTCACCACGCTGGCCAAGCGGGTTAGTGAGTGCGGGATTGCACTTCCTCTAATCCCGGTGGTATAGTTATACCGCTATTATCGGTCGTCAGAGCTGTTTTAGCGGGAACAAGATGCACCACCAGAAGGTGGGGTTATCGTTCGCCTACCGTGTGGCATCCATGTTGTCTGTCGGGGTTTGTGTTCTCGAACAGATCTCTCCAATTCGTCCCACAAATTCAAAACTGGATGGATTTCCGGCAATCTAAGGGGCCATTCAAATACGGTATACCCATCTGAATGCTTCTAGAGACAATTGGTCGCCACTCGGAAATCATGCGGTGTGGCGTTGTCCTGTTGAAAGATGGCGTCATGGTGCGGAAAAAGAACCGTTACGAACGGATGGAGGCGTCGAGGATGTTTACATATCTTGTGAATAAGGTCTCGATAGGCAAGAGAGGACCCAAGGAAATACATGTAAACGCTTTCCAAAATGTTACGCCGCCTCCACCTGCTACGTCCCTAACTTGGCAAATTGAGTCTATCGTTTCGTGTAGCTTACGCCACACACGCCCTCTCCTATGCGCGTGATGGAGTTGAAACCGTGATTTGACAGACCAGATGATATGCTTCTAGTCCTCTGCGATCGAAATGATATAGGCCTATGCAAACTGCAGCCTGATCTTTCGGGTGACTTCCAGTCAACAGTGGACACGATGTGTACCTCGATTGCCTTGACCTATTTTGTTCGTGGTACAACAGATCCTCACTGCTTTGGGGATATTAAAGATTGACTTACCTAAAAGCTCAACACCAAATGCCCATAGGCAACAATCTAATGATGATTCAACCGGCTGTGATACCGCGCACGGAAAGGAGTGGGACCCCTATCGTGAACACCAGTCTCAAGAAAACTCAAGATGCATCAAGTCGGCAGGACGTCCCCCAGAAGGATTCGTCTATCAAATAAAAACTCCCATAAATCTATCATTTGCAGAAAGTATGAGAACAGTGCAGAATAGACAGGAATGGCGAAACTTGACTACCAACAGGATGTGAATAGGACCATGACGCTCGAACCGAGCAACGAAGAGAGAGAGAGAGAGAGACAATACAGTCCTTGTGCATAAACATGAGGACACGCCCTCACTAAATCCCGACGTTATCTGCTCCTCGGTAGTCGTGTGATTCTCTGTAATGATGTGGGACAGTCTGAGCTTACCATGTGAGACAGTCAGTTGCACGTGTAATGACACATTTTTCTCATTAATTGGAAGTTTTGCTATATTTCCCGTAGTCTTGATACACACGTGACACGGTCTGACGTGAAAATTTCGGCAGCTGGCCTGCTTGAACAACCTCCCTTTCTCGCACCTACTATCTGCTCACGAGCAAATTCACTTACATCACTGCGCATGATTTCTTTTCCGTGGTTGCGTTCCGATGCCTATGTAACCTGCTCTATTTACATCGAAGACCCGAACCTTTATGACCACCTCGTTAATATGATGTTGGTCCTCGATATGCTGCCAAAACAGTTTGTACCCGGCAAGACAGGGACTCTACAAGATTTCTAAAAGTACCTTGCTGTATCTGGATACGGCATATTAACCACAGATATGTTAACAATAGTAAGTTACGTGATTGAACCGTAGTTAATCGGATTTGCTGTACCAAGTTTGTTGGTGTGATGTCTGGGGGATTGAGAGGCCAGGGAAATACTTGCAGGTCTTCCACATTTCACGCTAACCATTGTCGAACAATCCGGGCAGTGTGCAATGGCGCATTGTTGCTGTAAGAAGGAACTTCTAGAGGTGAATACCGTTGCCATGAAAGGATGTTCCTTGTGTGCAACGATGTTTCGGTATGTGGTAGACATCACAGTTTCCTGCACATGAGTGACTGAACCCAGGGGTGACTGAACCCGTTATATTGAACACATGAATGACTGAACCCATTATATTGAACACATGAGTGACTGAAAAAATTATATTTAACACATGAGTGACTGATTCCATTATATTGAACACATGAGTGACTGAACCCATTATATTGAACACATGAGTGACTGAACCCATTATATTGAACGCATGAGTGACTGAACCCATTACACTTCCTCCACCGGCTTGTTTTCGTCCCCCGGAGCATCCTGGTTCCAACACTTACCCAGGTAAACGACGCCCGCGTACCGGGCCGTCCACAAAGTACAACGGGAGAAGTCATTCATCAGAAAAGACGACCTGCTTTTAATTATCCAAGGTCTATTTTTGATGATCGCGTGTCCATTACACACGCTTTCGACGGTGAAACGAGGTTAGTCTGGGAACTCGGTGCGGCATACGGCTAGGCTGCCCCATTTTAATTACGGTTCGATGTACTGTGTGTTGTGACAGATCAGTGCCGTCACCAGCATTCAAATTACCAGCGAGTTGTGCCAAAGTATGCCATACGGGATACAGTCGGCTCACCTGTAGTATTGATGAGACGTGGTCGGGCCATACCTTTGCTATAGGCTCGTTATTATCATCTTCTGGGACCACTTTTTGGAGATACTAACCACTACTGACAGTCAGCATCAACAAGCCTTGCCGTCCCGTAAATGCTTTGACCCAGTCGTCTGGCCATTACAATTTGGCCTTTGTCAAACTCCCTTACCACTTTCACTGCTGTGTGAGGCCGGACGACGTCATGCAATACTTAGCCCAGCAGCTGACGATATTGAATTGCGCCTTGATGCGCCGTAACTGTGGCTTAATATTTCCCTTCCTAAAACTTTCGGCACTTGAAGAGAGGTATCTGTTTTATTACTGGCACTGAGAATGAGTATCCAACTGTTCAAAAAATGACCGCCGCCCCGGTGGCGCAGTGTTCTAAGGCGTTGGCCTCTGATCATTCGTCCGAAAGGGGTCCGGGTTCGAATCCCGTCGGGCGTGGATGTTGTGTTTGTCTAACGGCACTGGCTCTCTCCCTTCCCTGGAACCAGTGACCCTAAATTAGGGACGGGCGACTGCTTATAGCCCATTGAGTTGCTCACGGTGGTCGTTAAACCTCCAATAAAAAAAAAATTACCGCAGTTTTGGGATCGCGGATTTTTTTCATATATTTTAGGGAAGAGTGTGACGTACTGCAGAGGTGAAAACATGCGTCAAGATGACAAATCTGCAGCGAGACATTCTGAACGCGCAGCTCAGTTGGGAGAGCGACTTACTTTGGAGTGAGGGGACACGGTTTCGATGGCCGCCGCGGATAAACTTGTCGTTTCGCATTGTCGCCCGATGGAAGAAAATGGATTGACTGGCCATCTGGTTCTTCGGAAAATGTGTGATGTTTGTTCTACACATTGTTTGGAATTAATGAAAAGTTTCTAGTTTGCTTCAAAAACAAAAAGAAATGAAGAGGGAGATGATGTGACGTACTACAGAGGAGAAATCATGTGTCAAGGCGACAAATCTGCAGCGAGACATTCTGTCCGCGTAGCTCAGTTGGGAGAGCGTGTGACATACTACAGAGGTGAAATCAGCCGCCCCGGTGGCGCAGTGGTCTAAGCGATGGCCTCTGATCATTCGTCCGGAAGGGGTCCGGGTTCGAATCCCGGTGAGGCATGGATGTTGTGTTTGTCTAACGGCGCTGGCTCTCTCCCTTCCTTGGTACCAGTGACCCTAAATTAGGGACGGGCGACTGCTTATAGCCCATTGAGTTGATCACGGTGGTCGTTAAACCTCCAATCAAAAAAAAAAGAAAAAATCATGTGTCAAGGCGACAAATCTGCATCGAGACATTCTGTCCACGTAGCTCAGTTGGGAGAGCGACTTACTTCGGAGTGAGGGGACTCGGTTTCGATGGCCGCCGGGGATAAACTTGTCATTTCGCATTGTCGCCTGATCGTGGAAAATGGATTGACTGGCCTTTTGGTTCTTCGGAAAATGTGTGATATTTGTTCCACACATTGTTTGGAATTAATGAAAAGTTTCTAGTTTGCTTCAAAGACAAAAAGAAATGAAGAGGGAGATGATGTGACGTACTACAGAGGTGAAATCATGTGTCAAGGCGACAAATCTGCATTGAGACATTCTGTCCGCGTAGCTCAGTTGGGAGATCGACTTACTTTGGAGTGAGGACACACGGTTTCGATGGCCGCCGCGGATAAACTTGTTATTTCGCATTGTCGCCCGATCGTGGAAAATGGATTGACTGGCCTTTTGGTTTTTCGGAAAATGTGTGTTGTTTGTTTTACACATTGTTTGTAATTAATGAAAAATTCCTACTTATTTTTTTTTTTAGGTTTAACGACCACAGAGAGCAACTCGATGGGCTGTAAGCAGTCTCTCATCCCTAATTTAGGGTAATTGGTTCCAGGTAAGATAGAGAGCCAGTGTCGTAAGACAAACACAACATTCTGGACCCATCTCGGACGAATGATCAGAACCCATCGCTTAAACCACTACCCCACTGGGCCAGCAAATTCCTACTTCACTTCAAAGCCAAAAAACTTAAGAGGAAGATGGTGCGGCGTACTACAGAGGTAAAAACATATGTCAAGACGACAAATCTGCAGCGAGACATTCAGTCCGCGTAACTCAGTTGGGGGAACGACTTATTCTCGAGTGGGGGGACACGCGTTTGATGTCGTCGCGGACAAACTTATGTTTTCACAAGGGAAAGTAAGTTGACTCCCCATAGACTTAATACAGCGTGCGCTTTTCCCTGCAATGTTTATTTTCCTTTGAACGTCATTGGTTTTGCAGTGTTTATCAGCAAATAAATGCTTGAGTGGTAATAAAAAGCATAGAGTTCATACATTACAGGGCGGCCTATTGAGGACGCTACAGGAATTTGAAGGAAAGCCATATACTTCAATGCTTCGTTTTGTGGAAACAACGGATATATTCAGATAGACTAACTCCGGCCCCTCTCAATCAAAAGTTCATCGGCGGGCATCACTAGTGTACTTGGACAGACAATTAATGCGACAGCTATTGAACCAATCGAATTTTTAAATTTTTTTGCGACTGAAGAATTTGACAAATTATCAGTTACCGTCTGCAGGATATGCACGTCAATAGCATATGCATTGCAAAGCAATGCATGTGCTATAGATGTGTTTATATCACTGGAGTTACTGAAGATTATACTTAGAAATATCAATTATGGATACATTTTCTGGTGTTTGAGAACAAGGGAGTCGTGCAAAGCTATGAGGTCCAAACACGGCTAGGTTTATTCAAATGCGTAGAAGCTGATTCGTGCTGCCGTGTGGCGCCTTGTGACGTCACGGGCCATTTGCCCGGATTTCTTACCGAAACCGCGTGCTTGCCGTTAAAGTGGACGTCTAGTCATTTTGCTTCCTATACTTCCAATGGAAAAACTTCTGTACACATTTTCTTCACAATTAATGCGTTCCCAAGGAGGACATTTTTTTTGATTGAAGGTTTAACGGCCACTGTGAGCAACTCAATGGGCTATAAGCAGTCGCCCGTCCCTAATTTTGGGTCACTGGTTCCAGGGAAGGGAGAGAGCCAGTGCCGTAAGACAAACACAACATCCATGCCTGACCGGGATTCGAACCCGGACCCTTACGGACGAATGATCAGAGGCCAGCGCCTTAGACCACTGCGCCACCGGGGTGGCAGGAGGACATTTTGAACATCGATTAAAATAACTTCATATTATAACTTGGAATACTTAGTATTTTCTAAAACATAACCATAATTCAGTGAAACCATCAACAGTTCAAATGGCTTTGAAATCTTGCGGTGTTGAAGATCCATACATTAATATTATTAATAACATCTATGAAAATGCAAGTGCAAAGATTCGGCTGTTTAAGAATACAGCACACATAAAAATTGGAAAGGGAGTGAGACAAGGTGACACCATATCTCCGAAGCTCTTTAATGCCGCATTGGAAAATATCTTTCAATCACTGAACTGGGAAAACAAAGGGATAAAGATTAATGGAGGTTATCTAACTCACCTTCGTTTTGCTGATGACATAGTCATTTTTGCAACTACCCCATCAGAGCTGCAGAGTACGATCCAGGAACTGGATGACAAGAACAAAGTAGTGGGATTAAAAATGAACTTTCAGAAGACAAAAGTGATGCACAATGCTTTTACAAGAAATGAAGGTTTATCGATTGATGGAGAAAAGCTGGAGATAACAGATACGCACGTTTGTTTATCTTGGACAGCAGATATCAACTGAGGGTCAAATTGATGAAGAAATTAATCGGCGTCCAAAACTTGTCTGGAGCGCTTCTGGAAAAAAACAGCATAATTTTCAAGAGCAAAATGCCATTATGTCTTAAAAGAAAAGTGTTTGATCAATGCATCCTTCCAGTGCTTACGTATGGTGTAGAGACGTGGACTTTAACTAAAAGAGACATACAAAGGCTGCAGACAACTCAAAGCAGCATGGAGAGGTGCATGCTTGGTATAACTAGGAGAGATAAGAAGAGTAACTCGTGGAACAGAAAAATAACAAGAGTGGAAGACATCATGATCAGAGTTAAATCCGTGAAATGGCAATTGGCTGGACATACTGCTAGAAGGACAGACCATCGATGGACAGTCGAAATTTTAGATTGGATTTCAAGGGACAGGAAAACACCCAGAAGAAGACTACATGTAAGATGAGTGGATGAAATTCAAAAATATGCGAGAGTAACATGGAGGAGACTGGCACAAGACAGACCGTTGTAGAAGAGGCCTTGAAGCGACCTTCGTCCAGCAGTGGATTGATAATGGTTGACAATGATGATGATGATGATAATAATAAAAATCAATAACTTCTCCTTCGGTGGTGTTGATAACATAAAAAAGATGGCGCGACCTGTACGTTGATGACGTCAGTAGACAAACAAATGTTGGTTTGCTTAGTTATGGTTATGTTTTAGAAAATATTAAGTATTCCAAGTTATAATATGAAGTTATTTTAGTCGATGTTCAAATTGTCATCCTTGGGAACCCATTAATTGTGAAGAAAATGTGTACAGAAGTTCGCCCATTGGAAGTATAGGAAGCAAAATCAGTAGACGTCCACCTTAAAGTAGCACAGAGGCAGCGAACGTGTTTAGTCTGCCGTCTTTCCCATCTGAAGAACAAACACAACACTAATTAACAGAGATTAGTATCAGGTGTTATTTAAACCGTTTTATTATCTTTTTTTTTTTTTTTTTGATTGGAGGTTTAACGACCACCGTTAGCAGCTCAATGGGCTATAAGCAATCGCTCGTCCCTTATTTAGGGTCACTGGTTCCAGGGAAGGGAAGGAGCCAGTGCCGTAAGACAAACACAACATCCATGCCTCTCCGGGATTCGAACCTGGACCCCTTTCGGATGAATGATCAGAGGCCATCGCTTAGACCACTGCGCCACCGGGGCGACTTTTATTATCTTTACACGCGCCGTTGTTTACCTAAACTTGCTTCGGTTTCAGCATCTCACATAACTGGACGCGTTACTTCTGCTTTTCAATTTTTTTTTTTTTTTTTTGTCAGGGTGCATTAAGTATTTTCCCCCCTGATGTGTACAAAACGAACATTCACCGGTTAGACTGAAATATAACTGAATTAACTTCACTATTTCATTTTGCTCAGTAAATTGACTTCACGTTAAGTTATACCTCTTCGTTTTAATTTCAGGCGACATCCAATTGAAGTCAAACAGCAGAGCGAAGATTGCTGGGTCGAAGAAGGATATGATAACCCAGCACTACAAGATGATTCTAAAAACACGCAAATGAACTTCGGTGAATTATCGCAACAGGAAGGAACGTATTACAGCATTTAATATTCAAATCATTATCAACCTGAAAACATCTATGAGATTCCAATAAAGCTAGAGAGTGGAAAATGAGTTTCTAATGAATCATGTAATACTCTGAAATTTACGAGCATGCCTCGAAATATATTTGTAAGTCTGGTTTGCTGGGAAGAAACACATAGGGTGTGTCAAAAGTTTAGCAATATTTGCATAAACGCATGCGCTGCAGTGGGTATGTCACGTGTTTAAACTAGTTCAAGTCGCGCACGGCAGTCAGTCGGAAGGGATATAAATTGGTAGTCGCTGCTGTATTGCATGTCGCCCTTCTGTCTCTGTTTGGGACACCTAAAAGATGAACAACCACAACCGGCTAATTAGACAACTTTTGCTTTACGAGTTTGAATTCGGCCATAACGCTGCTCAAGCAATAAGAAACATTTGGCATGCGAAAAGGGAAGGTTCCGTGGACCACAGCACCACAACAAGATGGCTCAATAAATTTCTCTCAGGTGACAGAAACCTGGACGATCAGTCAAGGTCAGGTACACCTTGGCTGATAGTCCAGGTTTCGTCCAGGTTGAGGCAATCCGACAATCGGAGTTTATCAGGTGAGCTGGGCATATCACAGACCGTCGTGGTTCGTCACCAGGACCTCGGCAAGGTCTGCTGCAGCTGCCACATTGTCCCTCACGAACTGACGCCAGCTGAAGCAAACCGCCGAGTGGAAGTGTGCACGAAAACTCCTAGAAATCCCGCGCGATGTACGTTTCATCAAGAGAATTATGTGCGATGAAAGGTAGGTCTATTTTCGTATTCCTAAAACACAATGGCAGTGGTTGAGCAAGGGGCAGTTTCCTGAACCTGATGCCAAACGTGGGCGCTTTGAGCACAAGGTGATGCTCTGCGTCTGGTGGAATTTCGAGGGGATAATCCATTAGGAATTTGCTCCAAACGGTCGGACCATCAACGCCAAACTCTACTCTCAACAGCTGGAGCGAATGTATGCCGTTTTATAGGAGAAGCACCCGGCACTAGTAAACAGAGGACGTGCTCTCCTACAGCAGGATAACGCTCGTCTCCTACCGCGCGAACGACCCACGCAAAATTCCAAGAATTTGAGGGTATCGAACTGATGCCACACCTAGCATATAGTCCGGATCTTGCCTCGTCAGATTATCACTTGTGCCTGTCGATGGCCCACTTCCTTCTCCTGCGGCATTTCAACAACCAGAAGGAGGTGGCATCTGGGATAAAGGAGTTCTTCGCCTCGAAGGACAAGAACTGGTACCTCCGCGGAATCGAAGAACTGGCAGAAACATGACTAAAGACGGTGCAACACTATAGTCTATAGTTTGAATGCTAGTTAGCTTACGTCGTAAAGATACATACGTATGAAGACATAAAGTGATCCAAATACTGTAAAACTTTCGATTCACCCTCTAATCTTAAAAATGCTCGTCTAGAAGGATTTACCTCTGATTATAAAACCAACATTTGTTGAAGTTATAAGTTCAGGTCAAGTAATGCGCAACAGCTGTATTTCCAAACCATTAAATTATTTTATTATTCAAACAATATATATAACAATATCGTATCATTACTGCTCGAAGGTAGAATTTTGTCATAGACCTGTGAGAAAGTACTACTCAGCGTAAGATCAGCTCTATTTTATCCAGATTCTTCGCCATGTAATAAACTTTGGTAAAGAACGGAAGATGCCGCCCCGGTAGCACAGTGGTCTAAGCTCTGGCTTATGACCATCCGTCCGAGAAGGATCCGAGTTCGAATCCCAGTGAGGCATTGATGTTGTGTTTGTCTTACGACACTGTCTCTCTCCTTTTCCTGCAAGCAGTCTAAATTAGGGACGGGCGACTACATATAGCCCATTGAGTTGCTCACCGTGGTCTTTAAACATCCAATAAAAAAAGTACAGAAAATAAACCTGCGGACCACTGTTTTTCGCATGGAATGAGTTCCTTACCCCTCTCACGCAGGTATGTCTTCAGTCTACCAAACAAACAGAAATCGTAAGGGGGCGAGTTTTCGGCTGCTGTAAGGTGGGTTATATGCATTATGCTCCACTCCTTGGCCAGTGCCATTTGCTCTGTGTGTATTGCCTCGCAGTGTTCTGATGGGACTTGATGCGCTGTCGATTGCGTCTCGGTGTTTTAGTTTGCAGAGCTCTATTAAGCTTTTCAAGAACTGTCTTTCTTTATTGATGGTTGTTAACACTTTCCAAGATATCTACGGAAATCATCTGATTTTGATCCCAAAACTAAGATCAAAAGTTTGCTTGATGTTTTAGAAAGTTTTAGCATTTCCTTTGCAGGAGATGTCAAATGCTTCTATTTCATGGATTGGCCTTTGTTTTGCGGGCCGTAATTGAAAAGCCATGTTTCATCACATTTGATGACACATTTAAAGCAGTCACGGCCAGTAGCAGCAAACCTATCCAGAATATCACTGCTGATTGCATTCCATCGTAGCCCTCATTTCTCTCGTGAGGAGCTTACGTACCCACCAAGAACAGATTTTTCTGTGCCATTGTCTCTGGATGATGGTGAAAACACTGCCCTTTGATATTCCACAGCTTCCATCGGTTGAAAACACCAGCCTTTTGATATTCCACAGCGTCCATCAGTTGGAAAACAATATTCTTTGATATTCCACAGCGTCGAACAGTGGAAAACACTACCCTTTGATATTCCACAGCGTCAATCAGTTCAAATCACTATTCTTTGATATTCCACAGCGTACATCATTTGTCTCGTGATTTCGCACCAACCTTGTTAAACGAGCTGGTGTTCACTGTTTGTGACAGACATTAGTCTTCCAGATCTTGACTAGTTTTTAATGCCAATTTTACCTTTCTGATGAAACATTTGGAGCCATCCTGCGGTTTTCTTTTGTTTTAAGAATGTAAACATAAGTGAAACGTCAGTTTACGTAGAACACGAACATTAGGTGAAGCTTGATTAATTATCGTAATTGATTCATTTTAGCTGAAAACTGGATATCTTCATTTAACAGTTTGGAAATGTCCTTAATTCAAGAACACGTCAAGAAATGTATTTACAGTTTCAACCGTTTATTCAGGTCAACTAAAGACAGAAGTCACGTCAACGGTTACTCCAATAGTGGAATATGCGACAGCTCACAATACAATGTCCGCGTCACACTGACGACAAGTGTCACTTCCACAATAATGAAGCACGGCTTTAAATGCACGTGCTTTAATCACGCTTGGATAAAAACAGAATTGCATAACATTGATGTTCTAATGACTAATGTCTTTCCGTAATAATTATCACAATATTTGGCTGTATTCTAACAAGAGCAGAGCTGAGTAGCAAAGCAGAGTCAACTAACCTTCGTATCTCAGTTTCTCACATACGTCATTCAACCTCCGAGCTCAACTGAGGTTGCCACAAAACATTCAGTCGAGAGAGAAAATGTAGCGTTAAGTTTAAAAACCGTTTAAAGAAAACAAACCAAAATTTACAATGACACAAGCACTAAAAATGAAAGTTAAATGACAGCCTACGTCACAACCTTGGATTTGATCAATTATCTGGGCTCTTTAGACTTTCGATGGATTGGTGTGGTTGATTAATCACGTGATTTGAACAAGGGTTCACTTATCGTGTGATTTACTTGAGAGGGGAAAACATGTGTCAGGACGACAAATCTGCGGCAAGATATTTTGTCTGCGTAGCTCAGTTGGTAGAGCGACTTACTCCGGAGTGACGTTACACGGAAAATCTTGTGTTTTCACAACAGGCCGTTGACGGAAGTGGCTGTCACTTCGTCCATCGTTACTTTCCAATCAAAGAACAAAGAAAATATTAAATATATGGTGTTGGGAACTTACAGTGCCGCCCCGGTGGTGCAGTGGTCTAAGCGATGGCTTTGTAAAGGTTGTGTTGACCTGTGCTCCGTGTTTGACCTGCGTTTATTGGTGTTCTTTTGTGTGTGTGCCGTCATTTTGTGTATCTCCTGTGTTGTGAACGTCTCCTGTGTCGATTGAGTCCGATTTTGACGTCCTGTAAGTAAAACTTTACTTGTACTAACTCTTTTTCCGTCCTGGCTTTGCCCAGGGTCGGGTTTAGCAAGCCAGCCATTGCAAATGGCGGCGACCGCATCTGATAGGCCAGGTCTGAAGTTTGATAGCAAAGCTCCGCCCCCACCTGGCCACGTTCGGTCATCGTCACTACCACACGCAGCTGGTTTCCAAGCCGCGTTATCTGATGTTACCACTTCTTCTTCCAACTTTATGGATGTTGATTTCCCAACATTTTCCACCACCGTGACGTGATTAACTTCTTCAGTATCCGTTGCCTCTGGTACTTCATCTGCTCCTGCGAGCACTGCGTCTCGACCTTCCCCATCTCCGCCCATTCCTACGGCAACTCTACCTTATGCTTCCGTTGTGAAGGGTACCAGTTCATCTTCCTCTACAGCGAAGAATCCATGTACAACGCCTCTTGATATGATTGTCACTAGAGACAGCAAGAAATTACGCATCGAAATTCCGGAAACTTCAGCTGCTGGGCAGGAGGTTTTACGCACACAGAAACTTGGCATATGTTTTGATGCCCTCCCGGACACCAGCCTTAAGAAATACTCCTTAGCCGTCCGCCAAATCCTCCCTAAGGGAGCGATCACCCATATGGTGAGGAAGCCTAGGACTGTTCTCATCTATTTTGCGAAGCCAGAGTTTGTGGAGCGCGTCTTATCTGACGGACTGCATGTTGGGGATCATACCTTACTGGGAGTCCCGCTCACGCAGCGCCCCGTACTTGTTACGTGCTACCCCGTACCACCAGAAATCAAGGACCATTACTTAACGGCGGCCCTTTCCCGTTGTGGAAAAGTAGTTGGATCCATTTCCACTCTGTCTTCCGCACCAACAGACCCAGATGACAGGAACATCTTAGGTCTGCGTCCCCAAGCAAGGATCATGTTTCCTACTGAAGATGCCATTGCTGATTGCCCTACTGACCTCACTGTGGTTGTAGGGAAGCAGATTTTCCGGATCGATATCGTTACTGCCTTGCATTGTTTTAAATGCAAGGCATATGGCCACATCCAATCACGTTGTCCACATGTATCTGCCAAGCCCCATATTTCCATACCACCCAAAGTCAACACCCCAGCCTCAACACCAGTTTCTCTGGCCACACCAAGTTCGGCTCCACAGACGTCCTTGATCCCTTCTACTGTTGTTCCAGATGATTCTCCCCCAGCAAGTGATGATTCATCATCAGTCTCCAAGTCTTCGATATCTACTACAGGTACTTTGGCCACCTCTCCATCGTTGGACCCACTTGCTGCTGTGGTACCTCTACCTTCTTCGGAGGGTATTATCTCAGAAAAGGAATGGCAACCCCTCCGTCGTGTTGCTTCATCTTCTTCCCTTGGATCCCCTAATGTGAAGTCAGATCTAACTGTCCTACACCCACCAGCTTCTCCCGGCGTTCCCACGTTGAAACGTACCAGACAGAGTTCCATCTCGCCAGTGACGTCTTCTCCACGCTGCTCTCGTTCCCGTTCGCCAATTCGACAGTCTTTCTCTCCAACAGCAGTTCCTACATCTCTTAAGTCCCCAGCTGTTCCAAAATTGTTGGATCAAAAAGCTTTCGCTGAATATCTGGAAACTTTCATTGCATTAGACGGGCCGCTGGCGCCCTCTGATCTTGCTCTCATTATACTCAATCAACCGTCACGTCCTCTCAAGCAGCTAGACTGCGTTCAATCACGTAATGCTCAGCTTCCCACTATTATCACCCAACTTCAGAATCTACTTGCTCTTTTGCCAAAAATTAACACAGTCACTAATGCGCAGACATCTAACTTAAAGAAACGTGTAACCAGTCTTCACAAAAGTGCTGATAGTAATATTCAACCACTACAACCTCTTTCAAGTTAAAATTACTTTCTTTCAACTGTAAGGGATGCTCCGTCCCTCCTACCAATGCGTTAGTGTTTGAAGACATTACACCGCATGATGCGGATATATTATTGCTACAGGAGACTAACTGCCATCCTAACACCCCATACCACCGGTGGCGAACCTGGCCATTTCAATTCTACCATGCCCATCGACTTAGTCTTCACGCAGGACTTGCGGTGGCCATCAATTTTCGTCTTCGTTCTTTCATTACTGATATCACGGTCAAACCGATTTATCGTGACCTCCTGCAGCTTCTGTCTTTCCGACTTCACAACTTACGGTACCATATCTTCAACATCTATGTTTCCGGCAATCAACAGTATGCAGACTGTCTTTTTGAGCATTATGTTTCCTGTGTTCAAGGTCTTCCGGCCTCTGATATTGTCATCTTAGGTGGTGATTTTAACTGCACCCTTGACCCATCCCTCGACAGATCGGACGGTTCCACGGATACCAGGTATTTTCTTACCAGAGCACTTTCTACAGCCATCAACCAGCTACAACTCCAAGATGCTTTTCGACACTTGCACCCATTTCTTCGTTCGTACACCTGGTGCTCCTACTCCACTTCCTCCCCTACAACTGCCCGACTTGACCGGTTTTATGTTTCTTCAATTCTTCTTCCTTCAGTTATCTCCCTTTCTCACACACCGACAGTTTCTTCCGACCACAGCTGTGTCGTAATGTGTCTTCACACCGGTCCATCTCCTCGGCAATACTACCGTACTTGGACCCTTGATGATGATCTTTTACTTGATTCAACTTACGTAAATTCCATCCAATCGCAGCTCCAACAAGCCTTATATACGCTCCCTTTTGCTTCTTGTCCCTTGCAACATTGGTTAAATGTCAAATCCCAAATTCTTCTTTATACCAAGCAATATTCCCACGAAAAACGTACCACCGCCTCTATGAAGATTGATGCTGCACGCTCGATTTTTTCCACCCTAGATCTTGATTCTCCGCTGTTTTCTCATTACCAAGCTGAACTTCGTGCCTTGCTACTTCCTGTCTCCCAACAAGCTCTTCACCGCCTCAAGCTCCTCTATCTCCAGCCAAATGACTATCTATGTGAACAGGTTCAACAACTGGAATTCCACAAACGTTCTGCTCATCACCTCCGTAATCTGAAGTTACCCGATGGAACTGTTACTAATGACCCCACTCTCATTTGCTCCGGTGTTAGAACATATTTCCAGTCACGTTTTGCTCAGTTCCAGTCAAGTTCTCCGCATGCTGATTCGATTCTTCGTGCCTTACCACATATTCCAATCGCATCTTGTTACATCTCTTTCTATGCCTATCACCCCAGCAGAAGTAGTACAGTCACTTGCCTTACTTAACTGTCACTCGTCACCTGGTCCTGACGGGTTGACAGTTAATTTATTTCGTACGTTTTCCTCTTTCTTACAACCTCTCCTATTGCCTTGCTTTACAGCTGCTTTTTCCTTATCTGTTCTTCCCCCCGCTTTTACTCTAGCTCACATCATTCTTCTTCCAAAGAAGGGGTGTCTGCTGGAGTTGGATAACTGGCGTCCTATATCCATCCTTAATGTTGACTACAAGATTTATACTAAAATACTTTCTCTTCGATTGAACCCTGTCCTTCCCACCGTCCTACATCCCGACCAAACGTACACCATCCCTGGCCGAAGCATTCATACTAATATTAATCTCCTCCGTGACTCATATTGCCTTGCCCACCTTTCCTCCGAACCTTTAGCCTTCCTCAATCTTGATCAGAGGCAGGCCTTTGATAACGTGAGTCATCAGTGGCTTGCCTCTGTGCTCTCTGCCTTCGGTTTCACATCTGTCTTCATCACAGCCCTCCTTGCCCTGTACCAGGACTCAGTTGTCCATATCCGGACGGCCTCCTTCCTTACAGACCCCATTCCGTTTCGTAAGGGCATCCGTCAAGGATGTCCTCTTTCCGGACAACTTTTCTCTCTAGTCTTTGAGCCTTTTCTTTGCTCTATCCGTTCTCTTCTACAACCTCCCCCTCCACCATTCAGCATAGCACCAGGCACCATTCTATCGTTCTTACTGCCTACGCCGATGATATCACAGTTCTCATCCGAGAAGAATGGCAATTCACAATTGTTCTTGCATGGTATCAAGTGTATGCTGCGGCTTCCGGCGCTTCGGTAAACCTTTCAAAGTGTACAGGCTTATGGTGTGGCTCCTGGAGACATCGCCCCGATACACCGTGGGGCGCTCATTGGACTTCCACCAGTCAAAAGATACTTGGGGTGCACATTGGCAGCCGGGTCTCAGCAGCGGCTGCCACCTGGAGACCCCTCGTCAGGAAACTACGTCACACCGCTGCTTACTGGTCCAAGCTCAAGTGCTGTTTGACCTACCACAGTCGTGCACGGCTTTCTGGCACCCACATCCTCTCGTTAGTTTATCATTCCTGGATTGCACAACCGCCACCAGCCTACGTTCAAACTGCAACAACATCAGCAATGCTCAGCATTGTTTGGTCATCTACTCATTGGTTATCTTCCTCAGTATTGTCTCTACCTTCGACTTGTGGTGGCCTCAATATGCCAGAGATTACCGTACGTTATAAAGCTGTAAGAATTTTCAATTTCCTCCGTTTGACAGTTCAACCAGACTCTTCCGCTTCCATTCTTCTGCTTAATGTTCTGACTTCCCCCCTTAATCCCTGCCTCACCGTCCATCTTCTTCTCAAGATGGATATTCACACTGTCATTCCCCCGTTTTCCTCTAGTCTACCATGAAGCTGTTCAGTTCCTTCGTTCTTTACCGCTCATTCGTCAACCCCCTCTTCCACTCTTGATCTTCTTTCCGAGCCTCTTTTTTTCTCCTCCGTCCTCCACCCCCCTACTGCCAACTTTTTCTTTTTCAGCGCATGGCTACACGCTGGTGTAGTCTCCGTTTCCCAACTGGTCCTCCCCGATTTTTCATGGAAACCCGTTTCCGAACTATTTCCCACCCTACCACCCTCGCCCGAACTCTCTGATAACTTCCTCCAACTTAAACATGCTCTTCAATCGCTTTTTCCTTCCCTAGTCGATTCCTCTGGCCTCCTTTCCGTTTCCTCTGCCTCTCTCCCTTTTCCGTTCTTCCTTCCCTTTTCCGGTGATCTCCTCCCTCTCCACAGTTTTTCCACCCGCACCCTGTACCGTTTTCTCCGTTCTTCTTCTGCGGTACCTTGCCCTATTCCCTCTGTTCCTTCTTTTGCACTAACCTCAGTCTGGTCTACTGCCCAACATTCACCGGCCCTCTCCTCAGAACTTAATGTGCATTGGAGGTTTTTGCACAATCGACTGCCTGTCCCTTCGACTTTATTCCGGAGAAATATAGTATCATCAGATCTCTGTCCTTTTTGTAACGTCGTTGGAGACGTCTTACACATGTTTGTTTACTGTCCGACGCTGCTCCCACTATTTCACAGTATGTTCCAACTTGCACATCCTTCTTGTACCAGTGATCTCACCCTAGAAGATTATCGTTTCCTCGGCCACAGTTCTACAAGTTTCTGCTCTATTTTCCCAGTTTGTTCGTATTTATTTATTCTAGCTAAATATATTATTTTCTCTCACCTGCTACAGTTACAAGATCCAGATCCTATTACATTCTCTACCTCCTTGGTTGCACACTACCGCAACAGGGTTAAAGCCAGACTCACCCTGGAATATTCCTTGGCGAAAGATACAGGCACGGTTAGCTGCCTTCTTCGCAACATGGTCGCCGTGTCGTCCCTGGTTTCAGTTTTCTAGTGCCCAGACTGTTCATCTGCTGTTTTAATAAACCTACGTCGGAACTTTCAATATTTACTGTTCCCTCACCATGTTTTCTCCTGGAACTGGATTGTGTTTGCTTCCTGCTGATGTCACCTTTTGTACACAGTTCTCTTCATCCGCACAGTGACTCTCTGCCACCAGTGATTCCCATGTCACTAGAACTGCACAGATTTTTTTCTGTAAATTTTTTCGCTCCAGTGATGTTCCAAGACTTCGATGAACATTTATCCCAGAGCTACTGCTGTTTACAGCAAATAATGCAATGCCTGTCATTGCTCATCTGTACAATTATCATTTCATTGTAAATATCTACATTTTGTTTTATTTCTCCTCTTCTCTCACACTGCGTGTGAGGTTGGGGATGTTCTGTTGTAATTCTTTTACGTGAATAAAAGCGAATATTGAAACTAAGCGATGGCCTCTGATCATTCGTCCGAAAGGGGTCCTGGTTCGAATCCCGTTGAGGCATGCATGTTGTTTTTGTCTTAAGGCACTGGCTCTCTCTCCCTTGCCTGGAACCACTGGCCCTAAATTAGGAACGGGAGACTACTTGTAGCTCATTGAGTTGCTCACGGTGGTCGTTAAATCTCCAATAAAAAAAAACTTATACTGCAAAAGGTTTTACCACAAATTCTTCCCTCTCTTTTACACGTGCGCATGTGGCAGTAATTGTGCAATACTTTTTGACCGTTTGTCGCATGTACGAACGCACGAAACGTATTGTACTGTACATTTATGGACTCTAAAAATATGCAGGCAAATGTGATAGTTTGATTAATAAGAGATTTCCATTTCTTTTGTAAATCTCTCTATTCTAAAAAAAGTAACCGCCGCCGCCACCGATGTTTTGGAAATTTCGCGACACTCGGGCTTTTCTAGCTAGCAGCGCAAAAAGTATTGAACACAAAAATATGAACTTTATATAGTTTGTAGGGAATTGTTCATAGAACACGCTGAAAGAAACCGTTTTTTGATTCTGGCGATACTTCAAGAGTTATTGTATTTCAAAGTTAAGGTAAGCATAAAAGTGCTATCAGTTCGTGTTCTGGACACACTAACAGAAACAGAACCATCCAAACTTTGTAGACATGTAGGGCCATGACCGACTTTTTGCACCACGTCACCCGTTTTTTGAATTTCGATTTAGTTTACGAGAAATTAAATTTTTAAATTTCACAAAATTCTCTGTGTCGCGATGGGATCCATTTTAAAAACCGATATAATGCAAACTATAAATCATAGCGCATTGCAGTTTTTACAGCATTAACTCACAACTATCTTCCCTCTTTTACAAAATGTTTTTTTAAGAAACAGTCATTTTCTGATTTTAAGCATTTTTAAAGACGCGAAGGAAACGAATGAGCGGATTACCGTGTCTTCAGCGTTAACCACATAGGAAAGTTATAGCCCCATGGCCTGTTGCCATGGTGACGCAGCTATTTTTAGCACCCTCTTCTCATTGGGTGAAAGGACAGGCTGCAATCAAACTGGTAATTAGGCAATGCTTAATGACGTAGCGACGCTGTTAAATTTCGAGGTTTTCAGCCGGCATACGTGAATACCTATATAAATATAGGCTTTCGCCTCGTATATAAAAAGCAAATAGGGAAAATGTGAGTGTGTTCGTCCGCGAATTGTTCGATCACTTCTGAATGACGTCGAGATCTAAAAATTGGCATGCATACAGGTCTTAAGGTCCGTATACCTAAAAAAATGCGAAAAAAATGCGAAAAAATAAAAAACTCGGCTGTGGAACATTGTCTGTTTTGCAAATTGTTTGACCACTTCCAAATGACCTAGAAATCTGAAATTGGTATGCTGATAGGTCTTAAGGTCCGGATACTATAAAAGTTCGAAATAAAAATGGCGGCTTTGGAACTTTGTCTATTTGAAATTTTCGCGAATTGTTAGACCATTTCTAAATAACCTAGAGATCTGAAAATTGGCATGCTGGTAGGTCTTAAAGTCCGGATACCTGCAAAGACACAAAAACCAAAATAAAATTTAAAAAAAAAACAGCGCTTTGAAACATTGTCTGCTTGAATTTTTGTACCACTTCTACACACAGAAAAAATCTGAAAACCAAAAAAATTCAAAAGGGTAGCTTAGCTTTACTGTTTCTAAATGCTGATAGGTTTAAAGATAGTTTTGTAAGAAACACTGAAGTGCTTTGAAAATTCCAAATTTTGGTTTAAATTAAGATGTACCACAGTCTGCTCCGTTTTACGTCAAACCTTAAGCATTGACGTCACAACGCTGTTCTAAATCGTAAAACAATTTTTCACAATCGGGCGCCGATGTGAAAATACAAATTTGTCCGCGACGAGCATCGAAACCGCGCCCCTCACTCCGGAATAAATCGCTCTCCCAACTTAGCTACGCAGACAGAATCTCTCGTTGCAGATTTGTCGTTCTGGCACACGTTTTCACCTTTGTAGTACGTCACATCATCTCCCTCCCTTTTTTTTTTCTTTGAAGCGAAATAGGAATTTTTCATTAATTCCAAACATTGTGTGGAACAAACATCACATATTTTTCGTAGAACCCAATGGCCAGTGGATCCATTTTCCACAATCGGGCGCCAATGTGAAAACACAAGTTTGTCCGCGTCTGGCATCGAAACCACGGACGTCACTCCGGAGTAAGTCGTTCTCCCAACTGAGCTACGTGGACAGAATGTCTGGCTACAGATTTGTCGTCTTGATACACGTTTTCACCTTTGTAATACGTCACTATCTCTTCAAAAATTTGAAGGTTTGGGTGAATTATATTTTGTACGCTTTCCAAACGTAGGTTGAAGAAACGTATATGCTCCAGCTTTGTCCGTCCGCCTGTCAGCACGATAACTCGCGTAAAAATGGTTCGATTTCGATGACATTTTAGTAGATGTAGGAGATCGCTGAGGAGGAACCCTATTGAAACTGGGCGAAATGGGGTCATTGGTCAGGACATAGGAGCGGGATGCATTCCATTGTCCTTATGCGTCATAACTTGCGTAAATATGGTTCGATTTCGATGAAATTTCAATATGTCGTAGGGAACCACCTGGGGACGAACCCTATTGAAAATGGGTGAAGTGGGGTCAAATGTCAGGGCATAGCGGGATTCATTCCATTTCCCTTGTGCGTCATAACTTGAGTAAATATAGTTCGATTTCGATGAAATTTTAGTATGTCGTAGAGGACCAACTTGGAACGAACCCTTTTGAAAATGGGCGAAATGGGATCAAAGTTCAGGACATAGGAGCGGGATGCATTCCATTGCGCTTACGCGTCACAACGCGTAAAAATGGTTCGATTTCGATGAAATTTTAGTATGTGGTAGGGGACCATCTGGGGACGAACCCTATTGAAAATGGGTGAAATGTAGTCAAATGTCAGGACATAGGATCGGGATCCATTCCATTGCTTTTATTTTTTATAACGTGCATAAAAATGCTTTAATTGAGACAAAACCTTTTCATGTTGTTCCGGAAGTATATTTTACCGGTTCTGTTGAATATCATTAAAATGGGGTTAAAGGTCGGGTCAAAGTAGCGAGATTTATTCTACAGCCGTTATCCTCATAACTTGAGTAATGATTTCTGGTATGTTGGAAAGCGTATCATAATCAATACATTGCATCATTTTACTAACTTGCTAAAGTTTATGTTCCAACATGGTTTGTGAAATAAAAGTCAAATCCATATGTAAAGATCGACCACTATATTTGTTTAATCAGTTCAAACAATTGCGAAATTTGCCATTTGAGTTACGAACAATAGTTAACCTGGTAATCCAAATCAGCGGATATTTTGGCCACCCCGAAAATATTTTGATAATTATACTTGGTGACGAACATTCGCATATTAAAGTACTGAGTTGAAGACACATTGTGAAATCCAAAACTAATATCACTATGAAAGGAATTAGAAATTTTAAAGTACCAAACATTAGTTTTGAAGCTAATGACTACACTGAGTTAATAAAATGGAAAACAATGACTGTTACTGAGACATCAATAACTTAAAAAATCTGTATTGATAATCTTAAACAAACAGCTGTTACTGGGAATAATGTCCAAGAGCAAACAGACAAATTTTGAATTTCCTTTACCATTCTCAGGCCCAGAGTGTTGGGTAAAACTGTTTACTGAAGCAGCTCTGAAAGAATGCGAATCAGAAGCGAGAGACGGCTTTATAAGATCCAAAATTGCGTCTCAACAACTTTTACCGAAATTTGGTGCCAAATCAGAGTTTCTCAAAAACGTCGCATAAAATGTTTCACATAAAACATCTATCCACCACTTTTTGTAAGTTGTTCGTTGTTTTGATTAAAAAACATATGCGGATTATGTACTAACAAAATTGAAAAATCGCATATTTTTGAAATGTCTTACTATATTTGAGAGCGTTAGTGCACCGGAAGATATTATCCTATGAAGCCTAATTTTTGTTCGGGTAAATACTCGTATTGTTAGACCACTTTACCTCGTATAGAATAATCATAATTTCTTTTTCTTTTGCCCGTTTTTACTCCGGTCTCTTGTTTCTTTGTGGGCACATTGGTTTAATACTATAAGGCAACAACAAATGAATGGAAACCCGAAAGGTTTGTAGTTTATTTTCATATTTCTTTGCATTCACTGGGTGTCCCAATGATTTTGTACACGTAATGTAAATTCCGCCTTCTCTCAGTACTCATTACTTTAACTTCCTCATCACGTATTTTTAGTGCTTGAATCTAATTTCCTGGAAATCCACTTTGTCATGTGATTATGCAGTTTGTCACGCATAATTTGGCGGAAATAAAGTGCCTCATCCTGTCTAACCTGTCGTATTAATCAATGTTCAAAACATGTATATGTAGATTAGGAAAACACTACACAAAGTTCGTTCTTCTCCTTCACTGACGTTCAGCGAAACAGGCGTCAGTCAAATAAAGTTCAAGAAAAAGTTACAGTTCGTCGTTTTATTTCAGCAGCACTTCGCTAATGAAGACTTCTAAATAATTACTTCAATAACAATGATAGTCATTGGGCCTAATTAATAAAAACAATAGTTATTTGACGAAACAACATACGCTATCTGCATGAACGATACAGCTCGCAGCTTCCACGACTGCAGCTAACGCATCGCACACAGATGCTAGCTTGACACATTATAGACCAGTATTCAGCAATCTTTTGTCAAACATGCGCACATCATTCCCCCTTGGCTTCAAAACTGTTGCCAGATAAAATTCAGTGAGTGAGAAAAATAACATTAAGGTTGAAACGCTAAAAAAGAAGGAACTCAGAATTTACATAGAAAAAGACAACTAAAAACAAGAGTTAAAGTACAATATACATAAATCCTTAGTGATTTACTGCTGTTAACTCATTTCCATAAAAGTGAAATTAGTAGAATTAGTAATATCTGGACTAGATGTCTGCACAGGCCGGGGCCGAGTCGGGCCTTTGCTCATTTCTAAGTTTGGAAAACGGGCTGGGCCTTCAATATTTAATGTAACCTATACTGATGACTGTACCTACACGATCTAGTTTGCAGACATCGCAGGGATATGTGTAATTCTCTCACAGGTTGGAATTAATCAGATTCCTGACGGCGCTGCTAGCCCGCCAGACACCAAAAACCACAGCCTTTCACTCGGACAGAATCGATCCAGGGACCTGTTGGGTTCTGCCTCCCCCACGGGACCAGTACCTTGCACCCTTCGAGCATAGCCCGTGTTTATGACGTGCTATGGGCGGGACAAACAAAATTTTCAGTAATTTTTCACATCTCGTGGCCGGGAGATTGTCCACCAACGCGAGTTTTTGGGACTAGAGTCCTTTATTCGGTATCTAATAAAACAAAATATATGCACATTGACAGTATGAGGGTCTCATGCACCCCTCTCACAAATATTCAGCACATAATCACATTAAACACAGACAAAATTATTTACATGGTCCAAAGGACTAAGGCCAGCGCTGTGGTGATGACACGGGTCAGGGTCATCAGAAACACTTCTGTCAAAAGACCAACAATCTCATAAATTCGAGAGCGACGTACCTCTGAGGGTACCACAATCTGTCAAATATAGTTGACCCGATTTTTACTTTGCTAAAGTTCCCTAATAAGACTTGAACACGTCTTAGTGAAGCTAGAGTGGGCAACATCCAGCTTCAGGCGGAACTTAGCATTTGCAGCTGAGCAGTTGCTGCACTTCGGTGTGGCTGCACACTGGTGGTGCTGGTGCCCAACTACACCGCAATTGCCACACCTATCTTCGGACTCAGGACAGTTGCTGCGGAAATCACCGAAGCCATTACACCGGAAGCACCTGACCTCGCGTAAAAACTCCTTTACGTGGAGCACTGACCAACCCAAAGTTCAGTGTCTTCCGCCTCATCAAGAGTTTGAAGGCATTGGGCTCCACATCTACCACCCAGTGGACCCTTCCTCCATTACCCTTGATGGGAAAACCAGCTGCAAACCCGTCTTCGACGTCGGGGTTCTGCCCTCGAACCCCTTCCTCGAAATCCTTACTCGAGAGTTCCCCGGTCGACGCCATAGACTATCAACCGGGGTAATCTCTTCCGTGGGGCCGTGGGGAGAGTACAATCTTTGGTCATCGGATTTCTTCTCAACTCCTGGGCTAGGCGGTCGAGCTCCTCTGGGCGGGAACACTCCACCGAGACCCCCCCCTACATCCTAGTGTTCCGAATGCTCTTGACCCCTAACTGCAGTTTAACTGGGTTGACTGCAGTTCGCAGGCTACTCTTTACGTCCTTTCAGGACGTACTCTCGACAGTGGGATAGACCAGGATAACGTGTCTCCTGTCGTCCGACTTTTTCTTTCTTTTTTTTTGCCACTTGGGGCGAGCGAAGGCCTTTCGCCGTACTATCCCCTTTCCTGGCCGCTTGGGCGTAGGAAGTCACTTTGGCGTCGGTCTTGCGGCGCAACTCCAGGAATACGGACAGCCTACCTTCTAGGGATGCCGTCTCATGTGCTTGCGTAACGCACGCTCTGCGGATCTCCTTTAGGCCCGCTTACATTTGTTCTCGTCATGGGGAAGTGACCAGAGGGTCCCTAATAGCGGACTCTACTTCCCCTAGGAGAGAGAAGATGCGGCTTAAGAAGGCCGGTGGTGTTGGCACCAGGAGTGTCCTGGGATGCTGGTTGGCCTCCATAGTTGCCTCTGGAGGGACAGCTAACGACCCCACAGAAACCCGAGAGGACTCGGGTAAGGGCGATGATGAAACCCTTGTTTGCCGAGGGCGGAGGTGGCAAGAACGTGCCTTCACCACGCTTTGACTGAGTTGGCTCAGTTTAGCCCGTCGTGGGTGTAGTGGCCGTTGGACTCTTCGCACCAGGATGAGTCTTCGAAGAAGGTCTCAACCTGGAGCTATGCTTTACGGAAGGTAAAGCATAGCTCCGGTTGGTTTCTGAAGCGAGGCAGGGCACCTTAGAACTACCGACAGGGCTAGGCAGTTTTTCGGCCACTAACTTCAGAGTCCGGGTTGACCCGGACGGTTTAGGGGCTGACCCCTTTGGAATTGCTTTACCCTTGTGGGTAGCTGGCATCACTGTGAGAGAGATAACTCACGAAACTTTTTCTAAGTGCTGAGTGGGCACCCTGGGGTTTTCTCACTCACGATGAAACTTAGGAATCCGGGCGTTAGGGTTTTGGCCTAACCAAGGATAAAAGAGTCCTTTGGCTATAGGGACCAGATCGGCGACGACATGCCCGAAGTCTGATACTAAAGTCGCTGTGTGGGCTGCACGGTACTTCGACTTTACAAGGGCGTTTTTCTAAGTCCGTAACTGCTTTCATTTGTGTCAACGTAGAAGAGACGGAATCTCACTGGAAAAGCGCGAGAGTGGGATGAATCCCTCTCTCGCGCACTAGAAAATCAGTTCTTCTAAAGCAGCGTAGTAAAGCTCAGCCAAAGCACACACAACTCGCTCCCCGGTTCGGTATCAGATCGACTGGTCATATTTAATGTAAAACAGACACGGGCCGCGCATGGGGTTTTTTTTATGAGCAAACCAATCGTTGTATGGTACCTTTCTTGTTTGGAAAACTCGCAGGATAAGATTGGATAATTTCCGCTGATGAAAAATATAGAAGTTTTACAACATTCTCACCTCCTACGAAACTATTGGAGTGGGTCAGCTCCTTTAGTTTTTCAATGTGAATGTGGTCCCTTCTCTCTCTCTCTCTTTCTCTAACTTCCACCCTCCTCTCGTGCTTCAGGGCATGCTATTAACTGCAGAATTTCTAAGCCTAGAGCCACCAGCTCCCAGATATTTTTTATTGTGCTGGTCGGTGATACTTTGTTCTCTAGATGTGTTAAAAGCTTTGAAGTTGTCTTAAATGGCACGGGAGAAATGTGCTGGGAGGAACTTACTTCTGTGTATAAATCTGTCCCGTATTTCCCCCATTTGTACTCTCAGGCAGCCGTTTTCCAAACTTCTATGACACTAGTTAGCTGGGCAGTCTGTCGTTGTTTTTCCTTAGCAAATGCTCAGTTCAGTGTTGCTGATAAATACTCTTCCATACTTATTATGGAGTTTAAGAAAGCAAAAGAGTTTCGAAGAAAAAAATCCCTTCCGGAGAATGTGTGCTTGTAGACAATCTAAAGGGGAAATGCGATATTTGGAAATCTTGTAAATTACTGTCCCGTTCAGAAACTAGTCGGCCGGAAAACGTTGTGCAGTGCACTAAATGCAAAACCTTTTTGAGTTACGATAGCACAGAATCTGGAACATCGCATCTTAAGCGGCACAAATGTGTACCCCCCCCCCACACACACACACGAGAGACATATTGGGTTCTAGCGGTATGATATGCCAGTAGAGATAAGTGCAGTTTATAAAGCCATATAATCTTCTCCACAGTAGAACGATCGGACTCATAATTCTGGATATTTTGTACTTTTCGAATTACCCTCCCCCATCCCTCCTCCTTATCCCCAAAGATATTTCCGTGTCCGGCGGTAGAGAATGAAAATTTGAAAACCCAGAAAATTTGAAAGGCAAGGAAATTGTCGTTTACATGCAATATTTTTGAGTATACAAGCCCCTCCCCTTCCTCAGTCGTCACGTGACTTATACAGAGTCACAGAAATATTCCAAATTAGCGTTTATTGTAATAGAATACGTGTAGCAATTAAGAAAACGAAAACTCTTTAGGAGTCAAAATGACCGAGTGCACCAGGTGTCAAATTCGTGTTTTAGTAATTGTTGAAATTTTACGGGCCGGCCCAGGCCTTGAAGGCAGGAGAAATATACTGCCCGGGCAGGGCCTTAATTTAAAAAATTGAAACGGGCCGGGCCGGCCCGGGCTTTCTAAATTAAGGCCCATGCAGACCTTTAATCTGAACAAACATAAAATTCCCTTGTTGATTATTTCTCGTGTTTCTTGTTTCATTTAGGTTTATGAAAGGCACAGAAACTGTTTTTGCATTTTCAAGAAAGTATACGTGCTCGTAACTTAAGTTGTGTCCCGAAATGATAGAGCCAATGGTATGGCTATGAAGTTTCGGACTCAATGGTTGAAATCAGACAATATGATAGAGATAGGCATTTCAAATAGATGTTGTGGTGTTGCACATGAAAAAGGGTAGCAAATGTTACACAAATAAATGAGTGGGAGAATTATAAAGATATTGACGTTAGAGATACGTTTCCGAAAATGATAGAACCACTCGTCGTGTAATGTAAATGTTACCACAGCTGCGCAGCAGATTGATGCTGCGGGACTACAGGCGCAAGAAATGCCAATCGTTTCAGTACGTTAGAATTGCTTAGTTGGAGTTCGTTAGCGACAACTAAAACGTTTATGCGACATGGGCAGTGGAGAGTCATGGACGGAGCCCGAGCAACGGAAAATTGATGCATTATACCAGAATAAACTGTCCATTCGAGGTATTACGAGGTATATTATTCGTTCCCATTATGTGGTTGCACATTATTTGATATCAAATGGATTGTACAGCGGCAAGAAATCTACAGTCCGTTCTTCAGTTTTGACTTCACGTCAGAAAAGGCTGATTATGCGTCGGATGAGTAATTCAACATCCAGTATCAGGCAAGTCTCGTCTGCTGTGAACATAAACGTATCGTAATCGACAGTACATCATTCTCTAAAGAAGTGTCCATTCATCCGCCAACGGAAAATGCGGTGCCGCCCTAAGCTAACTGAAACACATAAACAGAAAAGACGTAACTTAGCTGAATACCATAGGTCATAGACTCAAAAATGGCATAAAGTTATTTGGGAAAGAAGCTTAATTTGGATGGTCCGAACGGGTGGATGTATTATTGACACAACCTTCGAAAGGGCGAATTGAGTTACTCCAGTCGCCAACAAGGTGGTGGAGGTATAACCGTCTGCTGGGCATTCAGTGGAAGTGGCAAAACAACATTAGCCGTTCCAACTGGACAATTGAATGCTGTGAGCTATAAGCAGCTGTTGAATGAGCATCTCGTGTCGTATTTTGAATCATTAAATGACTCTGAAGCTCAGTTTCAACATGATATTTCACGCCTTTACACTGCGAACTCGACCTGGGAATGGTTTTTTGCCAATGGAATTCCTGTCATTGACTGGCCTGCATGTTCTCCAGATCTGAATCCTATGGAAAACATGTGAGCAGCTGTCGCATGTAAGGTGTATGCACATGAAAGGCAATTCAACAGTGTTACGGACCTTCAACGGGCAATTTTGAGAGCTTGGGACAATATTTCCCTACAGCAGTGTCGGAAACTATTGAACTCCATGACAAAACGTGTGCTTGATGTCATCCAGCAAAATGGAAGTTTAATTGGTTGTTAAAAATCTGGTTTGACGCGCATTTATGACAGCGGTTCTATCATTTGGGAACAGTCCCCAGTTCAACGTATTTGTTTGGAACTCTCAAACAGGTAAACGTTTTGTTATTTCATTTTTATTTTGGTACACACATATGTCTCACTACATGAATACTTATATTCACTCCTGTACAATCACTTGATTGAATTATAGTTTGTTATTTATCCACTTTCTACTGTGGCTCTATCATTTTGGAATACACCTTAATATTACTTTATTCGTCTCTCCGGGTGCTGGTCGGAGGGTCATCTCCTGGAAAGCATTATCTTTGAAAATGATGGTTCTTCTTCCGATGCACAATCTTGCTGCATGGAGAGTGGGCGTACATTCACACATCATGTTGTCCATCCTGTTGTCCTTCCCTCTCTCTCTTTCTCTGTTTCTGCCTGTATATACGTACACAGATCATTTCAAAAGCTTTGCACACTGCGCAGGCGCTGCACATAGGATGATGCAATCACTCCAATCGTTGCGCCAATTGTGAGTCATACTTCAGTATACAAAGTTGTGTCTATATTTGCTGGCTAATGTGTTCCGGTTCCGAAATATTCTGCCTAGAAATCGAGGAAGAAAGTGAGACAGGTCAGATATCACCTAGCGACCAGCGATCCTACTTTGAAACTGAAACTCTGTGAGGAAAGCCCCACTACCGAAATTCCTAAAGCTTTGTGTGAAGTTTGTGGGGTTAGTGTAGTGGATCGTATCACAGTGTCACTGTGGGCCAAAGTCGGGAAAGCACTGAAGGCGACACAAGAAGCGGCCGGCCATCAGACGCAACGGACGACACTTCTGTGGTTATTTTCAACAGCATTTTGGAAGAAGATCAACGGAAAACATGTGAAGACATTGCATATGAAGCAAACATTTCTACCGCTTCGGTTTTCAGAATCCTATCTGAAACATTACAGAAGAGAAAAGTGATTGCCAAATAGGTTCCAAATAATCTGCGTGAAGAGCAGCAAGCAGATTTTTTGTTTGTTTGATTGAAGGTTTAACGACCACCGTGAGCAACTCAATGGGCTATAAGCAGACGCCCATTCCTAATTGAGGGTCACTGTTTAGAGGTAAGGAAGAGAGCCAGTTCTGTAAGACAAGCACAACACCCATGCCTCACCGAGATTCGAACCCGGGCTCCTCACGGACAAATGATCACAAGCCAGCGCTTAAACTACTGCGCCACCGACGCAGGCAATTTGCAAAGGGATCGCAGAAGAATTACTTCAGCGGTACGAGACAGAAAGCGAGAAGTTTTTGGACCGAATTGTTGCTATAGACGAAACCTGGATACGAGATTTTAAACCAGAACTGAAATCTCAGTCCACTCAGTGGAAACATCCAGAATCACCTCGCCCGAAAAAATTACGCCGCCAGCAATCGAAAGTTAAGCTGGTGATGATTATGGCCGATGACCTAATCATTATCAGTTTAACTTTCAATTGGAGGGATAGCAACAAACAGAGTGCCCGAAGGGACCACTGTAACAGCGGAATACTACATAAGGTTCCTGCAAAATGTTTTGCTCCCAAAGATTTGCAAAAGAACGCCCGACATGCTCGAACATGGTGTTATTATTTTGCATGACAACACGAGCCCGCATTTCACCCCTACAGTAAGAGATATTTTGGAAAAGTATGGACGGAAATCGCTTCCCCACGCGTCCTACAGTAGATGTCATCCGCGGGAAGCGATTTAGTACGATTCAGGATGTTTCTAATAAGGTGACCCGAGTAATCCGACGTTTCAACAATGGAGGTATCCTGACTGGAATACAAGACTTGCCCAAACGTTGGGCCACTGTGATATAAAGAAACATGGAGATTACTTCGAAGGCCTGTAAAGGTATGTTGTGAAATAAATTCGTTTTTTAAGAGATAACCCACAGTGTGCAAAACTTTTTAAATGATCCGCGTATCTATACAGTCGAACTCCATTAAACCGTCCCTTTGCTAAACTGACAGCCATGATTCGCCCCTCAAAACTATGCAGAGATTTTCAAATATTCACTTCCAACGTACAACTGCGACTCGCCATCCTAATTATACCCAAGATACACACACACGACACACGCACTAAATCATATATTCGGCCTATTCATCCGAAAATGGAGACCATGAAGCAAAGTTTAAATTGCATTGGCCCACACTACTGGAACTCATTACCTACGGAACTAACTTCTTTAAATAATTTTAACCTTTTTTTTTAAAAACTAAAAAACTTTATAATGAATTATAGCTCCTCAAATTAATGATTACTGTGGATCGGAACTATGACTAGTATTACGACTTGTATATCGTGATGTAAAATGCTTTTTCAATGGTATTATCTGTAATGTTTATTATCTGCACATATATCATTGCCTTTTTTTTGTTACTATGATACTCTTGTTTGTAATTACACCTACTGACCTCAGTATAAAACTAGCCTAGGGAGCATGGGACCCTGTTAGGTCTGTCTGGCCTTGCCCCCCCCCCCTGCTTCATTGTTGTGCATTATTTCAATTGATGTTCCTGTAACACTGGTTTTTGTTTTAATTTTTGGCTCAGCAAAGTAAATGAATTGAATTGAATTATATTATTAAGTGTGTTCCGAAACCACCGTAGAGAGGTCCTCCTCAAAGATATTTTGTGCAATTAGTTAGACAGCAGCTTCCGCTACACCCATCTCCCTGAAAACACTATCGTGCCGTTTGAGGGGTTTCAGCTGCAAGAAATTAAAGGCGGTCTTTTGTGATTTCAGCTCCTCAAAGACATTTCTTGGAACGAGTAAGACGTCACCGCTATACCCCTTCCTCTTAACAAAAGAAGGATAACGTTAGCGGGGTGGCAGCCGCAAAAGATTAAAGGCAGCCTACTGTGATTTATAGAAGTAAGATCACAGGTGGGACATCCTGTAGCGTCACACATCGTGTGCAACGCTACAGGTTGGCATCTGGCTCACCCTTCAGTTTTGCACACCAATGAATTTGTAAGAAGTATTGTGCCACCCAACACCTTAGAATTTTATATTTATACAGAGGCTTCGCGCAGCATTTTACTTATTAATAATGCACACTTCTGCAGCTGAGCAGCAGAAATGCATATTTGAACCTCACGCAGCAGCTCGCTTCTAAAATAGCAATGGAAACAGTTTCCTCTGCTGAGAATAACAGTCAGTATGATAAAAATCTGCGTGCATTTTCTAGTTATTTCAGTGCTTCTACTATGTGAAACGATAGTGTTTGCTTCTACCTTTTATCACACGCTGTTAAAAACTTTGTAGTAGGTTGCACCAAAGAGTGGTGCTACACCAGTTGCACAACTTTCTGAGAAATGCTACTCCATCGTGTGGTGCATATAAAACCCAACAACATGGTTCAACATTGCACCCTAATGTGGTGCAACCTTTCACTATAATGTACACCGTTGGGCCATTACACTATTACCACCTACCTAATAAGCTATAGGACCCCTTTTAGCCCACCAAACAGCGGCCACTCGGTGAGGCATCGATTCGATGAGGTGGCGATAGGTATCCTGGAGTATCTGGTACCATAATGTCAACAGCAGTTCCTCCAGTTCCTGTACATTTTGGGCGAACCGTCCAAGTCGAACCACAAATGTTCGATTGGGTTCATGTAAGGTGAATTTCGAGGCCAGGGTATTAACAAAGAGTCCCCATCTTGTGCCTCGAACCACTCCTTGATGATTCTGACAGTGCGGCATTGCGCATTATGCTGTTGGTAATGGCCATCACCAGCAGGGAACATAGTTGCCATGAATGAGTGATCTTGTCGGCAACGATGTTCAGATACCTGCCAGCTGCCAGGGATTGTTATGTTGGGATACTGGGGCCAAATGTACCCAAGAAAAACATCGCCAACAGCATAACACCACCTTCTCTGGCCTGTTTCCGCCCAACAGTGCATCCATGTGACATAGCCTCCGTTGGTACTCTGCGTATCCGCACTCGGCAGTCTACGTGGTGCACAAGGAATCTTGATTCGTTAGACCAGGCCACTTTCTTCCAATCACCCATGGTCCAATCTTAATGATCTTGGGCCCATTTCATGCGTTGTTGGGGATGACTTCCAGTGATCATGGGGACTCGGTTGGGTCTTTGGTTAGCCGGGTCCTATTGCTTACTGCACGTTTTCCTTAAAGAGATATTTAGCTTTGCCTAATAAAATGTCAAGTTACACTTTAGCGCAGCACTAGACACTTTGATTGACCAACTCAGTTGACAGGTTTGATTCGTGCTGTAGCGAGCGGACAGATGTGAATTCCTTATGCCTTCTATATCGGCAGGAGGTACGGATGAAAATCTGGTGATGTATGCAAACTGGTTAGTAAGCATATACCCAAGTGGCATGACAAGCATGATAGCAGAGGAACTGGTAGATTTCCGAACAGCAGTCTGCAACCGCATAGCTGAGAAAACGACCATCCAGGAGATAGAAAATCTTCTCCTTGCAGAAAATCCTACAATTGTCTGTTGATTGCACTAACCTATTAACAGCTTTAATGCTTTCTTAACACTACCCGTCACAATATCCTCCTCAGAGAGATCGTTTCCCAAATTAAAACTTTTCAAAAGCTACACTGCTGGCCACCCAAAATGCAACACCAAGAAGGACACGAGATAGCAAAGCCAAATTTACTGGACACATAACAACAGATACAAAGTTGAAACGACTGAGCTTACAGGCCCGTGCGACTTGCGAAACACGCAGACATCAATAGTTCGTGTTGCCCCCATGGCTGGCAATAACGGCAGCTACACGCCGCAGCATCGAACGAAACAGGCTTTGGATGTGGGCTTGGGATATGTCGGTCCAGGCTGCTTCCACACGTTGCCACAGTTCATCAGGCGTAGCCGCGGGTGGTGCTTGCCGGGCCACTTTATTGCCGTTCATCGACCAGACGTGTTCGATGGGGGACATATCGGGAGAACAGGCGGGCCACGGCAGCATTGACACCTGGTAGGCGGTGAAGAATTGTTGCACGATGCGTGCCACGTGCGGGCGCGCATTGTCCTGTTGAAACGTAGCCGCTGGCAGGACCTGCAGTTATAGGAGGACTACAGGCTCCAAAACGTCGGAGCTGTAGCAGTGGCTGTTGAGAGTACCGGCGATGTGTACCAAAGGGGTGCGGGTGCCATATCCAATTGCGCCCCAAACCATAATGACAGGCGACGGACTGGTATGGAGATGCATAATGCAGGCGTAATACAGTCTCTCGCCGCGGTGCCGCCACACGCGGATCCAACCATCGTGGTGTTGCAGGCAGAAGCGGGATTCATCGGAGAAGACAATGTTGTGCCATTCCGTAGTAGAGGTGCGGCGTTCAACGGCCCACTGCCGCCGCACCCGTCGGTGGTGTTACGTCAATAGTAATCAAAGCAATGGGCACTGTGCGACAAGTCCCCGCTCCTGCAGACGACGTCGAAAGGTACGTGCTGACACAGGTTGTTGCGCAACACACCCTAATTCCTGCGATAACGTTCGTGATGTGGCGGTGCGAGCCGTCAATGCCCGCCGCACAACATGCCGGTCCTCTCGTACGGTGGTGTGCCGCGGTTGAGGCAATCGCTCACGTCGGTCCGTCCGTCCCTCCTGCACCCACCGAATCCATACTCGCCTCACTGTGGCTGGATGTCGTCCCACACGGGCGCTGATGTCTCTGTACGATAAACCGCTGTACCGGTAAGCCACTATTTGTCCTCTGTCATACTCCGAAACGTGCTGGAATGACTGCCGTATTCTGCGACGAGGCATCAGGAAGCTTCCCTCACACAGGTCCGGCAGCAGAACACACTTCCACTACTTATACCACGCCTTCCGTGCACCCTTCTTACAGTGCTTCTCGGTAGCGTGCTGGGCGCATATTATTTGCATATGCCGTGCAATGCTAATTGTTTGCATGTCCTCTTGCGGGCGACGCATGCTGCGAATTTCCGGCCAATCGGATGCTTTCTTCTTTGTGTTGCATTTTGGGTGGCCAGCAGTGTATTTGCGAAGCACTATGTCACAAGACAGACTGCAGGGATTGTAACTGTGAAGCACAAGACTGAAGTTTGCCAAAAGAATGGATTCGATGATGTGATTGATAAATTTGCCAAAATGAAGGCTAGAAAGAGGACTTAAGCCTAAAAATGTAAAATTCCTCTAAATACAGTGAAGAACATCGCTCTTTCCACGTTTATCAACACATAGCTACCGAAAAAATGTTATCCGGCCAATGCTGGGATCGTACCCCAAATCTCTCGATATCTAGCCAAGTGCGTTCGCCTTACGCTACAATGGCCACCAGAATCAACGGCGCTATGTGCGTACATCTGTCAGCTTCTGACACCGCAAATTCGTAGGATGGTTAGATATCGAGAGATGTGGGGTACGATCCCAGAATTGGCAGGATAGCAATTTTTTGATTGCTATGTGTTGATAACGTGGAAAGAGCGATGTCTTTGTTTATTCACTGACGCCAGGTATTTAGAGGATTTCCACTGTTGTCCTCGCCCTTTGGATTTATTTGCCATAATTAATATATAGCTTGTACTGTTGATGCCTAGGAGATGGAGACGTTTCAGTTGCTCATCCCATCCTACGGAACTGTGATGTCAGAAGATGACAGATAAACGCACATAGCGCCGTTGACTGTTGGCCATTGCAGCGTAAGGCGAACACACTCGGCTAGATATCGAGCAATGTGGGGTACAATCCCAGCAGTGGCCGGATAAGATTTTTTATGTTGTTGTGTGTTGATAGAAGTGGAAAGAGCGATGTCTTTATTTATTCACATAATAATTTCTCCTTATCGTATAAAATAACATTTTCTCTATTTGTATCGTAATCATGTAATTATAATTTATATCATATCATATCTATAATTATATATGTATATTGGCTCACACAACGTACATGCACATTGTTTTTCCACAACTATTATTTTTTTTCTGACTTGCACTGCTGAAGTTTTGCACTGAAATGTCTATTTCCGTGCAACCACATTTAGTAACGATCACTTATGACACGTTGTTATTAACCTTAACTTTTAAATATATTTTACCGAATTCGTTTCATGCAATCAAACGGTATATTGATGTTCATGCATCGCTCAGCACACAGCGTTAATCCTTATTACCTCATTGATAACGTTAAATTAAGTACTGTGACGTATATTCTAAATTAACTTTCCTTTTTAGTTTCTTTCCCTATGTAAATCTTGAGTTTATTCTGTTATTATTCACTCTTAACGTAATATCTTTTCTCTCAAATGAATACGCTTGGCAACACAATTAAGGTTGAATGCACGTGACGTATGCCTGAGATTGATAAGTAGGAGAGATAAAAGCGACGACTAAATTGTTGCTTGGCGAGCGTTGGGTTGTAAACTGATTATTGAAAGGAGCGTTGTGAAAAGAGCGTTGTGTTAAGAGTTATGTGGTGTGTGGAGAGTTTAGTGCAATATGCTATGCTACGATGTGTTTGCTACATCCTGAATAAAGCATCTTTTTCCGTAAGTTTGACTTCTGTTGTTTACATGTTTTGTCTGGCCGTTAAGGTTTCTTTCATTTAGGAACTATTACTTAGTATGTTGATGTTTTAAATTAACGTAGAAGTAAGACAAGACTTCTTCGTCATAGTACTTCTGTTACAAAAATTACTTTTAAAGTTAAAACTACAGTCACTGTATCCCCTAATTTTTCCAGACACTCTCATTGACTTCCTGAGCTTCCCCCACCAACACATATGCACACCGCGAAAAGCACACCTCCCACGTGCTCTAAATTCTGGAGAAATTACTGTGTCCAGGGGTACTGAAGTAAATCTTGCTGGGGGGCACACGTTGGGCTAGTTACGCCTCAACCCTGGTCCAAACACTGCTGGTACTCAGCAATCTGTGCGACACAGATTCCCGGTTAGAATTGACCAGGTTCTCCACTTTCTTCATATACACCTCAATATGTTGTGGTAGATTCCACTGAGGGTCTTTAGCGAGGGACGTGTTCCAATTAATCTCTGCTCTGTTTAAAAAGAGCAGCACATATTTTCCCTGTGGCATATGAAGGTGCACCATTGACGTACACGCGGACAATCCGTTCATGAATACTGCGTGACATTTTACCTTCCCTCGTCAAAACTTCAATCACCTTTCGGTTCTGTAGTTTCATCTGCCGTTCATCTAGTGTCATCTTACAAAATTCAATGCACTGTGGTGCCGTCTCAACTGCTGACACAGCGACATGGCGTCACTGTTATATAACTGAATAATAATGCAATACTTTGCCATACTTGCTTCAGCCGCCAACCACTACTGTCAAGGTCAGGATAAGAACTTACTGAACACCCCTTGTATCATAGATTCTTTCGAGTTAAGAGACGTGAGTAGTCTTTATATTAGAAACTCCAAATGTTTTTTGGTTTGGGGTTTAACGACCATCGGGAGCAACTCAATGGGATATAAGTAGTCTCCCGTCCCTCTAATTTAGGGCCACTGGTTTCAGGGATGGAAGAGAGCCAGTGCCGTAAGACTAACACAGCATCTATGCCCCACCGGGATTCGAACCCGAACCCAACTCGGCGAATGATCAGAAGCCATCGCTTAGACCACTGCGCCACAGGGGTGACACAAAAACTTCTGTGTGATACCTCAGGAACATTGTAGTTAAAACATTTTCCAGCTAGTCATTCAATTTCTTCTTTACCAAATTTAAAAGAATATGCACAATAATATGTCGAATATGTTTTATATAAAAAACATGGGTGCTTTTACGGAGTGTCGTGCAATATTTCTGACAATAAAAAGAATAGCTTCATGTCCTGCCTATACCTAACTAATTGAAATCTAAAAACAATTTTGATAACAGTGAAGTAAACAATATCAGCATTTATACCAATAAAGAATATTTGCTGATGTAACTCTGCGTTTCCTATTTCCGTTTTTCTTCCGGAAGACAAAAAAAATGCTTTTACGTATTCCGCTTTCACTTGTATCTAATGTGACTTGCTCGAAACAAAAGTTATTTATCCAGTATGTATTGCTCGCGAAGATTCGCGAATTTCGGCTGCGTCCTTTTTCTAATAAATATATTCTTGGCCGATGCCTCAATAGGTAAGCATTTGTTTCTCTTACGTATTATTCTTTCATCCTTAAGTTTGCGCAATAAACAGTGAAAATGCTTTCTTAAATACAGCATCCTGCCGATGTCATACAAATTCTTTATATATAAATATACATATAAAAGAAGTAACTTTGTTCAAAACTTTTGATACATATATACAGTATATATATACACAAGGCGCTCAAAAAGTCTCTTCGCAGTGGATATCGTAGGTTCGATAGATATATATTTCACAATTACACACACACACACACACACACACACATATATATATATATATATATATATATATGGGATGTAAGGTCAGGTGATGCGTAACATCACAGCCTCTCCTTGACAAATGTCAACCCCGCCTTCTCGTGGTGCATCCTGTTCCCACTAAAGGGGCTCTGACGACCGCCCATAGCGGTATAACTATACCATCGGGATCAGAGGAAATGCTATCCCACACTCACCAACCCGCTTGGCCAGCGTGGTGAGTTATGGCCAAACCCCTCCAAAATGATTCCACAACTTAAATCTTGGCCCTCAGTCTCCGGCAGCTGGAATGTACCTGGCCAAGGCAGCGGCCAGTGCGACATGAAGGCAGAGGGTGCTAAGAATCCCCGGAGGACCGGACTAGGCTGCCATCTGATGCTGACCTTGGCTACTTACAATGGACGCTCCCTATCTTCTGATTCAAGGCTTCTTGAATTGGAAGAGGAACTACAAAGGATCAAGTGGGACATCGTGGGGCTAAGTGAGGTAAGGAGAAAAGGAGAAGATCTCATCGAACTGAAAAGTGGACATCTCTTCTACTATCGTGGGACAGATACTGGCAGAACTAGTGGTGTTGGATTTATAATAAACAAGAAACTGAAGGACAAAGTTGTAGAAGTTGAAAGTTCCTCTGACAGAGCTGCACGACTTGTTATCCAACTCTCGAAAAGATACCAGGCTCAGATTATTCAAACTTATGCACCCACCACAAGTCATCCTGAAGAAGAAATTGAAGAATTTTATGAGGAAATTTGTCATCTAAATAATAAAGGTAAGCAGCATTTGAAGATAATTATGGGAGATTTCAATGCAAAAATAGGGCAACGGCAACAAAATGAAACTTCAGTAGGTAAATTCGGTCATGGCAACAGAAACCAGCGTGGAAATACTCTCGTTGAGTTTGCAGAGGCAGAAGGGTTTTTCATCTTGAACTCCTTCTTCAAGAAAAAGCCACACAGGAAATGGACATGGAGACATCCAAATGGGACGACAAGTGAAATTGATTTTATTATGTGTAACAAAAAATTCGTCATAGAAGACTGCAGTGTGCTAAACAAGTTCAACACAGGTAGTGACCATAGATTGGTGAGATGTAAGATGCACCTCAACACTAAACTTGAACGTGGCAAGCTCATAGGACAAACAAAATCTATTGACATAACCAACCTTAAAAAACACCATAATACCTTCAAGTTAGAACTGAAGAACAATTTCTCTGCTTTAGAAGGCCTAACATCGGAAGAAGTGGACATCTCTGAAGTTAACAGAAAAGTAACCAAAGCTCTTATGGAAACATCAACAAAATTAGCTGGGTCTAAGAACAAGTTGCATGTGAACAAATTATCAGGAAAAACCAAAATGTTGATGCAAAAAAGAAGAGAGATGAGGACAACTAAAGAAGATGAGACTTCCAAAGTGGAATATATAGAGCTATGCAAGACAGTAAGAAAAAGTATCACTGAAGACGTAAGGAAATTCAACTGTGAACTAGTGAGGAAAGCAATTGAAAACAACCAAAGCCTAAAGATAGCAAAGGGACATCTCAGTAAGGGAAGAAAACAGATTATGGCACTGAGAAAAGAAGATGGTTCTGTAACAAGAAATAGAGGCGAAATTTTGACAAGAGTGAAAGATTTCTACTCCAAATTATATGAAAGGGATGATATATGCACTCCAGACATCATGAAAGATACCAGTACCAGAGTTCCTCCAGTCCTTCCAGCAGAAGTTGCACATGCAATCAAGAACATGAAGCGAGGAAAAGCTCCAGGAGAAGATGGAATTACTGTAGACATCATACAAGAAGCAAGTGGAGAAATCGAAACAGTACTCGCCCAAATTTTCACTCGAAGCCTTAATGAAGGAAAGATTCCTGAGGATTGGAACACCGCTACAATGATCCTGCTACATAAGAAAGGTGACATTGAGGATCTCGGAAACTACAGACCTATCAGCCTCCAGTATCAGTAGTTTATAAAATCTTCACTAAAGTTCTTTCACACCGCTTGAAGGTAACACTGGACATGGCTCAACCGAGAGAACAAGCTGGATTCAGGAGTGGCTACAGCACAATAGATCATATCCACGTGCTGAGAGAACTAATTGAAAGAGCGAGGGAATATGAACTTCCATTGTGCATGGCTTTTATCGATTATGAAAAAGCCTTTGATTCAGTGAAACCATCAGCAGTTACAATGGCTCTGAAAACCTGCGGTATTGAAGATGCATACATTAATATTATTAATAACATCTATGAAAATGCAAGTGCAAAGATTAGGCTGTTTGAAAATACAACACACATAAAAATTGGAAAGGGAGTGAGACAAGGTGACACCATATCTCCGAAGCTCTTTAATGCCACATTGGAGGGTGTTTTTCAGTCACTGAGCTGGGACGAAGGTCTCCCCAAATTTCCTCCACAACGGTCTGTCTTGTGCCAGTCTCCTCCATGTCACTCCCGCATACTTTCGAATTCCATCCACCCATCTCCCATGTGGTCTTCTCCTGGGTCTTTTCCTGTCCCTTGGAATCCAATCTAAAATTTCGGCTGTCCGTCGATGGTCTGTCCTTCTGGCAGTATGCCCAGCCCATTGCCATTTCAGGGATTTAAATCTGATCATGATGTCTTCCACTCTTGTCATTTTTCGGATCCACGAGTTCCTCTTCTTATCTCTCCTGGTTATACCAAGCATGCACCTCTCCATGCTTCTTTGAGTTATCTGCAGCCTTTGTATGTCTCTTTTAGTTAAGGTCCACGTCTCTGCACCATACGTAAGCACTGGAAGGATGCATTGATCAAACAATTTTCTTTTAAGACATAATGGTATATTGCTCTTGAAAATTATGCTGTTTCTTCCAAAAGCTCTCCAGGCAAGTTTTGTACGCCGATTAATTTCTTCACCAATGTGACCCTCACTTGATATCTGCTGTCCAAGATAAACGTACGTGCCTGTTATCTCCAGCTTTTCTCCATCAATCGATAAATCTTCATTTCTTGTAAAAGCATTGAACATCACTTTTGTCGTCTGAAAGTTCATTTTTAATCCCACTTCTTTACTCTTGTCAGCACGTTCCTGGATCATACTCTGCAGCTCTGATGGGGTAGTTACAAAAATGACTACGTCATCAGCAAAACAAAAGGGGGTTAGATAATCTCCATTAATCTTTATCCCTTTGTTTTCCCAGTTCAGTGATTGAAAGAAATTTTCCAATGTGGCATTAAAGAGCTTCGGAGATATGGTGTCACCTTGTCTCACTCCCTTTCCAATTTTTATGTGTGTTGTATTTTCAAACAGCCAAATCTTTGCACTTGCATTTTCATAGATGTTATTAAAATATTAATGTATGCATCTTCAATACCGCAGGATTTCAGAGCCATTGTAACTGCTGATGGTTTCACCGAATCAAAGGCTTTTTCATAATCGAGAAAAGCCATGCACAATGGAAGTTCATATTCCCTCGCTCTTTCAATTAGTTCTCTCAGTACGTGGATATGATCTACAGTGCTGTAGCCACTCCTGAATCCAGCTTGTTCTCTCGGTTGAGCCATGTCCAGTGTTACCTTCAAGCGGTGTGAAAGAACTTTAGTGAAGATTTTATAAACTACTGATAGGAGGCTGATAGGTCTGTAGTTTCCGAGATCCTCAATGTCACCTTTTTTATGTAGCAGAATCATTGTAGCGGTGTTCCAATCCTCAGGAATCTTTCCTTCATTAAGGCATCGAGTGAAAATTTGGGCGAGTACTCTTTCGATTTCTCCATTTGCTTCTTGTATGATGTCTACAGTAATTCCATCTTCTCCTGGAGCTTTTCCCCGCTTCATGTTCTTGATTCCATGTGCAACTTCTGCTGGAAGGACTGGAGGAACTCTGGTACTGGTATCTTTCATGAAGTCTGGAGTGCATATATCATCCCTTTCATATAATTTGGAGTAGAAATCTTTCACTCTTGTCAAAATTTCGCCTCTATTTCTTGTTACAGAACCATCTTCTTTTCTCAGTGCCATAATCTGTTTTCTTCCCTTACTGAGATGTCCCTTTGCTATCTTTAGGCTTTGGTTGTTTTCAATTGATTTCCACACTAGTTCACAGTTGAATTTTCTTACGTCTTCAGTGATACTTTTTCTTACTGTCTTGCATAGCTCTATATATTCCACTTTGGAAGTCACATCTTCTTTAGTTGTCCTCATCTCTCTTCCTTTTTGCATCAACATTTTGGTTTTTCCTGATAATTTGTTCACATGCAACTTGTTCTTAGACCCAGCTAATTTTGTTGCTGTTTCCATAAGGGCTTTGGTTACTTTTCTGTTAACTTCAGAGATGTCCACTTCTTCCGATGTTAGGCCTTCTAAAGCAGAGAACCTGCTCTTCAGTTCTAACTTGAAGGTATTATGGTGTTTTTTAAGGTTGGTTATGTCAATACATTTTGTTTGTCTTATGAGCTTGCCACGTTCAAGTTTAGTGTTGAGGTGCATCTTACATCTCACCAATCTATGGTCACTACCTGTGTTGAACTTGTTCAGCACACTGCAGTCTTCTATGGCGAATTTTTTGTTACACATAATAAAATCAATTTCACTTGGCGTCCTATTTGGATGTCTCCATGTCCATTTCCTGTGTGGCTTTTTCTTGAAGAAGGAGTTCAAGATGAAAAACCCTTCTGCCTCTGCAAACTCAACGAGAGTATTTCCACGCTGGTTTCTGTTGCCGTGACCGAATTTACCTATTGAAGTTTCATTCTGTTGCCGTTGCCCTATTTTTGCATTGAAATCTCCCATAATTATTTTCAAGTGCTGCTTACCTTTATTATTTAGATGACAAATTTCCTCATAAAATTCTTCAATTTCTTCTTCAGGATGACTTGTGGTGGGTGCATAAGTTTGAATAATCTGAGCCTGGTATCTTTTCGAGAGTTGGATAACAAGTCGTGCAGCTCTGTCAGAGGAACTTTCAACTTCTACAACTTTATCCTTCAGTTTCTTGTTTATTATAAATCCAACACCACTAGTTCTGCCAGTATCTGTCCCACGATAGTAGAAGAGATGTCCACTTTTCAGTTCGATGAGATCTTCTCCTTTTCTCCTTACCTCACTTAGCCCCACGATGTCCCACTTGATCCTTTGTAGTTCCTCTTCCAATTCAAGAAGCCTTGAATCAGAAGATAGGGAGCGTCCATTGTAAGTAGCCAAAGTCAGCATCAGATGGCAGCCTAGTCCGGTCCTCCGGGGATTCTTAGCACCCTCTGCCTTCATGTCGCACTGGCCGCTGCCTTGGCCAGGTACATTCCAGCTGCCGGAGACTGAGGGCCAAGATTTAAGTTGTGGAATCATTTTGGAGGGGTTTGGCCATAACTCACCACGCTGGCCAAGCGGGTTGGTGAGTGTGGGATAGAATTTCCTCTAATCCCGATGGTATAGTTATACCGCTATTGGCGGTCGTCAGAGCCCCTTTAGTGGGAACAATATGCACCACGAGAAGGCGGGGTTGACATTTGTCAAGGAGAGGCTGTGATGTTACGCATCACCTGACCTTACATCCCATATATATATATATCTACAAGGCGTTAAAACTTTTCTCCGTCTCTCTGCAGTGGGTATCGTATATTCTACAGAAACCATGCAAATGTATTATGGAAACGTATAATTGACTCCCTTACAGGAAGTGTTGAAAATGTCGTCCTTCATGTAACATGTACGATGTTTTCAAACACATCTTGAGAGTAAAAAAGTCTCTCCGTAGAAATGTTAAGGCTATTCCAGTTAATTTTGATGGTGCTACAGTCAAAATTTTTGAACTAAGTAACTTGTACGTTTAATGTAAGTTTTTGCTGTTTCTTGATAGCATATCAAGCTTCAGAATATGCTTCACAGCAACAGCAATTTTCACAAGCTTCTGATGAGTTGAAAGTTCCAAAAGTGTGGATGTCGATTTCATCATTGCCCCTAATGAGGAAGGAATACCAATGTCATCAACATTCACATTTTGGAAACTTTCAACTCACCGCAAGCTTGCGAAAACTGGTGTTGCTCTGAAAGATATTCTGGTTTCCTAAATGAGATAAAAAAACTTCCAGCATTCACTCTTGCCCTTTTTGTTTACGCTTTCCAACCGTTAGTTGAAGAAGCGTATATGCTCCACCTTTGTCCGTTCGTCAGTCTGTCTGTCCGCACGATAACGCGCGTAAAATGGTTCTATTTCGATAAAATTTTAGTATGTCGTAGGGTACCACCTGGGGACGAACATTATTGAAAATGGAACAAATGGGGTCAAACGTTACGACATAGGAGCGGGATCCATTCCATTGTTCTTATGCGTCATAACTCGTGTAAATATGGTTCGATTTCAATGGAATTTTAGTACGTCGTAGGGGACTATCTGGGGACAAACCCTGTTGAAAATGGAACAAATGGGGTCAAACGTCAAGACATAGGAGTGGGATGCATTCCATTGCCCTAATGCGTCATAACTTGCGTAGATATGGTTCAATTTCGATGAAATTTTAGTATGTGGTAGGTGACCACCTGAGGACGAACCCTATTGAAAACGGGCGAAATGGGGTCAACGGTCAGGACATAGGATTGGAATCTATTCCATAGACCTTATGCGTTATAACTTACGTAAACATTATTCGATTGAGACAAAACTTTATCATGTTTTTCCGGAAGTACACTTTACCGGTTCTGTTGAATATCATCGGAATGGGATCAAAGGTCAAGTCATAGCAGCGAGATTTCTTCTGCAGCCATTATCCTCATAACTTGAGTACTAACTTGAGTAATGATTTCTGGTATGTTGGAAAGCGTATCATAATCAATGCATTGCATGATTTTACTTACTTGTTTTCAACAAGAGCGTATGTGTTGGACTCGCCGCCTTTTTCAGTCTCCTTAATATTAAGTTCATCCATATATCAAATCAGGCTTTAATTCAGACACGACATGCAACAAACAGAACGGGATGATATCACGTCAAACGAAAACCTCTGAATGCTCAATGCAAAAACTGCGACGTGAAAAGTAACCCCCAGTCTTACAAGGTGACACGCGGGGTGTGAGAGAGTGAATCACCAGAGAAGCAGGTGACAGGAGTTTGCCTGTAGCATGCTGCGGACAATCGCACTGAAAATAAACGCAAATGAAGTATCGTTTAACGATACGGTATTGGCGAGTTTAGCGTCTGCACCGTATCGTCAGTCGGTGGAAATCTTTGTTGCTTTATGAAAGAGGCGGCAATATATTTATTTATATGATAAATCCCTTTTCACTTAGCTGGCACCTATATCGAGTACAAAATTCAACATGACGCATTTCTCCTTCAAATAATTTTTTTTATTTTTACTTTTCAAAAATAAAAGATAAATTAAACCGTGTCGAAATCGGGTCGGGAACACCTTGACCGGAGTCGTTTGACCCGCAAGAAATTGTTAAGCCGTTGACCTGCTGAACCGTGATCATGTTACATCTGTGGAACACATCGTGAATATCTGAGAGTATATGATGTAGCCGCTCCACTGCTTCTAGAGTGAGGAAAGCGCTTAGTATAGGGCACTGCCCTAATTGCGCAGTTCTAACGTACTACTACTACGTGACATGACGTAAATGACATACCGGGTGCACCATATAAAAGAGGACCCGTGGCCAGACGTTGTTAGGCGGGTTAACGTTGTTCTGCGGGTTTCCAGTTAAAACCGCTTTGTTCCAATTCTAACCGGTGTCTGCGTGTGCAGCTGCAAAGGAATTCTCCGGAGTGGTTAGTCACAGCCAGAGAAGTGTAGGTACGCGATCATAAGTGTAAGTGACTCGGGCCTCTTTTATATGGCACACCCTGTACTACTGAAGTGACGCATTAGTCAAATGGATAATGAAGCAGCTATAAACCTGCCGGCGTAGTTCAATAGGAATAACAGACGCTCCGGAGTAGGATGATGTGGCTTCGAATAACCCCACCGGTAAAAAGGTTATAGATTAAACAGTGCTACTGGATTGTGATATTTTGTCTAAACGCGTCACGACTCGAGTTTCTGGTGAACCATTGTTCGCGTGTTTTTCTTAAGAGACAAGCTCTGGAATAAGTTACCATAAATTAGGAATGCAAGACTGAGTAAAGCTAAATACGTTGCTCACGCTGGTCGTTAAATCCCTAAACAAATAAATATCCGGAACTAGAGCAGGGGCATAAAACAGACAATTCCCATGAATCCAGTGCGCCTAATAATTCGGCCATCAGGGCCGCTCCATGTACAGTCATCTGCAAAAGTTTAAGACAGTTATCAATGCCTTGAAAATTAACATTTTCAAATATATAACTAATTACAAGTCAGAGATATTTAAAACAAGAAAGATGACACCGAATTTTCGGGTGCAATTAGCACGTCTTTTGAACCCGTTCTGACGCAAATGAAATTTATCAAAGTTATTCATAGTCAATGGAACCGGTTTGGAAAACAATAGTATCTGACGTAAGAAAGAAGTTTTTCAATCGGGTTTTAAATCCCTCAGATATTGCTGTAAATGGAATCGTGAGCTTACGCCCTCTGGCTGCAGACTTGTGCGTCAAGAAAAATATGAATTTATATGAGAAACATTTCGCACCGGAAACGCTCTCCAACACAGAAAGAATTTTTCAAATCGGACTCTTAGAAACAGAGATATCCACAAAAATAAGATGTGACTTTACGTCCCCTGGTTTGAAAATCATGCATTAGTTTACGAAGAAAGTATTCTCAAAAGGATTTTCCATGAGAGCGGTATCGGTCGAAGAAAAAAAAATTAGTCAAGTTTTCAGGAGCCCAGATTTTGCTAGAAATACATCAGAAACAGAAATTAACACTTACGCCCCTGGTGGCCAAACCATTCTTTACGAGAAATTAGGAATTATTTGAAAAATAATTTCCATCAGGTCTTGTATGCGATACAGGAAAAAATTTTCAAATCGGAGTTTTAAGAGCCGAAATAACGCAGAAAACGCAAGTTACCTTTGTGCTCCCTAGCGGAAAGTTTATGATTTACTTGAAAATTTTGAATTCATAGGAAATACATTTTGCATCGGAAACACTATCCAACAAAGAAGGAATTTTTCAAATCGTTCTCTTAGAAGTAGAGATATTGACAAAAATAAGATATACATCTACGCCCCCTGGCATAGAAACCGTGCATTATTTCAAGAAGAAAGTGTTCCTAAAAGGTTTGTCGACATGAGTAGTATCGGTCAACAAACGATTTTTTTTTCAATCGAGATTTTAGAAGCTCATATTTTGCTGCAAATAAATCAGAAGCGGAAATTGAGACTTACGCCGCCTGGGTGCCAAAACATTTTTTCACAAAAATTAGAAATTATGAGCAGACAATTTCCCATCAGGAGCTGTATCCGGTGCAGAAAGAAATTTTCAAATCGGAGATTTAGAAGCAGAGATATAGAGGGAAACGCAATTTACCTTTAAGCCCCCTAGCGGAAAGTCTACGAATTACTTGAAAATTTTGAAATCATATGAAAAACATGTCAAATTGGAAACACTATCCAACAAAGAAGGAATTTTTCAAATCGGACTAATAGAAATAGAGATATTGACATAAATAAGATATACATCTGCGCCCCCTGGCGGAGAAACTGTGGAATATTTTAGGAAGAAAATATTCCGAAAATGTTTATCGATGTGAGTGGCATCAGTCCACGAAAGAATTTTTTCAATCGATATTATAGAAGCTCAGATTTTATGGCTAATACATCAGAAAAAAAAAATTAACACTAACGCGCCCTGGTGGCCAAAGTATTTATTACCAAAAATTGGAAATTATATGCAAAAGATTTTCCATCAGAAGGTGTATCCACTGAAGAAACAAATTTTCAGATCGAAGTTTTAGAAGAAGAGTTATCGGGAAAAATGTAATTTATTTTTATGCCCCTAGCGGAAAATCTATGCGTAATTTGAAAAAGTAACTATATCTAAAATACTCTTCGACATAAATGGAATCGAAAGATAAAATATTTTTTTCAATCGGATGTTTAGAATCAAATATGTGGAATAAAACGTATTTTTGAATTCGACATCATCTGCATTTACGCCCTCTAGCGGCGAAATTGTACTTCGTAAAAAAAACGAAATAAAGGAACGTCATTCTCATATTTCAAGCTTTCCAATGCAAAAAGAATTTTTTAAATCGGACTAATAGTTCTAGAGATATCGTGGGTACAGACGGACGGACGAACGGACAGACGGACAAACCGATAACGTAAGCACGATCTTTTTTTTACAAAAGACGTGCTAAAAATGACACCACAGATGAATACTTACATTTTTTAGAACACAAAATGACCGAAACCAGTACTTTGTGTGGCCACCTTTGTTTTTTATAATGGACAGAATACGATGTGGCATACTCTCAATGAGGGATTTGCAATAGTCACTTGAAATGTCATTTGAACCACACGTACTTTATCGCGTCAGTCAAATCTTGAGAATTTGATGGCTGTTTTCTTCTGCTAACTTGTCTTTTAAAATGGTCAACACATTTTCAATGGGGTTAAAGTCGGGACTATTACCACGCCAGACAAGCACAGTTATGTCGTTTCTCTGCAGGTAGTCCTTTGCTGTCTTTGATCTGTTTGCATGGAGCACCATCATGCATAATGATTGTGCATCTGTACATTTGAATTATGAGTCAACAGCTTTTCACGTAATATCTCCACATAAAAAGGACCAGTCATGGTAGAGCCTGTTGGTAAAAAGGATAATGAAGCAGTACCTGATGCTGACATAGCACCCCATATCATATTACAAGGCGGATGTCTCACGGGGCCAACGGCGTATTTTTCATCAAGCCTTTTGGCCGTCGAACATGTGCTTCACGTGATTCAAATTGACGCACAGTTGATTCACCGGAAAAAGGAACTTGGCTCCAATTTTCATCAGTCCACGATTGATGACGTTTCTGTGCAAGTTTATAAGACTTTAATCCGGAATCTTTGCTAAGAACCCGGGAAATAGAGCTGATGCTCATATCAGACCCTTTTGATTCTAGAAAGGTTTTTTTGACGATCTCCTCGGAGAACGCATAACTATTTGCCTTATGTTATTGGCATCACGTTGGGTTGTTTTCCTTGGACGTCCACTTCTCTTGCGGTCGCTAAATTAACATGTATCTCGATATTTGATGATCGTATTATGAACAGCAGTCTTGCTGACTTTCACCTTTCTGCTCATGTCACGTTCGGAGTAACCTTCATGATATAAAGTTACTATTTGTGCTCTCTGAGTAACACATAATGACCCATTTTTTTGCTCATTTTTCGCAATATAGAAAATACGTACAAAACCTCTCAGCGTGAAAACCAGAAGCAAATTGACGCTCGCACGCTTCCCCTAACTCTATCAACAGTTGTTGCTGTAGGATGATGCAACACCTACAGGAAGTTGAATAATACAGACAACAGCTGAAGGAATCGACAGGATTCTCCTAACACCAACAGGGTTTCCGGGAAATAATATGGGTTGGCATCCGTTGACGGGGAAAGCTTGCGGAAGGCTATATTGTTTTTCCTACACCAATAAAACACGGATTTATATTTGTTTGTTATACATTTGGTGTTGACAACCCATAATTTACTCATCGTTATCGGTGTTTCCGGGCATTTATATGGGTTGGTATCCGTTGTAGCCGCCTGATGAAGCCGTCCGTTTACGGAGAAAGCTTGCGGAAAACTATATTGTTTTTCCTACACCAATAAAACACGGATTTATATTTGTTTGTTAGCTGTTCTTAAACTTTTGCAAATGACTTTGTTGCCATATGGATGATCCGGCTGTAGTCTGATCATCCATGTGAGTACAGTCATTTGCAAAAGTTTAAGACCACCTGGTCAGTGAGAACACTGCTCACTGACCAGGCATCCCCTATGGGGTGCCATTTGTTACGATAGCTCGTGTTACGCCTAGCGGGCACGGTGACAGACGGAATGTACGTGGACGACATTTAGCAGCCAGTGTTATTACCATTTTTGAATGGTATCCCTGGCGGACATTTGTTCCGATAGCTCCTGTTACGCCTAGCGGGCACGGTGAAAGACGGAATGTACGTGGACGACATTTAGCAGCCAGTGTTATTACCATTTCTGAATAGTATCCTTGGCGGACATTTGTTACGATAGCTCGTGTTACGCCTAGCGGGTACGATGACAGATGGAATGTACGTGGACGATATTTAGCAGCCAGTGTTATTACCATTTCTGAATGGTATCCTGGAGTACATTTATCAGTAAGACAACTATCTGCCAAACAAGAGTTACATATTCTGCCATGGTCAGAAAGATCATATGACTTATCTCTCATTTAGAGCATTTATCAGACTCATTGGTTGACGCTAGAAAGCCTATCCTCAGCCGTCTCGAAATGGAGCTGAATTTTGAGGCCAGGTAAACGTTGAGTATGCAACATTCCCCAGTATACAATAAAACGGCTGTTTAACTACATACCGAGATGTGTGTGGCTGAGTGCATAACAGAATATGTTGGCCACATAATACATTGCCTGATGTCACATGATCAGCCTAACACATCATCCTGTCCATCTGAGGTGCTTTTAAATCACGCGATACCCATCTCGAATTTTAATGACTGGTGGATTTTGACTCATTTGGCCCATTCGTTTTGTGACTCATACTCTAATTTAACCATCCGTTTTAGTTTCTTTCTCTATATATATTTGTGTTCGTTCTCTTATTATTTTTTTTATTGAAGGTTTAACGACCACCGTGAGCAACTCAATGGGCTATAAGCAGTCTCCTGTCTCTAATTTTGGGCCACTGGTTCCAGGGAAGGGAAAGAGCCAGTGCCGTAAAACAAACGCAGCATCCATGTCTCATCGGGATTCGAACCCGGACTCCTTCTGGACGAATACTCAGAGGCCATCGCTTAGACCACTGCGCCACCAGGGCGGCATGTTCTCTTTTGCGATTTTCAAATTTAACGTGATATCTTCTCTCTCGTAAGAGTATGATTAGCAACACGCTGAGGTCAGAGCGAATGACGTGCTGTCTGAGATAAGAATTGAACGGTATATACACTGCTGGACAAATGCTAAGGACGGATCATAAACGGCTATATAGCGCATAAAAAAGTAAGTGTGGTTGGATGCCAAGTGAAATAAAATAATGTCAGAATGCCAGGACATTACAAGAAAGACAATTTATTTTGCTTTGAAATCCAGAAGGCCTTGGAACGTGTTCAAGGGACAAACTGGCCATTTTGTGCAGAGTACGTAAACGTAAAAAAATGCATTTACCGTCAGCAGGCGTTCCGGCGTTTGATGTCATTACGGGATATGGCCACCATGGAGGACTATGCAAGATTCCACACGTCGTATCATGCTTTGCACAACATTATCAAGCAGCTGTTGGGGTAATTTATCCCACTCTGTCAGTGCACGGATGAGGGTGTCCTTGTTTATTGGAGGGCATTGGCGACCAGCAAGACTCCTCCCCAAAGCATCCCACACATTTTCAAGGGGATTCGGATCTGGAGAACGTGCTGGCCATACGAGGCGTTGAATATCTTCGCTCTCAAGACACTCCTGGACAGCGACTGTTCGATGACATGTTGCGTTGTCGTCCATGAAAATGAATCTATCACCGACAGCACCACGGAACATGCGAACATGAGGTAGCAGAACATCATTAATGTATCGTTGGCCAGTCATAGTCCCAGTTGGAAGCTCATAGAGGGACGTACGGCCATTGATCATGATGCCAGCTCATACCATGACACTACATGTCGGATATCGGTCCCTTTCCTGTATGTTTGCTGGAAAATATGCAGTACCACTATCACGCCAGATCAGTTGTCATCGACAATAAGACGATAGACTGTATCTACTCTCATCTGAGAAGAGGACAGCAGACCAGTCGTTATCAGTCCAATTGCGATGTTGATGGCACCATTGCAAACGGGCGGTACGGTGACGTTTGGACAATGGGATGCACACAACAGGACGGCGGGCGTATAGTCCTCCTTCATGCAAACGTCTGGCGACAGTTTTTCGGGAGATCCGCTTGCCAGTAGCAGCCATAAACTGATTTGCTACCTCACTAGTTGTGCTGCGCCGGTGTCATTTTGTTGATAGCACTATGTACCGATCTTCTGCAGGTGTCGTACTGCGAACACGACCTCCGCCGTGACGTTTGCTATACACTCCCCATTTGTTTGAAATGATTTCCAAAGCCTTGAAACAACACTGTGGCTGACGTCGAACTCCTTGGAAACATCTGTTATTTTTCGCCCTTCTTCAATCTTGCCAATAATACGGCCACGCGTAAAATCATCTAGGTGATGTCGGGAAGACATACTGAAAATTGCAAGTTCGTCAATTGATTCTTTCCCTTTCAACTTTGCGTTTGAACAACAACGGTCAATACGCGTCAAATCCTTTATATCTCTTATCAGCGCTATGACGTCACGAACAAGTTCGGTAATCCAAAATTTGCATACGCACAACATGTCTTACTGTATCCCGCACTTATGCTAATTTCCACATTTTCCTGCCTTCCATTTTATGGTTGCTATCGTTGCTATTGTTATCCGTCCTTAGCAATTGTCCGGCAGTGTATAATGTTTTTAGGAGCAGCAGTTGTGTTGTTGTTGGAAATTAATGCTATTTCAGAAAGAGACATTGTTCAGTTAAAGTTGTGGTAAATGAAAAACTGCGTGTTGTACTGGTATTTATAGTTATCGTTAAGAGTTGTAGAAGTTAAAATTGTGTAGTTCTGACATTTACTACTAATGGGATAAGTTTAGCGTTCGATGATTAAGTGTTCTGTTCTGTCGGAGTGCTACTGTTCAAGTATTTGTTGACAGCAATAAAGGAATAACTGTAAGTAACTACAATAGGTTTTTTTATTGGGGGTTTCACGACCACTGTGAGAAACTCAATGGGCTATAAGCTGCCGCCCGTCCCTAATTTAGGGTCGCTGACTCCAGCGAGAGGAGAGAGACAGTGCCGTAATACAAACACAACATCCGTGCCTCACCGGAATTCGAACCAGGATCCTCACGGATGAATGAACAGAAGACATCGCTTAAACCACTGCGCCACTGGGGCGGCACATTGGTTTCCATAAATTCAGCAACAAACCGAAAAATCGCGATAATTGGGCGAAATATAGTTCAAAATGCACGAGATTTGCATATGTTATGGACGAAAGCATTCAGCACCGATGTACGGAAGGCAAATGAGTGGCGCTGGCAGCCCTTTATGCGAATACGCCAGAGCTTCAGACCAGCTATTTCGGACGGTCCCTCATTCATGTGAATGACAAGATTTCGAGATAGCGATTTGGTTAACATGGCTTCGAGACGTCATTTATCAGCGAAGTTACGCTACAGAGCGATAGGTCGACTTGAAACAAGGCAACTGCAGGCGGACATCGCAAGATGGCTCAACGTAGATCGTTCTGTTGTCACCAGGATGTGGCAGCAGTTCCAAAGAAACGGATCAAGCTTCCCGAAGGTACAGCGAAGGTAGTCCAAGGGCGACGACCACTGAGGATAACCGTTCTTTGTGGCTTTCGGCACGGCGGAACAGGACGGCTACACCGACTCATCTCAGATCTGTGCTTACGGCAGCCATTAGACTAACGATATCAGCTTCGACGGTACAGGTAGGTGTACATGCAGGAGGACTGTATGCTCAGAGACCGATACAACCTGTGTCTCTTAACCCCCACCACCGGAGGGAACATTTCAACTGGGCACCAGTGCACGAGAATTGGACAAAAAATCAGTGCAAATCTGTGCTGTTCACTGATGAGTCGCGATGTTTACAGAGTGATTCTCGCCGAGTTTACATCTGGAGACAGGCCGATACTCCTATCGTCCCTCTAATATCCAAGAATAGGACACCTATGGTGGTGGTAGTGTTCTGGTGTGGGATGGCATATCTTCAGGCTGCCGTGCCGACCTCTATGTGTTGCCACATCGAAACCTAAATGCTCAGAGATATATCGACGACATCCTAGACCCTATTGTTCGTCCGTATGCGGCCGCAATTGGCGATACATTTGTAATGCAAGCGGATTACGCCCGCCCTCACACAGCTTGCCTCGTTCACCAGTACCTGGAACAGGAGACCATAGTCCGTAGGAGTGGCCAGCACGCTCTACCGATCTAAATCCCATCGAACATGTCTAGGGTTCTCTCTATAGGCGGGTTGATGACCTTCAGCTCCCTCCCAGAATCCTGCAGAGGAGCCCTGACACCGTAATCAACAGCGTGAAACATCACTGTTTGGCCTGTATTGCTATTCAGGATAACCACACTCCACATTGAAGTACCTTTTCCTGTGGGTGTTGGCATCAAGATTCATCAAGATTTCTTTTTTCGGTGTTGGCATCAAGATGTAAATCTTGATACCTATATTTCTGTATTTTCATCTTTGCATCACTCATACAAAATGTAAATGCTTTGTAATGCATGTTCTTACGGGTTTTTTTGTTGCATTTGGTCTGATATGACTTTCATCGGAATCGGTTGCATACTTGTTGAGTTACCAGGATTTTTCCATTTGCCGCCTAATTTATGGAAACCAGTGTATTTCTTGAACTTCATTTGAGTGACTTCTTATTCACTGTAGGTGAAATTTTCAGAATAGATTTATGTAGTGTTCAGTAAGTCAGCTACAGTTTTGAGTGGGGCAGCAGTATCGAACAGCAGAGGCGTAACTAGGGGGAGGTGGAGCGGTTGCGACGTGCGCAGCTCAAGAGATTGCACAAAATCCACTGCTTGCAGTCTGATCAAAATTGGAATTGTAACTCTTCCACCTGTTTCCAGTACGTCATACAGTGTCATTTTTCATTTACAGAATTTTCTTATAATACACTCATCGCCAAAAAAAGTAGTTGCACCCAGAAGGAAGCAACCAACAGGAATGAAACTTGGTGGGTAGGTTTGACATCGTGAGACATGCAAATGATTCAAGTAACATGCTCGGCGGCAAATGTGACGCAAGCAAGGAGGGGTCGTAGCGGCCTGACCGGCCATATAAAGTCAACCCGTTGGGTATGCTTGCCATTCTGACTCGTGCCGTTGTGTTGGTTGCACCCTCTGCAAGTGAAGTACGCCTCGGAGAAAAGTTCGGAAGAAATTCGAGAAGTGGGAGGAATTCGAGAGTGGCAGCATCCTCGGGCTTCAGGAAGCTGGATGGTCTTTTCGCCGTATTGCGCGCCATACTGGACGGGCAGATATCACCATACCACGTTGTTGACGGAAATGGAGGCACACAGAAGCGACAGGAAGGGTATGGGAAACCTAGACGAATCACGGAGAGAAAGGACCGATGGGTTATCCGACATGCGCGGAGTGACACAACAGCCGCGATTGCAGATGTTCAGTGGTGGCCTCCATGCATCGTCGCATTACTGCCAGCACAGTTGACAGAAGGCTGCACGACGTAGGACTGCACGCACGCAGACCATTACGACATCTGCGTTTAACTCCACGGCATCGTCGCCAAAGACTGCAATGGTGTCATTCCAGACTGTCAGGAAGCCACTCAGACTGGCAGCGGATGATCTTCAGTAACGAGTCCCGCTTTTGTTTTGGAGGAGACGACAAACGAAACCGTGTGTGGTGGCACCGTGGTTAGGGCCGAGATGAACGGTTTATTGTCGAGCGTCACACGTCCAGAAGGCTCGTTGTCATGGTGTATTGCCTACGATGCCAGATCATCTTTGGTGTTCATTACAGCTACTTTGGCAACCCAAGGTTACGTTAATGAAGCCCTGCAACCAGTGGCCCTACCTGTTCTGAACGCTCACTCCGGTGCGATTTTCCAAGAGGACGGCGCTCGTTCATATGCTGCTGCTGTCTCAAGAGCTTGTCTTCGAAGCATTGACACAGCGTCATGCCCATCCGCATCGCCAAACCTATCGCCGATTGAAAATGTGTGGAATGCTATTGGACTCGCTATAAGCACTCCATCTTTACCGCACAATCTGCAAGAACTGCGTGAGAAGATTCAAGCTGCATGGGATGGCTTATCGCAGGACATTAGGAACCTGTACAACTCCATGCCGAGACGTCTGGCATGCTGTGTGAGCAAGCATGGTGGCCTGACGCAACACTGAGAGACACAACTTATTGGCGTGTAGCTCAATAAATATTGCCCATATCAGTCTCAATGTTTAATCATTTATTGTTCCTGGTAACTGTTATCTTCCTCTCGAATAGCATTGCAATGCGACACGTCCTTCTGGGAGCAACAATTGTTTTGACGATGAGTGTAAGTTTTCCAACGTAGCTCAAAGAGAGATTGGATTAATTCCTCAAAATGTTCAAGGTATGTGAAAATACAAATTCGTCCGTCACGAGTATCGAAGTTGCGCCCCCACTCCGGAGTAAGTTGCTCATTCAATTAAACTACACAGACAGAATATAACAATGCAGATTTGTCGTCGAGACTCGTACTTTACCTCTTTAGTACGTCACAGGGTGTTAGTTTCTTAAATTCAGAGGTGGATTTATAGTCTATCCATCGGAAGAACCATAACCTTCGTCGACAACAATCGGTTCTCTGGTTTTTATTTAGTTCAATAAACTATGCATACGTTGAAAGGTGAGGATGCCTTTCTCATTGCTAAACATTCTTTGGGGGTGTGACGTACTACAGAGGTAAGGCACGTGTCAAGACGACAAATATGCAGCAATACATTCCGTCCGTGTAGCTAAGTTGGGAGAGCAACTTACTTAGGAGTGAGAGGTCACGGACAAATATTGGTTTTCCCAACGAGATTATTTGACTATCACTGTGACTGAGAGCCACGATTAGCAGCTATATTCAATCCGTTTGGTGTGACACTAAAGTTTCGAAGCATCGGCAAAAAGTTATAGAAACGGTCACAGTTTGATTGTGCCTCATGCATAGAAGTAACATAAAGGTATGACGTTAATTTTGTTTGGTAGAGCAATGTATACTTATGTATACATATAACTATTAAATTAGTAATATACACTATAATGACAAACGTCACCGGACACCTAGAAGGGAAACACAACATAGCATTTATTGGCATACGGTGTCAGTCCACCTTTGGCCTTAATGAATGCACTGACCCTTCAAGACATGCTTCCGACAAGGTTTTTGAACACAGCGATAGGTATCCGCTTCCATTCAGTACATAATGCTGCCGCTAGCGGTTGCTTAGTAGTAAGCCTTGGTTCCAAACTTTTTATGCGGTGCTCTAATTCATCCCATAGGTGCTATATGGAATTACGATCAAGCCTCTGTGCTGACCAGTCCACACACGATACGGAATTATCGTCAAACCACGCCGTAACAGTCTTTGCTTTATGGCTCGGTGCATTATCATGCTGGTACCAACAAGGCTCGGTTCCAGAGTATTGCTATAGAGTTGGAAAAGCATAATTGTCCAGAATAACGAGGTAGACGTGCTGGTTAGCAGGTGTGTCCACGATAATCAATGGGCCGGGACCATACCACGAAAAACACTCTCACATGAGTACACTGCCAGCTCCAAACCTGACGTAGGAACAGTACACTGTGGTAAATAGCGTTCCCGCGGCTGTCGCCATATCCCACACATGGCCATTTGACTGATTGATCGTGTATCTGGATTCATCAGTCCATAGGACCCGTTTCCATTGATCTACGGTCCACGATAAATGTTCTTTACACCACGCTAAACGACGAGTAGCATTCCGAGTGGAGACGAAAGGCAACCACGGTAACCCATGGAATGAAGTTTACTGCCAATGGTGCGTTTACATACCGAGGTTCCAGCATTGTTACTCACGTGTACACTTAGGTCTTGTGCAGTACTTCGTCAATTAGCTGTAACGACTTTCCTGAGGCTTTGACGTCCTCCATCACTGATTTTCTTTGCTCTTTCGATACGTTTTGCCGCTTCAGGTACGCCATTTGTCTTTCACTTATTCAGTAAATCCAAAAGAGTTGACTGGGGTATGTTTAAACGCCTCTCGGTTTCTCTTATGGACAACCCACCAATATAACACCCAACAATCTTTCCTTTCTCAAAGTCAGTTCTCTCCCGCCGCGACATTTTCAGTCAACCTCACAGTGCGATATGATCGCGATCAGCTGCAAGCTTGTTTTTATTCCGTTTGCAGCTGTACCACGCATCTTATCAACACAGCGCATCCGTTTATTTGCGTTTGAATGGGTGTCTGGTAACTTTTGTCAATACAGTGTATGTTGAGAGATGGGGCGCAATTTTTTTTTTCTGGTTCGCTCCTTGCGCAGAAATGAATAGTCACGCCTCTGTCGAACAATTTTCTTCGACATTTGTATCTGTTAATAGACTACCGCAATTAAAATTCTGCTTACGTATCTACAGCTTCATTTGCTATTCACAGTTCTTAGCTTCATGCTTAGCACATCACGATCACTGAAATTTGTCCTCTATTTTTCAGGAAAACCTTTAAGTTACAAACAGCGTGATGAAGAAGTATGAAATATGCTTAATTTTTGTTTTAACTTTGCCTGTGATTATTTTCTCCATATTATCATTTTCTTTTAGAATGTTTTCCACCTTCTGTTCCGATGAATGGGAGTGTTAATGTAAAATCGAATTATGGTGCAGGAGAAAAAATTACGTACACCTGTAGCAAAGGATTTCTTCTTAGAGGGAATACGGAAAGAACTTGCAGAATCAATCAGACATGGACACACGAGACACCATTTTGTGGTAATAATAATTTGCATCTCTTCTTATCTAATCGTTTACCCTTTGATCAATTGTTAACAATGCCTAATTTTTTTATTTTAGTTTTCATATTGTGCATTTGTGTCCTATCACGAGTTTCTTATGAAATGCCAAACATTTTGTTTGTGGGTTTCTTCAAATCCTGCAACAAAATAAAGCACTCTTCTCCCATTTTTTTTTAAAATTATTCTTGATTTTGTGAAGATAACTAAACCTTACACACACACAAACACACACACGCGCTGTGACGTGCCTGCACCGCATCAGGACACACATGAGATAAAGGCAGATAGCAGCGAGATAATATGTCCGCCTAGCTCAGTTGGGAGAGCGACTTCTTCCGGAATGAGGGAACTAGGTTTCGATGTCCGGCGTGGACAAAAATGACGAAGAAATTTACTTCGTTGTATTGGCGCCCGAACTTTAAGTATGACCTGGCCGTTAAAATTCTCGCAATGGTGTGATGTTCTTTCCACACCGCGAGACAGGAAAAATAAAAGAATCCCTTCTTCAGCGCTTCGAAAAAATAAATGTTTGTGATGTTACGTTCCACACACCAAATTGACTGGGATTTCTCCAACGTACGTTCTTCAGCGGATGACTGCCTACAACGATACATGGTCCCGGCCCTCTTTTTTGGGGGGGGGGGTGAAATTTGACGTGTCTGTACCGCATGACGCACATGAAATAAAGGCAAATCGCAGCAAGAGCGTACGTCCGCGTAGCTCAGTTGGGAGAGCGACTTATTCCGGAATGAAAGGACCCGTGTTCGATGCCCGGCGTGGATAAAAATGACGAAGGAATTTACTTCGTTATATTGGCGCTCGAACTTCAAAAATGACCTGGCCGTTAAAGTGATCGCAATGTCACGATATTCTTTCCACACAGCGAGACAGGAAAAAAAGAGAATCCCTTCTTCAGCGCTTCGAAAAAATAAACGTGCATTGGAGAAATTCTGGGATTTTTCCAATGTACGTTCTTCATCGGATGACTGCCTACAGCGACACATGGTCCCGGCTGACTTATGGGACATGCCCTCGACCCTCTTTCGGGGGGGGGTGCAGGACGCACATGAGAGTAAAAGCAGATAGCAGCGAGAGTGTACGTCAGCGTAGCTCAGTTGAGAGAGCGACTTATTCCGGAATGAGGGGACCCGTGTTCGATGCCCGGCGTGGATAAAAATGACGAAGGAATTTACTTCGTTATATTGGCGCCCGAACTTCAAAAATGACCTGGCCGTTAAAGTGATCGCAATGGCGCGATATTCTTTCCACACAGCGAGACAGGAAAAATAAGAGAATCCCTTCTTCAGCGCTTCGAAAAAAACGTGCATTGGAGAAATTCTGGGATTTTTCCAATGTACGTTCTTCATCGGATGACTGCCTACAGCGACACATGGTCCCGGCTGACTTATGGGACATGCCCTCTACCCTCTTTCGGGGGGGGGGGGTGCAGGACGCACATGAGAGTAAAAGCAGATAGCAGCGAGAGTGTACGTCCGCGTAGCTCAGTTGAGAGAGCGACTTATTCCGGAATGAGGGGACCCGTGTTCGATGCCCGGCGTGGATAAAATTGACGAAGGAATTTACTTCGTTATATTGGCGCCCGAACTTCAAAAATGACCTGGCCGTTAAAGTGCTCGCAATGGCGCGATATTCTTTCCACACAGCGAGACAGGAAAAATAAGAGAATCCCTTCTTCAGCGCTTCGAAAAAATAAACGTGCATTGGAGAAATTCTGGGATTTTTCCAATGTACGTTCTTCATCGGATGACTGCCTACAGCGACACATGGTCCCGGCTGACTTATGGGACATGCCCTCGACCCTCTTTCGGGGGGGTGCAGGACGCACATGAGAGTAAAAGCAGATAGCAGCGAGAGTGTACGTCCGCGTAGCTCAGTTGAGAGAGCGACTTATTCCGGAATGAGGGGACCCGTGTTCGATGCCCGGCGTGGATAAAAATGACGAAGGAATTTACTTCGTTATATTGGCGCCCGAACTTCAAAAATGACCTGGCCGTTAAAGTGCTCGCAATGGCGCGATATTCTTTCCACACAGCGAGACAGGAAAAATAAGAGAATCCCTTCTTCAGCGCTTCGAAAAAATAAACGTGCATTGGAGAAATTCTGGGATTTTTCCAATGTACGTTCTTCATCGGATGACTGCCTACAGCGACACATGGTCCCGGCTGACTTATGGGACATGCCCTCGACCCTCTTTCGGGGGGGGTGCAGGACGCACATGAGAGTAAAAGCAGATAGCAGCGAGAGTGTACGTCCGCGTAGCTCAGTTGAGAGAGCGACTTATTCCGGAATGAGGGGACCCGTGTTCGATGCCCGGCGTGGATAAAAATGACGAAGGAATTTACTTCGTTATATTGGCGCCCGAACTTCAAAAATGACCTGACCGTTAAAGTGATCGCAATGGCGCGATATTCTTTACACACAGCGAGACAGGAAAAATAAGAGAATCCCTTCTTCAGCGCTTCGAAAAAATAAACGTGCATTGGAGAAATTCTGGGATTTTTCCAATGTACGTTCTTCATCGGATGACTGCCTACAGCGACACATGGTCCCGGCTGACTTATGGGACATGCCCTCGACCCTCTTTCGGGGGGGGGGGGTGCAGGACGCACATGAGAGTAAAATCAGATAGCAGCGAGAGTGTACGACCGCGTAGCTCAGTTGAGAGAGCGACTTATTCCGGAATGAGCGCACCCGGGTTCGGTGCTCGGCGTGGACAAAAATGACAGAGAAATTTACTTCGTTGTAACACACATGCGCACATGATGTGTACAAATAAGTTTTAAGGCTTTCTTTGTGTGACGTGTACCGCAAATTTACATATCCGACATTCCCTCGCGTTGTTGTCATGTGACCGTAACTGGTCTAGAGTATAAAATGACACAGAAATTTGCCCGACAGTCAAACGCACTTGCACATCGGTAGGTGAAAGATGGCAATCCGTACTGCATTTATTCGACACTGCATTTGTTAGGAATTTTCATCCAGGAAAAAGGGGGCATGTGCATCGGTCGGTTCTGTTCTGGGGGAGAATATTGTATCGAAAAACACGTGTGAGTTTTGGTTGAGATGGTTCACAGTAGGTGATTTCGATGTTACCTATCGAGAACGTAGCGGTGCCCCGCAGAAGGTTGTACATAAGGAACTGCAAGCACTGCTGGCTGAAGATTCGTCTCGAACGCAAAAATAACTAGCTGAACAACTGGGGGTAACTTAACGAAATATTTTCTATCTTTTACGCGCAATGGGAAAGATTGAGAAGTAAGGAAAATGGGAGGCACATGACCTGAGCCAGAGGAACAAGGATGAGCGTGTCATGAAGTGTTTCAGTCTGCTGAATAAACAACACAGAAGGTATTTCCTGTGGAAAATCGTTACGGGGGAGGAAAAGTGGATACGGTACGACAATCTCAAACGCAACAAACACTGGGTATACCTCAGTGAAGCAACGACTTCGACACCGAAACTCAATATTCACTCCAAGAAAGTTCTGCTGTGCATCAGGTGGGATATGAAGGGTGTGCTCTATTATGAACTTTTGGAACAGGGTCAGACTGTTATTGCTAATCGCCACAAATAACAATTTCTGCGATTGAATCAGGAAATTTGTCGGAAACGTCCATTCACAGGCAAAGGATTGCGTTCCGTGAAATTACTGCATGACAATGCTAGGCCACATGTCGGGAAATTGGTCAAGCAAAAGTTATTGACGTTTGGCTGGGAAGTTTTAGAGCACCCGGAGTACAGTCCCGATGTAGCACCTTCAGAGTCTCATTTGTTCCGATTGATGCAACATAGTTTGTCTGCTGTACCGTTCCGGACATATGACGAAGTTGCAAAAATTGGGTTGACGACTTCATCTCGTCACGCGACGAAATATTCTTCATGGCTGGAATCCGTCAACTACTTGACCGATTTCGGAAGGTGATAGATAATGATTGCGCATATTTTGATTCGTAAAGGTGTTGTTGTTTTCTCTCAAATTACATTTTGCGTTGGCTTAACACGCTTCAAAACTTATTTGTACACCTTAATATAATTATATATATATATCATCATCATTGTCAACCATTATCAGTCCAGTGCTGGATGAAAGTCTCTCCAAGTTTCTTCTACAACGGTGTGTCTTGAGCTAAACTCCTCCGTGTTACTCCCGCAACCTTTCGAATTTCAGTTACCCACATACCACGTGGACTTCTTCTGGGCCTTTTCCTGTCCCTTGGAATCCAGTCTAAAATTTCGATTGTCCACCGGTCTTCTGGCAATACGTCCTACCAATCGGCATTTCAGGGATTTTACTCTGGTCATAATGTCTTTCACTCCTGTAATTTTCCTTACCCTCGAGGTCCCCTTCTTATCTTTTATTAGGTGTGCACCTTATTTCTCGGCCCCTAACCGCTAGCGATCATAGGACGTCGGCAAATGCGAATAGCTGTGGGCGATAATGGCTGATTGCAGCCCCATCCAACAGCTTTCCAGGAAACCGTAACCGCTCACAGCTGTAGTGAGAGAAGGGACGGTGAAAGCAATGTCGTTCGATAATCAACATTTGAGGCACTTCCTCCTGTTCGTGTTCAGCTGAAACCAAGTGCCGCGGAAGCCCAGCAAATGATCTGTGCTGTTTTGGTTGAAGCTGCTGTGCCCTACAGTACGTGTAAGAAGTGATTCCAGCGGTTTACGCAGGGAAATGTCGATCTCCGTGATACAGAACGTCCGGGACAGCCACAGAAAGTTGACGACGAGAACCGGAACAACTGTTGGACGCGAATACCATTTGCACACAGTCAGAGCTCGCCCAGGAACTCGGAGTAACACGGCAAGCCATTGCAAAGCGCCTGCACACGGTTGGACGGATTCACAAGGAGCGCCGTTGGGTGCCCCACAAACTCACAGCTGCGAACAAGTCTAGACGCTACGATGTTGCTGTGTCCTTGCTCTCCAGATTCAAGAAGAAGGATTTCCCCCAAAGATTTTGACCTGTGATGAGAAGTGGATCCTCTACGATAATCCTAAGCGGCGCAAATCTTGGATTTATCCAGGTCAACCCACCACCAGTACCGCCAAATCGAATATCCATGCCAGGAAGTTGTTGCTGTGCATATGGTGGGATCAGCGCGGTGTCGTACACTATGAGTTGCTCACACTTGGTGAAACGGTCGATGCTGAGCGTTATAGTCAGCAACTCATTCGTGTGAGTGACGCAATGGTGGCGAAAAGGCCATATACTGGCAAGGGCACAAGGTCGGTCCTGTTGCTTTAGCATAACGCGAGTCCTCACACCGCGAAAACGATTTTGAAAACGATTACCGACCTGGGATGGAAGATTTTCTCCCACCCGGCGTATTCTCCAGACTTCTCTCCGTCGTATTAACACCTTTTTCGCTCCCTGCAACATCACCTGAGTGATACGCACTTCACTTCTGTCGAGGAGGTCCACACGAGTATTGGCGACTTTATCAACTCGAAACAGCCCTCTTTGTTCGGCAGTGGCATTCGGCAGCTCCCTGGCTGATGGCTCAAATGTATCCAACACGACGGGGATTATTTCCCTGATTAGGTACGTATTCAATTTGCTATAATTTGCTGTCAACGTTTCGTGCCTGTGGCCGAGAATTAAGTTGCACACCTAATATTTACAAGTATGTAAAAGAAGCAAGTGGAGAAATAGAAACTACAATAACCCAAGATGTCTGAATGAAGGAAATACTCCTGAGAACTGGAACAATGCTGCAATGATCCTGCTACGTAGAAAGAGTACCATTAAGGACCTCAGGAACTACAGCCCCATCTGCCTCCTATCAGTAACTCCAACCTGTCGCACAATTAGCTGCTCCTGCTAACTGATAAGGAAGTGGCTGTGTTCCCGAGATTCGTTATTTCTGGTGCAGCTGCTTCTTATTTGTGTTTCCGTGTTCCCGAGATTCGTTATCTCTGGTGCAGCTGCTTCTTATTTGTGTTTCCGTGTTCCCAAAATTCGTTATCTCTAATGCAGCTGCTTCTTATTTGTGTTTCCGTGTTCCCGAGATTCGTTATCTCTGGTGCAGCTGCTTCTTATTTGTGTTTCTGTGTTCCCGAGATCCGTTATATCTGGTGCAGCTGCTTCTTATTTGTGTTTCCGTGTTTCCAAGATTCGTTATCTCTGGTGCAGCTGCTTCTTATTTGTGTTTCCGTGTTCCCGAGATCCGTTATCTCTGGTGCATCTGCTTCCTATTTGTGTTTCTGTGTTCCCGAGATCCGTTATATCTGGTGCAGCTGCTTCTTATTTGTGTTTTCGTGTTCCCAAGATTCGTTATCTCTGGTGCAGCTGCTTCTTATTTGTGTTTCCGTGTTCCCGAGATCCGTTATCTCTGGTGCAGCTGCTTCTTATTTGTGTTTCCGTGTTCCCAAGATTCGTTATCTCTGGTGCAGCTGCTTCTTATTTGTGTTTCCGTCTTACCGAAATTCGTTATCTCTGGTGCAGCTGCTTCTTATTTGTGTCCGTGTTCCCGAGATCCGTTATCTCTGGTGCAGCTGCTTCTTATTTGTGTTTCCGTGTTCCCGAGATTCGTTATTTCTGGTGCAGCTGCTTCTTATTTGTGTTTCCGTGTTTCCGAAGTTTGGGGATTTGGTTGGTAGCTTAAAGTTGGGGTAATGGTTTTTGTCGTGTTTTCATTGTTTTCAGCGCTGTTTTGCGTTCTTTGTGTAGTTTCGTCGGCGTACGAGTTGTGGGTTTTTGTCTTGTTTTGTTACAAGCCTTGCCGGCTCAGCGGAGGTCGTAGATATATCCACCATGGATGTTTCTACTTCACGTTCTTCTGCACCTGCTTCTTCTACTGAAGTAGCTTCAACCTCTGCTCAGTTTTTATTACCGGTGAGTGTTTCTTTTACTTACGATTCTGCTGACCAGCATTTCCCGCCATTGTCACAGTCTATCGTCAACCATCCTAAACCTTCCACTTCAACCATGTCATATGCCGGATAGGTTTGTGGGGCTACTTCTATGCCGACGTCTTCATCATCCAGTTCTACAGTTCATGTCAACTCTTTAGATGTATTACGTGTGGATTCCGATCTTGGACTGAAATTTTCAAATACAAGGGGCATCCTGAAAGTAATGCCTCGCCCCTCATAAGATTTTTATTTGTAACAGCAAAAATGTGAAATTTGATGGGAAAATACTTGAACATATTATTAATAATGCTAGCCTATTCAAAGTATTGTCCACCACTTTCTATACATTTTCGCCATCTTCGAACCCATTTTTAAAATCCATTTTGGAAAAATTCCTGATGCTGTCTTTTCACCCATGAGTTCACAGAAAGTTTAAAGTCTATCACATCGTCGAAACGTTCCCCACGAACAGTGTTTTTCAAAGGAACATATAGAAAAAAGTCTGAGGGAGTCATTTTGGAAACCACCGTCCACCCCATTTTGGCAATATCCCGTGAAGTCTCCATTGAGGTGTGGGGATTTGCGTTATCGTGGTGTAAAACAAAACTATGAAGTAGAATGTCACGTCTTTTCCTTCTGATAGCTTCCTTTAGTTTCTTCAGTGTCTGCACATAGTGAACACTGTTTATTGTTGCAACTCCTGGATGGTGACACAACGATCAGTTGTGATGAGGTCTTTCACTCGTTGCCTTAGGGCATCTATCACTACAGTTTCGGGTCTTCCACTCCGTTGTTTGTCCAACACTGAACTTTCTCCCTGTCCAAACCTCTTCATCCATCTTCGAACATTACTGATATCGATTGTGGCTGCTCCATACACCACCAGGAATATTCTGCAGATTTCTGGAACCTCACATCTCTCTTTTTTTCCAGAAATTCAATTACGGCTCGCTGCTTTTCTCTGTCATTCATGATCTTAATTTCCGATTCTGAAAAACATTTGTTCCTACATTAGGAACATGTATATCATAGTACATGTTAGTGCAGTTTCATTAAAATCTCTTCAAAATTTCAAAAGTTATTAAAGAGGAGGCGCTACTTTCAGGATGCCTAGTGTAGATGCACTACTGGCCACCCAAACTGCAACACCAAGAAGGACCCGAGATAGCAAAGCCAGAATTTACCGGACACATAACAACAGATACAAAGATGAAACGATTGATCTTACAGGCCCGTGCGACTTGAGGAACACGCAGACATCAATAGTTCGCGTGACCGCCATGGCTGGTTGTAACGGGCGCTACACGCCGCGGCATCGAACGAAAGAGGCTTTGGATGTGGGCTTGGGGTATGTCGGTCAATGCTGCTTCCACACGTTGCCACAGTTCATCAGGCGTAGGCGCGGGTGGTGCTTGCGGGGCCACTCGGTTGACGATTAGCGAACAGACGTGTTCGATGGGCGACATATCGGGAGAACAGGCGGGCCACGGCAGCACTGACACCTGGTGGACGATGCGTGCCACGTGCGGGCGAGCATTGTCCTGTTGAAACGTGGCCGCTGGCAGGTCCTGCTGGCCAGGAAGGACTACAGGCTCCAAAACGTCGGAGATGTAGCGGTGGCTATTGAGTGAACCGGCGATGCGTACCTGAGGAGTGCGGGTGTCATATCCAATTGCGCCCAAAAACTTAACGCCAGGTGACGGTCCGGTATGGCGATGCATAATGCAGGCGTCACACAGTCTCTCGCCGCAGTGCCGCCACAAGCAGATCCAACCATTGTGGTGTTGCAGGCAGAAGTGGGATTCGTCGGTGAAGACAATGTCGTGCCATTCCGTAGTCCAGGTGTGGCGTTCAACGGCCCACTGCCGCCACACTCGCCGGTGGTGTAATGTGAATGGTAATCGGAGCAATGGGCGCCGTGCGACAAGTCCCCGCGGTGCAGAAGATGTCGAACGGTACGTGCTGACACAGGTTTTTGCGCAACACACCCTAATTCCTGCGCTAACATTCGTGATGTGGCAGTTGCGAGACGTCAATACCCGCGGCACAACATGCCGGTCCTCTCGTTCGGTGGTGTGTCGCGGCTGTGGCAATCGCTCACGTCGGTCCGTCTGTCCCTCCTGCACCCACAGAATCCGTACTCGCCTCACTGTGGCTGGATGTCGTCCCACACGGGCGCCGATGTCTGGGTACGATAAACCGCTGTCGCGATATGCCAGTATTCGTCCTCTGTTGAACTCCGAAACGTGCTGGAATGACAGCCGTATTCTGCGACGGGGCATCAGAAAGCTTCCCATGCACAGGTCCTGCAGCATAACACACTTCCACTACTTACACCCCGCCTTCTGTTCACCCTTCTTATAGTGCTTCTCGGTGGCGTGCCGGGCGCACATGATTTGCATATGCCCTGCAATGCTAATCGTTTGCATGTCCTCTCGCGAGCGACGCATGCTGCGAATTTCAGGCCAATCGGATACTTTCTTCTTGGTGTTGCATTTTGGGTGGCCAGCAGCGTAGATATATGGTAAGCAATTAGATGATAAATTGAAACTTGGCCTTCATTTTCCTGCTCTGCAGGACACATATGTGGATTTTTATACAGAAGGCTTTCAAAAAGTCTTACCCTCACTTTCTGTTATTGATTTTTCCCGTTATCAAAGGGGCATTTTGTTTTACTTTGCGACTCCGGACATGGTTGACACGCTCCTTGCGTCAGTTATTGATGTAAATTTCCGGCATCTAAACTTCATTCCTGTAATTCGACGCCACACACTGTAACCCTCTCACCAGTCTCACCCGAAGTTCCGGATGAACTTTTATTTCACCTCCAATCCTCTCTGCGTAGAGACGTTGGCACGACAAAGGGTCTGTCAGCGGCTCCTGTTACTTCCCCTCTTGCAGCTGCTCGGAGCTTCCGTCGGCAGTGTAGAGTTAACTATTCATCTGATGCTTCTCTTCAGCACCGGCCTGTTGCCTGGATTGTATATTCCAACTCCCACAGATACACTGTACTTGTGATTTATTCGTTGGGGTGCTTTGGGTGTAAGGCAAAGGGTCATGCTGTATCAGCTCGCCCCCATTATAAGACATCTGCTGCCCTCACCATCTGTTCCTGCTGCTGTTCAACAACTCACTTTCCACCCCACATCTTCTACAGGACTCCCTGCAGCTTGTCAAATGTTCCCGTACATTTTGGTGTGATGGTGCGTTCACCACCACACCAAAACATACGGGAACTGGAGCGCCTGCTGTTGACATTGTGGTATCAGATACCGAAGGATACTTATCGCCACCGCATCGAATCGTTGCCTCCCCGAGTGGCCGCTGCTCTGCGGACTAAAGGGAGTCATGCAGCTTATTAGATACGTGGTCATAATGTAATGGCTAATTTCAGATTATCGATGCTGGGTCCCCAGATTCTAGCCTGGGCTGATCTTTCAGAGATGGTGTGATTTACTAACAATCGCTGAATATCCGCCGTGCATCGAACGAGCACGTAAAGTGACGGCCCCCAGGCTGGACCCACTGGTTAAATGGGTATCCTTTCCTATGTCCTCCCTGAAATTCTCTCACCCATCTATGTGCAATATCGTACTTGTACGGTGGCGCCATCTACTGTACTCTAATCTCACTACAAACTGTTCTGTCAAAAGTCGCTAGACTTGCTCTCATTCCTTCCGTTTCTGTGTCCTGCCCAAAAGGCGATCTCGCTGTAGGTGGCTGGGACCTAAAGTCTACTCCCTGTGGACGGAAGTCCTACATGAAAATGACAAATGCTCTCATGGCTAATTTTTTTTTTTTTTTTTTTTTTTTTTTGATTGGAGGTTTAACGACCACCGTGAGCAACTCAATGGGCTATAAGCAGTCGCCCGTCCCTAATTTAGGGTCACTGGTTCCAGGGAAGGGAGAGAGCCAGTGCCGTAAGACAAACACAACATCCATGCCTCACCGGGATTCGAACCCGGACCCCTTACGGACGAACGCTCAGAGGCCAGCGCCTTAGACCACTGCGCCACCGGGGCGGCTAATGGCTAATCGGTGTATGTTTGACTCTTGTTGTTGAATTTCACACAGAACTTACGTGTTTGTCCACAGGATCAATCTGTATGATAAAGTGTGTACCCTTCTTACTGATGTTTACTTAACTTTAACTTCTTAATTTTCCCATTAATCGCATAGCAGAGAACTCGCTTGCTCTCTTCCTGTATCCCCATCCCCGCTTTCTGGCATTGATGCGAGACGATGGGAGTTCTGCGCTCCAGGTCCAAACAGTGTGTTTCCTCCACTCTCACTCTCTCCCGCTCTTCAGGAAGTCTCGAAGTCAGTGACTCTTGACCGTCGGAGGAGGAGGGATGTATGCCACAACAGCAGCACTGTTTACAAATTACAGATGAATAACCTTTGCTCCAGCTTCTCCTTTGACTCCTTTTAAGTACATGTACTTGGACTGCTACTTTTGCAAAATAAAAACAAATCAACGCTGCCAAAGTTTTGCACTAGTTTTGTACACCCAAAAGAAAATTTTGTACACCACCGGAAGTGGTAATTTTTTTCCTCCTTAGTGGTAAATCAGCATGTACTTAGAGTACTACTTTTCCGAAATCAAAAATAAACGCTGCCTGAGTGTTGAACTAGTTTTGCACTAGTTTTTTACACCCAAAAGAAAATTTTGTACACCACCGGAAGTGGTAGGTTTTGTTTCTCCTTAGTGGTAACTCTGCATGTCTTTGGACTGCCACTTTTCCGAAATCAAAAGTAAACACTGCCAGGGTGTTGCACTAGTTTTGTACAGTTTTCTACACCCAAAAGAAAATTTTGTTCACCACATGAAGTGGCACTTTTTGGCTCTCCTTAAGTACTTCAGCATGTACTTTTATTTTTTTTATTTTGGAAAAGTGGCACTCTAAGTACTTCAGCATGTACTTTTATTTTTTTATTTTGGAAAAGTGGCACTCTAAGTACTTCAGCATGTACTTCTAGTGTCACTTTTCCAAAATAAAAAAATAAACAATGCCAGAGTGTTGTACTAATTTTGTACAGTTTTCTATAACTAAAATAAAATTTTGTAAACCACCGCAAGTGGTACTTTTTGACCCTTTGTGGCTCTCCAACATGTGCTTGGAGTGCCACTTTTCCAAAATCGAAAATAAACATTGCCTGAGTATTGTAATGGAATTGTACAGTTTGTACACACAAAAGAAAAAAATTTTCTCCACCGGAAGTGGCAGTTTTTGGTTCTCCTTAGTGGTACTTCAGCATGTACTTAGAGTGCCACTTTTCCAAAATCGAAAATAAACATTGCCGGAGTATTGTATTAGTTTTGTACAGTGTGTACACACAAAAGAAAATTCTGTACACCACCGCAAAATGGCAATTTTTGGCTCTCCTTTGTGGCTCTCTATCATTTACTTAGAATTCCACTTTTCCGAAATCGAAAATAAACACTGTCAGAGTGTTGTTCTGGTTTTTTACACCCCAAAACAATTTGTGCTACACCGGAAGTGGTACTTTTCGTCTCTCATTTCTAGCTCTCCAGCATGTACTTGAGTGATACTTTTAAAAAGCCGAAAAGTATTACTTTCGGTGGTGTACAAAATTCTCTTTTGGGTGTACAATACTGTACGAAACTAATACAAAACTTTGGCAGCGTTTTTTTTTTTTATTTTGGAGAAGTGGCACTCCAAGTATAGGCACTAACGCCCTTTTCTCAATCGCACGCACCGATTCCAGCCAACCATTTATGAAGGCCTTATGTTTCGGGCTTTCTTTAACCTGCAATTCGCACGTCAACGGAAAGGCTATTAATCAAGCGATTTAATAGCCTTACAAATCGTTCTACTAAGGTCTTACACCAGCAAAGAGTAGAAGCTTCGCCTTCGAAATTGGAATCCGACTTCTTTCTCTTGAAGGACTTCGAATACGTATAACTGAGGCTCTTGTTTTTTATCGTTCTTTGTTCAGATCTCTCAGTATCTGTGACGTACTACAGGGGTAACGCAATGTAAAGACCTCAAGTAGTGGTGATAAGCCCTTGCCAGTGTAGCTTAGTTGGGAAAGCATTCAGCATCGGAGCAGAAGTATGTGGGTTCGAGACACCAGGGGAAGAAAAAGTGTTTGAATTTTAGATTGGCGCCCGTAACTTAAAACTGAATCTCCTGGCCACTGGGTTCTTCGAAAAATGTGTCATGTTCCTTCCACACATCGTCAGAAATTAATGAGAATTCCTTCTTCGCTTCCAAAATTGTGAGATGTTCCTTCCACATATCATCAGGAATTAATGAGAATTCCTTCTTAGCTTCCAAAAATGTGTGATGTTCCTTCCACACATCATCAGGAATTAATGAGAATTCCTTCTTCGCTTCCAAAAATGTGTGATGTTCCTTCTACACATCATCTGGAATTAATGAGAATTCCTTATTCACTTCTAAATATGTGTGATGTTCTTTCCACACATCATCTGGAATTAATGAGAATTCCTTCTTTGCTTCCAAAAATGTGTGATGTTCCTTTCACACATCAACTGGAATTAATAAGAATTCCTTCTTCGCTTCCAAAAATGTGTGATGTTCCTTCCACACATCATCTGGAATTAATAAGAATTCTTTATTCACTTCAAAAAATGTGTGATGTTCGTTCCACACATCATCTGGAATTAATGGGAATTCCGTCTTCGCTTCCAAAAATGTGTGATGTTCCTTCCACACATCATCTGGAATTAATGAGAATTCCTTCTTCGCCTCCAAAAATGTGTGATGTTCCTTCCACACATCATCTGGAATTAATAAGAATTCTTTATTAACTTCAAAAAATGTGTGATGTTCGTTCCACACATCATCTGGAATTAATGAGAATTCCTCATTCACTTCCAAAAATGTGTGATGTTCGTTCCAAACATCATCTGGAATTAATGAGAATTCCTTCTTCGCTTCCAAAAATGTGTGATGTTGCTTCCACACATCATCAGGAATAAATGGGAATTCCTTCTTCGCTTCCAAAAATGTATGATGTTCCTTCCGCACATCATCTGGAATGAATGAGAATTCCTTCTTCGCTTCCAAAAATGTGTGATGTTCCTTCCACACATCATCAGGAATTAATGAGAATTCCTTCTTCGCTTCCAAAAATGTGTGATGTTCCTTCCACACATGATCTGGAATTAATGAGAATTCTTTCTTCGCTTCCAAAAATGTGTGATGTTCCTTCCACACATCATCTGGAATTTATGAGAATTCCTTCTTCGCTTCCAAAAATGTGTGATGTTCCTTCTACACATCATCAGGAATTAATGAAAATTCCTTCTTCGTTTCCAAAAATGTGTGATGTTCCTTCCACACATCATCTGGAATTAATGAGAATTCCGTATTCACTTCAAGAAATGTGTGATGTTCCTTCCACACATCATCTGGAATTAATGTGATTTCGTTCTTCGCTTCTAAAAATGTGTAATGTTCCTTCCACACATCATCAGGAATTAATGAGAATTCCTTCTTCGCTTCCAAAAATGTGTGATGTTCCTTCCACACATCATCAGGAATTAATGAGAATTCCTTCTTCGCTTCCAAAAATGTGTGATGTTCCTTTCGCACATCATCTCTAATGAAATCCTAGCACTATATGAAACGCGCGTTTTTATACCGATGCGTTCTGACGTCGTACGACTGCAGCACCACTGCTTTAGATATGATATTCTGAGCTGGCAGTGGTTTTTATGTCATGTATACAAACTTGGTGCAATTCCGATTATCTTTGGTTGATTTATCGTAAATTTCTGCTCTTTCCTTAATTTATGAAAACCAGTGTATATCTCAGCACACGCCCGGCGCCTGTATCTAAGCTCTCGTTTTTTTGGGGCCAGTATCTCAGTCCTTTAGAAAGTTTTCCCTTCGGTGGTATCTTAATGGTCGTAGACAATTTTGGAGGCGGGGAAAAAAAGATTATCGAGGTTGGTTTGGACTTTGCGGAAGCGAGAGTTTAGAAGTTTGTCGTAGGGAGACGTGCAGAGGTGGATGTTATTTGAAGGAGGAAGATGACGTTTTAACAGGAAATTGGTGATTGAGAGAGGGAGTGGAAATTACATGCAGATTTATGGAGGAGGAGATCAACGTAACTTTGGGAGGGCTGCGATGCGTCTACGCCCTCGCGGAAAGAGTAAGAGTGGCGCAGTTAACGGTGACTGGAATAGAGGCCAGATAAGAACTCCCTTCTGTTATCGCCGATGATCAGGAATTACAACGAATTGAATACATTCACGAATTTCTCATCAGCCTCAAAAATCGCTTTTATTCACGTTATAACTTATTATGATATCTACGGTGCTGCACAAACTCTGCATTTTCATTTAACATATCAAAGAGAGCAAACAGCACTGTGACACTTTCCTTCATAATGTACAGTTTTCTATGTCGAGCAATACCACTTCGCAAAATATAACAAACATTTCATTCCGAAAATTAATTGTTTATGCCACAGTGTATCACTAATACAGAGAGGGTGGGACAAAAGATTTAAAATATTTGGATGACTTTGTGTCTTTGTACGTACCTTTACGACGAAAGCTGACTAGCATTCAAAGTATAAGCCATCGTATTGCACCGTCTTTAGTCATCTATATGCCACTTCTTCCATTCCGGGGCGGTACCATTTCGTGGCCTTCGAGGCGAAGAACTCCTTGACCCCAGCTGCCACCCCTCCTGGTTGTTGAAGTGCCGCCCTCAAAGGAAGTGGACCACGGACCGGAACAAGTAATAATCCGACGATGCAAGATTCGGACTATATGCTGGGTGTGGTATCATTTCGATGCCCTCAAGTTTCTGGAATTTCCCCCGGGGTCGTTCGCGTGGTATGAGGCGCAGCGGTGTCCTGCAGTAGGAGAGTGCGCTTTTTGCTCACCAATGCCGGGTACTTCTCCTTCAAAACAACATAAATCCGCTCCAGCTGTTCAGAGTAGAGGTTGGCGTTAATAGTCCGACGGTCTAGAACAAATTCCTAGCGGATTATCCCCTCAACATTCCACCAGAGGCAAAGCATCACCTTGTGCTCGAAGCACCCACGCTCGGCAACAGGTTTTGGAAGCTGGTCCGGGCTCAACCACTGCCATTGTATGTTAGGATTAAAAAAGTAGGCACACTTTTCATCACACGTAACAATTCTCTTGATGGAAGGTACATCGCGGGAGTAGTCTAGGAGTCTTGTGCACACCTCCAGTCGGCCGTTTGCTTCGGATTGCGTCAGTTCCTGGGTGACCATGCGGCAGCTCCTGTAGATCTTGCCGAGGTCCTGAAGGTGACGAACTACGGTGGTCTTTGATATGCCCAGTTTGCCTAATAATGTCCGAGTGATGCTTCTCCAATTTGTCTCTACGACCTGGCGCACGGCCTACCTGACCTTGCCTGATCGTCGCGGTTTCTGTCACCCGGGCGAAATTTCTTCAACCATTTGTTTGCGGTGCTGTGGTCCACAGAACCTTTCCCTTTCGAATGACAAAATGTTTTGTGTTGCTTGAGCAGCGTTATGGCCGAGTTCAAACTCGTAAAGCAAAAGTTCCCTAATTAGCCGGTTGTGGCTGTTCATCTTTTAGGCGTACCAACCACTAACAGAACGACGACATGAATACTGTTCACAGCAACGATTACCACTTTACATCCCTTTCGACTGACTGCAGTGCGCAACTTGAACTAGTTTAAACACGTGACGTACCCTCCGCAGCACATGCGTCTATAGAAATTTTACAAAACTTTGGACACACCCTCAGTATGTTCTCATATTGTACATCAACATGAGTTTCAAAATTAATTTCAGATGGAAAAATAATCTGTAAATACACTATCTACCAACAAGTAATTGGACACCTGTGATAGCAAAGGAAAACGAAGTTTATTCACCTTCAATAGTTGGTGGAGCCTCCACGAGCGGCGATTACAGCTGCTACCCTCCGGGGCACACTCTCAACCAGGCGTTGTACGACAGCTAGCGGTATTTTCTTCCACTCGGCTTGGAGAAAACAGGGATCAGTTCCTTCACCGATTTCGGACGGAGGGAGCACCCCTTAAGTCGACGCTCCAACTCGTCCCAGAGGTGCTCGATAGGGTTAAGGTCCGGGCTCTGCGCAAGCCAGTCCATTCGATTAACCACACTGTCACCATACCAAGCCATGGTGGACCTCGCAACATGACAGGTGGCATTGTCATTCTGTAAGTAACATGGGTCCATCCCGTAAAACTGTCACAACGTAGGAAGCGCATGGTCATCCAAAATGGTGCAGTAGGTCTCGGCGTTGAGTCTACCAGGAATTGCGACCAAGGGTCCCGTGCCATACCAGGAGAAATTCCCCCATAGCATAATTACACCGCAGCCGAACTTCACAGTTGGCACAATACATTCCTGCAAGAGGCGTTCTTCAGGCAGACGCCAAACCCAGACCCTGTCATCCGAACGGTAGAGGATGAACCTTGATTCGTCGCTCCAGAGAACCTATTTCCACTGTCGACGTTCTTTGCCCCACGTTAGTCGAGCAGCGCTATTGGACTTGGTGATGAAAGGCTTGTGGGCGGCAGCACGTCCATGATAACCGAGCAGATGGGCTTCTTTACGGATGGTATTCATCGAAAAAACTCTCCCGGATGCCTGTTGAAACTCCTTGCGGATGTGGCCCGTCGATTTGGTGCGGTTCTTTCGAATTTCTCTGGCCAGCACCCGTCGGTCTCTGACTCCCAGTTTTGTGGGTCTGCCGGGTCGGGGCACATTCCGACAGTCACCTCTCATCTTCCACTTTCCAATCACCTAGGCCACTGTCGATTTTGGGTACTTCAACGCGCTGGATATGTCACGTATGGATCGGCCATTTCTGTGATACCCGACGATTACACTTTTCTCGAAATCAGAGAGCTCCGAACTGCGTGGCATCTTGCATGCGACTGGTTGCGTCGTTGTTTCCCACACGATATTTAACGGCGGCGGCCGTGACGTGTATCAGGACCGCAGATATCGTCGATTGCAGGGGTGTCCAATTACTTGTTGGTAGATAGAGTACTTACCGGTAATTTTGATGAAGAAGAAATTTGTACATTATGTATGTAATTCAGATGTATCATCATCATCATTGTCAACTACAGTGGAGTCTCTGTGATCCGAAACATATCGCACCGGCGGATATCGGATTACTGAAATTCTCGGATTACTGGATTTTGAATAAAAAATTAGAACCATGGTATGTACATGAACAAATCACTGATTATTAATATACTTACGTACAAGTTAGCAAAATACAGTTAGTTAATCACGCAGTAGAAGGTACAAGGAACTTGTCAATTGTTTTTTTTTTGTTTTTTTGTTGTTTTGTTTTTGCTTTTAAAGACAGTTTCATAACTTGTTCTTGCAGTCTTTTTAAAACCAGTACGTCAGCAGCTGCTATGTCGTTTTCCTCGGCCACATGATACATGTGGTAAATGCACTTACTGCAGTACTGTGCTGTACGGCATAACTTGTTATACAGTTGGTCCCTCTTGTTCCTCGTCATTGTCAGTTAAAACATCTAGGATGAACTCTTCAGTCATCAGTTGGAAATTTTCTTCTTCATTCCCAATGAGCCAATCGTTTACGTCAACTACAGTCAGGCTTTCAGATTCACCACTGCACAACACGGCGATGGCTTCTTGGAGTTCAGTAACTGCCGAATCATCACTGCCAGGAACTTCTTGAACTTTATTTTTAGTTTTTTTGTACTGAGCTAACAATGGCAGTGTAGGCTCTAAGTTTTCCCACGAGGTGACCAATACATTAGTCGATACATTTTCCCATGCATGAGCAAAATTGTAAACGACATCTTTGACGTTAATGGCCTTCAGATAATCGAGAATGCTTTCCTCTTTGCTTATCGCATTGTAGAGCAGATTGTTTTTGTATTGGATCTTAACAGTTTGTATCGCACGAATTTTTCTTCATAAGGTTCAACGCCTTCAAACTCACAAGAGAATTTCGCACCTGTCGTTCTTAGTAAACGGATTCGAAATCGTTTTTTTTTAATTTATCAAACCAGCCAGTACTGGCGTAAAAATCGTCTTTTTTCATGATTTCTTTATAGAAGAATTTTGCTTTATCTTTAATAATTTCACCAGTAATAGGAGTGTGTCTGTTACGTTCCTGAAGAAACCAACCATGCGTAAAGAGCATCTTTAACTAAAGGTTACTCACCAAATCTTTCAACTTTCCTGTCACTGGTCCTGCTGTCCAAATCTAGAACAAATCCCTCGATTTTGTTCCGGTTTTTGTTGATGTCATACATCGTGGCATGTCCAACACCATAAAACGCAGCCAAAATCACCGAACTTTTCACCCTTTCCAATTTTCATAATGGTTTCTGCCTTTTCAATCAAAGTTACAGTTTTATGCTTGCGTTTAACAGATTGAGACATTTTGAACAATACAGTACGTAAATCAACACTGTGACTGCTTTACCGACAGCATGTGCAACAAACAACTAGCGACTGAAGGAAGGCGTTACTCCGGTTACTCACGCATCCCCGTTTTTCCGGTTTGTGGCACATGCGTGAAGAACGTCACATTTCCGGAACGAGTGTACTCGCGCACGCCTTCCGTTCGGTTGCCGCGAGTGTCGAATTACTGGACGTGTCGGACTGGCGAAGTGTCGGTTGCCCATAGTGTCGGATTACTGGACGTGTCGTACTGGCGAAGTGTCGGTTGCCGCGAGTGTCGGATTACTGGGCGTGTCGGACTGGCGAAGTGTCGGTTGCCGCGAGTGTCGGATTACTGCACGTGTCGGACTGGCGACGTGTCGGTTGCCGCGAGTGTCGAGTTACTGGACGTGTCGGGCTGGCGAAGTGTCGGTTGCCGCGAGTGTCAGATTACTGGACGTGTCGGACTGGCGAAGTGTCGGTTGCCGCGAGTGTCGGATTACTGGGCGTGTCGGACGGGCGAAGTGTCGGTTGCCGCGAGTGTCGGATTACTGGACGTGTCGGACGGGCGAAGTGTCGGTTGCCGCGAGTGTCGGATTACTGGACGTGTCGGACTGGCGAAGTGTCGGTTGCCGCGAGTGTCGGATTACTGGGCGTGTCGGACTGGCGAAGTGTCGGTTGCTGCGAGTGTCGGATTACTGGACGTGTCGGACTGGCGAAGTGTTAGTTTGCCCCGAGTGTTAAATGACTGACGTGTCGGATTACTGGGCGTGTCGGACTGGCGCCGTGTCGGTTGCTGCGAGTGTCGGATTACTGGGCGTGTCGGACTGGCGCCGTGTCGGTTGCTGCGAGTGTCGGATTACTGGGCGTGTCGGACTGGCGACGTGTCGGTTGCCGCGAGTGTCTAATTACTGGACGTGTCGGACTGGCGAAGTGTCGGTTGCCGCGAGTGTCGGATCACTGGACGTGTCGGACTGGCGAAGTGTCGGTTGCCGATAGTGTCGGATTGCTGGGCGTGTCGGACTGGCGAAGTGTCGGTTGCCGCGAGTGTCGGATTACTGGATGTGTCGGACTGGCGAAGTGTCGGTTGCCGATAGTGTCGGATTAACTGGAAGTGTCGGACTGGTGAAGTGTCGAAGTGTCAGCCCGGTTGCCGCAGTGTTGGATTACTGGACGTGTCGAAGTGTCAGTTGCTGGTATTAGTGTCGATTGCTGAAGGCGTGTCGGACTGGCGAAGTGTCGGTTGCGGCGAGTGTCGACTGGACGTGGACGGCGTGTCAGATTACTGGACGTGCTGGACTGGCGAAGTGTCGGATTACTGGACGTGCTGGACTGGCGAAGTGTCGGTTGCCGCGAGTGTCGGATTACTGGGCGTGTCGGACTGGCGACGTGTCGTTTGCCGCGAGTGTCGGATTACTGGACGTGTCGGACTGGCGAAGTGTCGATTGTTGCAAGTGTCGGAAAACTGGACGTGTCGGACTGGCGAAGTGTCGGATTGCCGAGACTCTACGGTATTATCAATCCACTGCTGGATGAAGTCTCCCCAAGTTTCTTCCACGACTGTGTGCCTTGCGCCAGTCTCCTTCATGTCACTCCCGCATGCTTTCGATTTTCATCCACCCATCTCGCGTGTGGTCTTCTCTGGGTCTTTTCCTGTCCCTTGGAATCCGGTCTAAAATTTCCGTTGTCCACTGGTAGTCCGTCCTTCTCGCAATATGTCCAACCCATTTGAGGGATTTTACTCTGATCATGATGTCTTCCACTCTTGTCATTTTCCTTATCCATGAGTTCCTCTTCTTATCTCTACAGGTTATACCAAGCATGTATTTCTCCATGCTTCTTTCACTTTCTGCACTCTTTGTATGTCTTCTTTTAGTTATGGTCCACTTTTCTGCTCTGTACGTAAGCGCTGGAAGGATACATGGATTAAACACTTTTCTTTTAAGACAAAATGGCATATTGCACTTGAAAATTGTACTGTTTCTTTGTAAAGCTCTCCAACTAAGTTTTATGCATGGGTTAATTTCTTCATCAATGCGACGTTTGCTTGATTTCTGATGTTTAAGGTAAATGTAGGTATCGGATAGCTCAAACTTTTTGTGGAGACCAAGAGGCAACATTTTCGTTGTGAAGTCATCTTTGCGGGAGGGGGAGGGGTGGTTGGTCATAGCTCACTACGCTGCTCAAGCGCGTTAGTGAGCGTGGAATAGTGATTCAGATGTAGTGGAGCTGTTACTTCTTTTTTTTTTTTTTATTGTGGGTTTAACGACCACCGTGAGCAACACAATGGGCTATAAGCAGTCGCCAGTCCCTGATTTAGTGTTACTGGTTCCAGGGAAGGGGGAGAGCCAGTGCGGTAAGACGAACACAACATCCTTGCATCACGGGATTCGAACCCGGACCCTTAACGAACAAATGGTCATAAGCCAGCGCTTAGACCACTGCGCCACCTAGGCGGAGCTGTTTTTTCCAGAATTTATTTTAAAATATTCATGTAATATGCATGTGTTTAAGGAAAAGCTTCATAAACACTAAAACGAAAGCACAGAATCATGTTTGCATATAAAAAAAACCAGTTAAGTATTGAACTTGTACCATTAATACTTGTTTATTTAACACCATGTAGATTATCCATCAAGACTCAAGAAAACTGTGTTGCATTTCAATAGTGGAAATCAGGAAACAAGCAATGTAACCGACAATAACGAAAATTCGTGCATCAATCTGAAGCATGGGGAATCTTTGGAAATCCAACTAAAATTTCAAGCTGTCATAGATGCTATTAGACTCTTCATACGAGAAAGTAATTATGACTAGATGTTCTTTTTATTTATGTTGGCAGTACACTAATGTTTTCTTGAATATTTCAAAGGGATAAACGAAGCAAATATAATCTTATAAAGGGCTGAGAAAGATGTTTCATATTGAAAGCTAACACTTCCACGGTCGAGTCACATTATTGTAACCACCAGCTAATACCCAGAATAACAGCCGTGTGCAGGGAGGACAGCAGCTAGACGGACTGGGAGTGACTCAATAAGGTGCTGGAAGATGTTTACAGGTATGTGGAGCCATGCAGTACATCTGACAGCTGCTGGAGAGTGTGTGGTGGAGGATCCACAGAGGGAACAACCCTATCGAGATGCTCAATTGGGTTTAAGTCTGGGGAATTAGATGTTCAGGGAAGTACTTTGAAGTTTTCATTGTGCTCTTCCAACCACTCTCGGACATTTCTAGCTCTGTGTTGCATCGCATTCTTGTTTTAGAAGATTCCTTCCTTCCCAGGGAAGACAATCAGCATGTATGTGTGCACGTGGTCTGCAAGGATGGATTCATAAGGAATTCGCTCCATGGTGCCTTCCACAGATATGAGTAGAACCAGGGATTGCGACGAAAACATTCCCCAGACCATAACGCTGCCCCCACCAACTTGTGTTCTTCCAGCAATGGTTGAAGAGTGCTTGTTCGCCGATGTTTCTCGCCTTATACTCCAACGTCCATCATTTCTATGAAGCAGAAAACCTGACTCATCGGAGAAGGCAATCCTTTGCCAATCAGCGGAGGTCCAATTCCGATACTGCCGTGCAAATCTAAACCTTTTCTGCCAATGCACCTTCGTTAGCATAGGTGCAGTGACCATCCTTCTGCATTGGAGACCCATACGAAGCAGGGTTCAATGAACTGTCGTTTTAGAGACACTTCCGTTAGCCCCTGGTTCATTCGGCCAGTGAGTTGCTGCACTATGGCGTGTCGATCTGCCCTTACCTTTCTCATCAATGGCACTTGGTGCTCTGCAGTTTCCACTTCGCTTATTCGCAATGGTGCGATTTCTCCAATAACGATACACTTTAACCACAGTAGTACGCGAACAGTTCACAAACTGCGCTGTTTCAGAAATACTACCACCCTTGACCCGAAAGCCGATAATCATCCCATTTTGTAAATCTTATAAATCGCTCCTTTTATTCATGACAGCAACGAGTGATATGTTTGCAGAATGCCTGCAAGCCGGCTCACGAAAAGTGGCTTTTTTTTATTGGCTACGCGCTGTTGACCTCAAATGTACGAGGTGGTCACCGTAATGTGACTCGACTGTGTATAAATTGTATACTTAAATGTGATTTCCTAAAATCTAATCGAAGTCCAAGTCCTTGTCTATTCAGCCAGTTAATTTGTGATAAAATGTTTAATGCTTTAAAAACACTAATGTTCATTACGGACTCTACGGACTCTATCATTCTGCAATTTTATTTGAACTCCCCATGAATGAATACGCAATTCATGCAATGTTCAGGTCAAATTCAGGTTATAAACGTCCTGAGCGGTTTGAAACGTCCTATCGGTTTGTTGCAGCCAGATATTATTTTCAGTGAAAGTGTTTTTAGGATATTTATAACTTAAGGAATAAACTTACTCGTGATAAATTTTGTATTCTAAAATTATTGCTGTCTTACAATTTGTGTGTAAATTCTTCCAATATATACAAGCTGAATGCTAATGTCTGCTTACTACATTCAACGTACACTGACGAGCAATTGAATGAGAGATACCTGTCTAGTAACGTGTGGCACCACCTTTCGCCCTGAAGACGGCGGCGATTCGTCTCGGCATGGACTCGACAAGACACCGGAAGCGTTGGAAAGCCATACGGACCCACGACCCCTGAACAAACTCCCACAGTTCACGAAGATTTGATGGAGGGGGTCAGAGCCTCGAACATCTCTCTCGATGACATCCCAGATGTGCCCGATGGGATTGAGGTCAGGTGACCTAGCTCGCCAACGAAGCTAGGTCACGTCGGTGGAGTGTTCATCCAACCATTCGGATACAATTCCGGAGCTGCATTGTATTGTTGCAGGATGAGGTCCCCAATGGGATGTTGAAGACGCACAAACGGGAGCAAATGGTCGTCCAGGATATCCCAGTAATGTTGACCTGTGAGGGACGATGTCACACGTACCAGGGGTCCCATTTCGGTCCACGTAAACAGTCCCCAGACGAGAATGCCACCCAAACCAACTCGAAGAGTTTCCTGCTGGCAAGAAGGATCCATCGCTTCATGTGGTTTGCGCCGTACTCGCATCCTGCCATCCGCATGTACCAACGTGAATCTCGACTCATCAGTCCAGGCAACATTTTCCCACATGCGTAGGGACCAGTGGCGATGTTCCCGCGTCCATACTAATATTTGCACCCTGTGATGTGCGGTCAGCAGCGGTACCCTCATGGGACGATGGTTTCTGTACTCTATAGCAAGGAGATGGTTCTGGACGGTGTGGCTGCTTACACGTTTTTGTACACCAGCGCTGAATTGCCGAGTGATTTCTTGCACTGTGGCCTGTCTATCCGCTGTTACAATGTGAGCTAGCCGACGATGACCCCGCTCATCCACACGCTGTTGTCCACAGCAGTTGGCCCTTGCAGGGATGGTTTTACCGGATTCGATGTACTCACGGTGCACCCGTGACACAGTGGCTAGTGAAAATCCCAGTGCCTGCGCGACTTTCGAGATGGAGTGACCCATTTGTCGGGCCCCGACGATTTGCCCATGATCAAATGCGCCTAGATTCTTCGTTTTACCCATACTGCGTCCGACTCCTTACTGATTCCCTTCGCATCACTCTTTATATTGTCGGATTGCTGCATACGTCATGTCGTTTCCGTTTACAGGGCCGCCCACAGCGCCATATTTGCATAACGCCCGCTGTTTCTAATTCAATTGCTCTTCAGTGTAGATCCTCTTTGACAGCACACACGCAATTCACCGAGTACGAGAGGTTTGTTTTAATGAGTTTCTGTTCAATCTACGCGGATTGCAGAACATCGTGCGATGCAACAGTAAAGTAAAGGTCTTGTCGCACATTAAAGATTGTGAGTACATTTTCAGAGCATTTACCCCCAAGTGATCACTGTATTATGACCACCCTTATCAGAAGTGAATTCGGGCCGTTGGCCACATAATTCCCGAGAGGAAGGGGGAGATTAATCGACTGGCGAAGCATATGTATAGTCTGAGTGGAGCAGTAGGTAGAAAAATTTGGAGCATGATGGGAAAACGTAAGGATTTATCGGGCTTCGAGAAAGAACAGATTCTGGGAACTCGGAGATTGGGTGTCTCAAATTTTCCAAGCGGCTGAACTGGTGAGTTGTACGAGAGCTGCAGACGCTAATGTGTATCGGGACTGGCGTAGAAAGGGTCAAACAACGACGCAGAACTGCGCAGAACAGCTGAAGGCTGATGTTAGAGCTGAGCCCTGGGTCCGACGATCCGTACAGACCAACAGCTTGCTATGACTCCCTTAATGCCGTCAGCCACCTGTCGGTACCGGCATAAACCGGTTTCCAGCTTTTCGCTAATTGGTCAAGGACTGTTGTCTTCTGGCATAGGCGTGATATTTTCATCCCACTACTTTTACCTCAGTTATATGGTCAGTCCTGTAACTTTCTGGGCGTAGGTTGTTTTTGAAAGGGAATTCGAGCATGCAATGCAATATACACTATATTGACAAAAGTTACCGGACACCTAAAAGAGAAACACAACATACCAATTATTGACATTTATTAGTACGGTGTCGGTCCATCTTTGCCCTTAATGCATGCATTGACCCTTCGAGACATGCCATCGACAAGGTTATGGAAGCGCGATGGGTATGCGCTTCCATTCAGCACATAAAGCTGCCGCTAACTGCTGCTAAATAGTAGGCCTTTTATATGCGGACCTCTAATTCATCCCATAGGTGCTCTATAGGATTAATGACGGGGCTCTGTGTTGGCCAGTCTACACACAATACGTAATTATCGTCAAACCACGCCGTAACAATCTTTGCTTTATGGTTCGATGCATTGTCCGGGTGGTACCAATAAAGCTTGGTTACATAGTGTTGCTACAGAGTTGGTAGGGCATAATTGTCCAGAAACTCGAGGTAGATGTTCTGGTTAACAGCTTTGTCCACAATAACCAATGGGCCGGGACCATACCACGAAAAGCACTCCCACACGAGTGAACCGCCAGCTCCAAACTTGACCGCACGAAACTGTGGTAAATAACGTTCCCCCGGCTACCGCCATACCCACACACGGCCATCAGACTGAAGGATCATGTATCTAGATTCATCAATCCATAGGACCCGTTTCCATTGATATGAGGTCCACGATAAAGATTCTTTACACCATGCTAAACAACGAGTAGCATTCCGAGTGGAGATGAAAGTCTTATGAGCAGCCGCACGACTACGGTAACCCATGGAATGAAGTTCTCTGCAAAAGGTACGTGTACATACTGAGGTTCCAGCATTTCTACTTACTTGTACCCTTAAGTCTTGTGCAATACTCCGTCGATTAGCTCTAACGACTCTCTTGGGGCTTGGACTTCCTTTATCACTGATTTTCTTTGGTCTGCCGGTACGTTTTGCTGCTTCAGGCACGTCACGTGTCTTCCACTTATTCAGTACATCCAAAACAGTTGACTTGGGTATGTTTAAACGCCTCTCGGCTTCTCTTATGGACAACACACTAATATAACACCCAACAATATTTCCTTTCTCAAAGTCAGTTCTCTCCCGCCGCGACATTTTTTTTTTTTTGATTGGAGGTTTAACGACCACCGTGAGCAACTCAATGGGCTATAAGCAGTCGCCCGTCCCTAATTTAAGGTCACTGGTTCCAGGAAAGGGAGAGAGCCAGTGCCGTAAGACAAACACAACATCCATGCCTCATCGGGATTCGAACCCGGACACCGTACGGACGAATGATCAGAGGCCATCGCTTAGACCACTGCGCCACCGGGGCGGCCCGCGACATTTTCACTCAACCTCACAGTGCATATGACCGCGGTCAGCTGCAGATGTATTTTTTCTTCTGTGTTGCTGTACCGCGCAACTTAAAAACGCAGTGAATCAGTTCATTTGCTTTTAAAGCAGTGTCCGGTGACTTTTGTCAATATAGTGTAAACTCCAGTACATAGCAAAAATGATATTATGACAGGTGTCTGTTTACTTATGTCTACGTAGAATTGAGGGAAGCTCTTCTCCGATGTGTAGTAAAACAGCTTTTAAAGTCAGCTTTGAGGGATCGATAAAAAGTCTCCAGTCTTGTGGTTTAGAATCTATGTTTAGAGTCTTCATTAGGCCGTAAAAGATAAAACGATACATTTTGCTTCTAGACCGAAATTATCGTATCTGATTCGTTCTAGCTGAAACTCTGGATATATTAATGGGTGGAAATTTTCTTAATTTATAACAGAAATATCACTTGAAGAACACGTCAAGAGATGCATTTACAGTCCGAACCCTTTATTCAGGTCAACAAAAAGAGTAGTCTCTTCAACGGTAATTTTAACAGTGAAATAATCGACAGCGTATAACACACGATAATACCCACGTCACACGAACAACAAATATCACTTCAACAATCATGAAGCACACCTTTCACTACTCGCGCCAAATTGCGCTTGAACAAAAAGAGATTTATGTAGCAACCACGTTTGCATAACAAATCTCTTTTCGTGATAATTACAAGAGTAAAACATTGATATCGAGAAACGCTCACCAATTGTGTACATTATAGTAACACTATATTAGTGATCCGATTTACTGGCGTAGGAAAATATACAATACACAATCGTTTCCAAACTTTGGCGCATCAACTAGATGGCTTTTTCAAGGAAGTCAGACAGAAATGTTTTCCTTGAAAAAGCCTTATGGTTGACATGCGAAAGCTTGGAAACACATGTATATTTTCCTACGCCAATAAATCGGATCACTAGTTTAGTGCTACTATATTATACGAGTAACAATACCAGGCCGCCCCGGTGGCGCAGTGAAGCGATAGCTTCTGATCCCTTGCCCAACGGAGGGGTCTGGGTTCGATTCCCGGTAAGGCATTGATGTCTGTGTTTGTCTTTCGGCACTGGCCCTCTCTGTTATTTGCAAATCTGGCATGCGGTATTACATACTCGATCTGTACTTTGATGATTTCAATGTATTGCATACTATTCGTACCCGGTGACGCACAATACTGTGTTTGTCTGAATTCCAGATGTGTGTGTTAACCACGACCAAGGTATGAATTCAAGTTGTTAACTGGGATCAATAAATAATTTAATTTAAACCTCCAATAAAAAAAAACAAAAAAAAAGCAAAACAATACCAGCTGAATTCTAAAGAGAGCAGAGTTGAATAGCAAAACAGGGCCAACCAAACAGCTAGCCACGGCACTTAGTAAATAACCTTACAAACGCAGACAGCCACGACGCATCGTAAGTAACCTTCAAAACTCAGCCAGCCGCGTCACATCGTACATAATCTTAAAAACTCAGCCGGCTACGACACATCGTAAATAACCTTCAAAACTCAGCCAGTCACGACACATCGTAAATAACCTTCAAAGTTCAGCCAGCCACGACTCATCGTAAATAACCTTCAAAATTCAGCCAGCCACGACTCATCGTAAATAACCTTTAAAACTCAGCCAGCCGCGACACATCGTGAATAACCTTCCAAATTCAGCCAGCCACGACTCATCGTAAATAACCTTCAAAATTCAGCCAGCCAGGACTCATCGTAAGTAACCTTCAAAATTCAGCCAGCCACGACTCATCGTAAATAACCTTCAAAACTCAGCCAGCCACGACTCATCGTAAATAACCTTCAAAACTCAGCCAGCCGCGACACATTGTACATAACCTTAAAAATTCAGCCAGGCACGACATATCGTAAATAACCTTCAAAACTCAGCCAGCCGTGACACATCGTGAATAACCTTCAAAATTCAGCCAGCCACGACTCATCGTAAATAACCTTCAAAATTCAGCCAGCCACGACTCATCGTAAGTAACCTTCAAAACTCAGCCAGCCGCGACACATTGTACATAACCTTAAAAACTCAGCCAGTCACGACACATCGTTAAATAACCTTCAAAATTCAGCCAGCCACGACACATCGTGAATAACCTTCAAAATTCAGCCAGCCACGACTCATCGTAAATAACCTTCAAAATTCAGCCAGCCACGACTCATCGTAAGTAACCTTCAAAACTCAGCCAGCCGCGACACATTGTACATAACCTTAAAAACTCAGCCAGTCACGACACATCGTTAAATAACCTTCAAAATTCAGCCAGCCACGACACATCGTAAATAAACTTCAAAACTCAGCCAGCCGCGACACATCGTAAATAACCTTCCAAATTCAGCCAGCCATGACTCATCGTAAATAACCTTCAAAATTCAGCTAGCCACGACTCATCGTAAGTAACCTTCAAAATTCAGCCAGCCACGACTCATCGTAAATAACCTTCAAAACTCAGCCAGCCGCGACACATTGTACATAACCTTAAAAACTCAGCCAGCCACGATTCATCGTAAATAACCTTAAAAATTCAGCCAGCCACGACTCATCGTAAGTAACCTTCAAAATTCAGCCAGCCACGACTCATCGTAAATAACCTTAAAAACTCAGCCAGCCGCGACACATTGTACATAACCTTGAAAAACTCAGCCAGCCGCGACACATTGTACATAACCTTAAAAACTCAGCCAGCCGCGATACATCGCAAATAACCTTCAGAACGCAGCCGGCCACGACACATCGTAAATAACTTTCACAACGCAGCCGGTCACGACACATCGTAATTAACCTTCAGAACTCAGCTTTTCACATGTCTTTCAACCTCCGACCTCCATTTAGGTTGCCACAAGACACTGAGTAGAGAAAGAATATATACGGTGCCCACAAATAAAATATGGAACATCAGTATGCTATTGAGAAAAAAACTGCAGTAAATAAAAACTTACCATGGTAACTATGTAAGTTTTTTAGCACGTCATTTGTAAAAAAAGATCGTGCTTATATTACCGGTTTGTCCGTCCGTCAGTCAGTCAGTCCATCCGTCCGTCCGTCTGTACCTACGATATCTCTACAACTATTGGTCCGATTTGAAAAATAAATTCTTTTTGCATTGGGAAGCTTGAAATATGCGAATGATGATCCTTTATTTCATTTTTTTTTACGATGTACAATTTCGCCGCTAGGGGGCGTAAATGCAGATGATATCGAATTCAAAAATACCTTTTATTCCACATATTTGCTTCTAAACATCCGATTGAAAAAATAATTTTATCTTCCGATTCCACTAATGTCGAAGGGTTTTTTTAGATATAGTTACTTTTTCAAGTCACGAATAGATTTTCCGCTAGGGGGCGTGAAAGTAAGTTAAATTTTTCTCGATAACTCTTCTTCTAAAACTCCGATTTAAAAAACGGTTTCTTCAGCGGATACACCTTCTGATGGAAACTTTTTTGCATATAATTTCAAATTTTTGGTAAAGAATACTTTGGCCACCAGGGAGCGTAAGGGTTAATTTTTGCTTCTGATGTATTTGCCATAAACTTCTAAAATATCGATTCAAAAAAATTCTTTCATGGACTGATGCCACTCTCATCGATGAATCTTTTCGGAATATTTTCTTCTTAAAATATTCCACAGTTTCTCCGCCAGGTGGCGTAGATGTGTATCTTATTTTTATCAATATCTCTACTTCTAGAATTCCGATTTGAAAAATTCCTTCTTTGTTGGATAATGTTTTCAATGTGACATGTTTTTCATATACACTAACGGAAAAAAATCCCAACACCACGAAGAAATCGTTGTAGAGGAATGAAATGGCGGCAATACATTTGCATAGGTAACATATTTAATCGATTAAGGTTTCAAGATCACAGCTTATTGTAAGCGCGAAAAGAGCCATTTTAAATGTGACATGCTGGTACATTAATAACCGGTGTAACCGCCAGAAAGTTGAATGCAAGCACGCAAACGTTCATGCATTGTGTCGTACAGGTGCTGGATGTCAGTTTGTGGGATGGAGTTCCATGCCTGTTGCACTTGATTGGTCAATACAGGGACGGTTAATGCTGATCCGGGGTGTCGCTGGAGTTGTCGTTCAATGAAGTCCCATACGTGCTCGATTGGTGAAAGATCTGGTGATCTAGCAGGCCACGGCAACATGTCGACACTCTGTAGAGGATGTTGGGTTACAAGAGCGGTATGCGGATGAGCGTTATCCTGTTGGAAAACACCCCTGGAATGCTGTTCATGAATGGCAGCACAACAGGTTGAATGCCCAGACCGACGTACAACTGTGCCGTCAGGGTGCGTAGGATAACCACGAGAGTGCTCCTGCTGTCATAGGAAATTGCTCCCCAGACCATAACTCCAGGTGTAGGTCCAGTGTGTCTCGGCCGCAGACAGGTTGGCTGCAGGCGCTCACCTGGCCTCCTTCTAACCAACACACGGCCATCACTGGCACCCAGGCCGAACCGGCTTTCATCAGAAAACACAACAGATCTCCACTCCGTCCTCCAATGAGCTCTAGCTTGACACCACTGACGTCGCAAACGGCAGTGGTTTGGAGTAAGGGGAATGCACGCTACAGGGCGTCTGGCTCGGAGCTGTCTTTCAAGTAATCGATTTGTAACAGTTCGTTATGTCACTGTGGTGGCAACTGCAGCTCGAATTGCTGCCGCAGACGCGGTACGATGCGCCACGGCCATACGCCGTACACGGCGGTCTTCCCTCTCAGTAGTGCCACGTGGCCGGCCGGAACCCAGTCTTCTTGAGGCAGTACCTTCCCTTGACCACCGCTGCCAACAATCATGCACAGTGGCTACATTCCTGCCAAGTCGTTCTGCAATATTGCGGAAAGAAAATCCACCTTCTCGTAGCCCTATTACACGACCTCGTTCAAACTCCGTGAACTGCTGATAATGGCTTCTTCGTCTTCTTAAAGGCATTCTTGACTAACATCAACACCCTACGTCGAATCTCAACGATAACTAACGCTCACGAACGTTACAGCGCCTATTTACAGCAAACCTGCTTTGCATGTTCCGATTAGCGCTACTAGCGCCCCACGTATGCGATGAGCGCGAAATTTGCATAGACGTCATCTTGCAGATGTACTCTCACCGCCTACCAACTGTCGTTTATCTAACACAAACCCTTCTTGGTGTTGGGATTTTTTTTTCCGTCAGTATAATTTCAAAATTTTCAAGTAATTCATAGACTTTCCGCTAGGGGGCGTAAAGGCTTATTTCTGCACCGGATACAGCTCCTGATGGGAAATCCTTTGCACATAATTTCTAATTTAAAAAAAAAATGGTTTGGCCACCAGGGGGCGTAAATCTTAATTTCCGCTTCTGATGTTTTTGCAGCAAAATATGAGCTTCTAAATTCTCGATTGAAAAAAACGTCGTTTGTAGACCGATACTACTCATATCGACAAACCTTTTGGAAACATTTTATTCTTAAAATAATGCATGGTTTCTATGCCAGAGGGCGTACATGTATACCTTATTTCTGTCAATATCTCTATTTCTAGGAATCCGATTTGAAAAATTCCTTCTTTGTTGGATAGTGTTCCCATGCGAAATGTTTTTCCTATAAATTCAAAATTTTCAAGTAAATCATAGACTTTCCGCTATGGGGCACAAAGGTAAATTGCGTTTTCTGCGCTATTTCTACTTCTAAAACTCCGATTTGAACATTTCTTCCCGTATCGCATACAAGACCTGATGGAAAATATTATTCACATAATTTCTAATGTTTGGTAAAAATGGTTTGGCCACCAGGGGGCATAAGTGTTAATTTCTGCTTCTGATGTATTTGTAGCAAAATCTGGGCTCCTGAAAACTCGACCAAATTTTGTTTTCTTCGACCGAAACAGCTCAAATGGAAAAACCTTTTGAGAATACTTTCTTCTTTAAATAATGCATGGTTTTTCTACCAGGAGTCGTAAAGTCACATCTTATTTTTGTTGATATCTCTGTTTCTAAGAGTCCGATTTAAAAAATTATTTCTGTGTTGGAGAGCTGCGAAATGTTTCTCATATAAATTCGTGTTTTTCTTAATGCGTAAGTCTGCAACCAGAGGGCGTAAGCTCACGATTCCGTTTACATCAATATCTGAGGGATTAAAAACCCGACTGAAAAACTTCTTTCTTTCGTCAGATACTACTGTTTTCCATACCGGCTCTATTGACTTTGAATAGCTTTGATAAATTTAATTTTCCTCAGAATGGATTCAAAAGACGTGCTTATTACACCCGAAAATTCGGTGTCATCTTTCTTGTTTTTAATGTGAATAGGTCTTCACGTATGCTGAGTTGGTTGCTCGCAAGATGTCTAAACGATAGTCCAGTTGCACCCACATACTCTGCAGAATGTCATGTGCAACAAGGAGGAAGGCTGCAGTAATACATTTTTTGAGCTCAGTGATTCATGTAACCTTTTTCTTATACAGAATGCCCTTAATAAAGCCCCAAAGAAAAAAATCACATGGGGTAATATCAGGTGAACGGGGTGGCCATGCCGTCGGACCCCCACGTCCAATCCAACGCCCAGGAAAATGATGCGTCTAAAGATTTCCGTACATCCAAAGACCAGTGCAGAGTTGCTTAATCTTGTTGGTAAGTGATACGTTGAATATCCTGGAGTTGTGGAACTGCGAATTGTTCAACCGTGACCAGGTACGTTATGCCAGTAACAGTTGGTTCGGCTAGGAAAACGTTCCCTATCACTGCTTTCCATTAGGCCAGCCCAGACATTAATCTTCGGGCTGTCTCTCTCATTTGCTACGACCACATGGGAATTTTTTCGTGCTCCACATTCGGCAGTTAAGTTTATCCACTCTGACAGAAACATGGAATATCGACTGATCGCTGAAACAGATCCGTGAAAGGGGTAAGAAGTCTTCGTCAATTCGATTAAGTATGTCTACCGAAAATACTTTTTGAAGTGGTTGATCATTTGGTCAAAGTTTTTGCACTAACTGCATTTTATATGCATATAGGTATATACGTATATGCAGAACCTCGTAAACCGTTGCTCGCGGCATTTCTAGTTCACGACTGGCCACGCAGACGGACATCTTCCGACTCCTTAGATAATCCTTACGCGCGTGTTCCACCTTTTCTTCCGAAATGGAAGGTCTCCCAGTGCTTTTGCCTTTCAAGACACTTCCTGTTGCTTTGAATTTATTTACCTTTTGTTCGATGCTTCTTCGTGTCGGCGGCTGTCTCTTGTACTTCGTTCTGAACATAATCTGAACTGTTGTTAGAGATTTTGACTCCGCAAACCAAAACACACACACGCTGCTTTCTGCATTGGGGAAGCCTTATCTGTTGTATTCCGCGTTTGACGAGAATTTTCATGACGTGAGACACCTGGCGCCATCTATCATCTGACTTAACAATCTTTAACACTCACCCCGTCTCTTGACGTTTAAAGTAAAAAATTTCTGTCATATTTTCAACAGCATACTGAAGTTATACATGTAGTCAAAAGTCTGGAAACAGCCACATAACTGGTGAAATAATTGTCGTACAGGAACGAAACTGGTAGATAGGTATAGGTAAAGGGATACGTATGATCTAATGGGACCAACAGCGGCGCCTTGTGGCGGATATTGACCGTACTTATGAAAACGTGACGCTGTAGCCAACGGTTTTCCGACTGACACCTCTGGCGAACGTTCGCAATATTTACGTTTGCAGGTGTTTTCTTGCTAGTTTCCGGCAAACCACGTGTCGTTTCCAAATAACCAGCGGATGCTCTACAACTTTGCAATTGACTTTTTTGCCCTATCTTGCTTTGTTTTGAAGCTAGTTTTCATAAGTACGGGAAATATCAGCCAGAGGGCGCCGCTGTTGGTCTCATTTGATCGGCCATGGCCCTTTACCTAGCCACCATTTTCGTTCCTGTATGTCCATTATTTCACCAGTAATGTGTCTGTTCCCCGACTTTTGGTTACACCCTATATACAGTACTTCATTTATAGACACCTGTACGTATAACGTTAAGTTAGAAATTCGTGAAAGAGAACGAACAGAAATTTATAAAGATTCAGGAACTAAAAAGGAAAATTAACATTAGAGTATTGGTTACATTTCTCCTTTTGTTTTCAATATTCCATATAGAATGCATAGAGTTGTCACTAATCCTTCGAAAAAGTTATATACAGTAAACTGGTCAGGTGTACACCTACACTTGCGTGCAAAAATTAAGGACGAGACGGTTTTTTGAATTTAGCATCGTGCAGAAGAGCTCCGCATCCACACAAATCATACCATAAGATCCCCAAGATGTAAGAATGTGGGTCAAGTGAGCAAAAACGTCCAAACATGGAATCCAAAGGCACTTTATTGAAAAGGTAGCTTCGAGCACAACTGGAAAGAAGACAGAAACGTTCATGTGACAGGCGGCTGACAAGAAAAATCGTCTTTAGTAGCTGATATGATCACCCCTGACTGCGTTGCAAGATTTACAACGTCTGTTTATGCTGAGGACGAAGTTGTCAAAGAGCTGTTGAGGCATCGCGGCCCATTCCTCTTGTAACACTAAACACAGCTGCGGAATCGTTGCTGGCGGCTGGTGATGTGCTGCCAAGCATCTCCCGAGAAGGTCTCACACGTGTTCGATTGGATTTAGGTCCGGGGACCTTGCGTGCCAATCCAAGCGTTGAATATCTTCACTCTCCAACAGCTCTGCGACAGCCACTGTACGATGAGGTGTAGCGTTGTCGTCCACGAAGAGGAACTCAGGACCCACAGCACCTCTAAACAGACGCACGTGAGGCAGGAGAACCTCGGTACAACAGCGGACACCAGTGACTGAACCTCCTTGGAAGATGTGGAGGTCAGTACCGCTACCAAGCATGATACCGACCCAAACGAGAAGTCCGCCACCTCCAAACCGGTCACTTTCGATGATGTTGGAGGTGTGATTGCGTGTTCTCTGCTCTCTCCAGATGTGTATACGACCGGAATCGCTCGTCAGACTAAATCGGCTCTCATCGGTAAAGAGAACTCGACCCCATTGCTGATGTATCTAGTTCTTGTGTTCCTGGCATCACAGAAACGGCCGTACCCGATGAGCAGACAATAATGGCACACGCCGTACTGGTCGTTGTGCAAATAGACCACTTTTGTGCAGCCTCCTGGCCACGGTAAAACGCGATAACGGACGTCCAGTTGTCTGTTGCATGTGCCTTGCGATTTCTCCCGCTGTCTGCCGTCTGTCTCTTTTCGCCTGTAGGACAATATACCGGTCGTCCGCCGCCGTGGTTACTCGTGGACGACCACTGCTAAGCTCTCGGACAGCTGTTCCTGTCGTTTGAAATGATCTCCAAGCTCGTGAAACGATGCTGTGGGCGATCCCGAACTCCTCAGCCACACTAGTCACACTTCGAACTGCTTCCAACTTCCCAATGACGCGACCTCGGGTAAAGTCATCCAGATGTCGGCTACTGGATTGCCTGTTGGCCATATCACACGGTAGCAGCAACGCGACGTCGTTCAAAATGATGCACACCGTGCAATAACTTTCACCGAATTGCTGAGCGCACACCGCCCGTGTGCTTTATACCCTACCGACACTCCCCGCCCTACGTCATGCTGCATATATGCGCATGCCCTACCGTACCGGACCCTAGTCTATCTCCTGAGTGGTCGTTCGGTCCGTTCTGCCTGCTCGTTCCGCTGTTATGGTAATTTCTCCTCTTCGTCCTTAATTTTTGCACACCAGTGCATCGGCCATTCCATTCTGACCACCCTCAGCCTACAGAAATAAGCAGCACGCCTTTAGACTGAAAGGTACCTCGGGTGAAGTTCATAGAGCAGTATATATACACCCTGAGAGCCGACTTTTGGTAGTAGAGTGTTCGGAGTCAGAATGGGAAAAACTGCCCATTTATCAGAGTTTGAAAAAGGCATAAATGACAAATTGCGATGGCAGGACGCCTCGGAACTACGATACCGCAAAGGGAGCTCCTTGTGGGTTGTAGTAAGTATGTATCAAAAATGGTGCACAGATCGACGAGCGGCGAACCGTCTTCCAGCCGTGAGTCGTCCGCAGCTCATTGATGCCAGACGGGAGCGGAGACTCTCGCGCGTTTTTCACAGAGACCGAAGTGCCACAGTGCGACAAATCACCCACAGCCACAACAGTGGTGATCAGAGCAATGTGTCACAGCACACAGTTTATCGCAGCCTTCTGCGCATGGGCCTACGTAACTGAAGACCCAGCCGGATACCAGTGCTTACTGCACGTCATCGCCAACAACGCATGAAATGAACCTAATACCATCGAAATTGGACGATGAGTGATTGGAAGATAGTGGCCTGGTCTGACGAATCACGATTCCTGGTGCATCACGTAGACTACCGAGCGAGGATACGCTGATTACCAACAGAGGCTATGGCACCTGGATGAACTGTTGGGCGGAAACAGGACGTCAGCGACGGTGTTATGCTGTGGGCGATGTTTTCTTGGGACACGTTAGTCCCCATTATCCCAATACCATAATCCCAAACAGCTGTCAGGTATCTGAACATCGTTGTGGACTAAGTTCATCCATTCATGGCAACTGTGTATCCTGCTGGTGATGGTTATTACCAAGAAGACAACGTGCCATGCAACACTGCCAGAATCGTCAAGGAGTGGTTCGAGGAACATGATGGTGATTTTCTGTTAATGCTCTGGCCTCCAAATTCACCAGATAAGAACCCAATCGAACATTTGTGGTTCGACTTGGAAACGCCGGTTCGCGCTAAATCACCACCACCCCTAAATGTACGGTAACTGGAGGACCTACTGTTAACATTATGGTACCAGATACACCAGGATACCTGTTGCCACCTCATCAAATTATTCGGTAAATGTTCATAATGTAACGGCTCATCGGCGTATTTATGAACCCATCCCACCGTGTTTAGCATTTGCGATAACTGTTAGTCAATATAGAAGTTAGCTAAACTTAGTCGAAAGTGTGATTTATAAAAAAATAATTTTTAGGAGTTGCGAAAAAGATTCCTTCACTACAGCACTAAAGAAAAGGTGTTGAATTCTCTATTTTTAATTTTAGAAGTTATGAAAAAATTCCTGCACAATAGTACTGAAGAAAAGGTGTTTAATCCCCTGTTTTCTTTTGCAGAAATGCGTGCTTCAGATTTTGAGCAAAAAAACCAATAAAAGTTCCACTGAACTGTTCACAAATCCATGATTCTTCAGCTTCAGGTAAGTTTAAAAAAAACGTGTTTTTTCGTATTTAATCTACACTGGCGGAAAGTGAAAAGAAGAACACGAAGAAGGAGACGTCTGATACCAACGAATTTATACAACATAATAACGGAATACACATGATAACGTGATAAAAAAACATTATGGAAAAATACAGCTTTATTTGCTAGTAAACTGAAAAATAACATTTCCATATAACATGGTTAGTACGAGGTTGAACCGCCATGAACTGCGTCACACTGTGCAAATCTGGCATGGAGTCTGTCGTACAGATGTTGGATGTAAGTTTGGGGTATTGAATTCCAAGCATCCTCAACCTGGACGCGTAAATCGGGGATGGCCGTGGCCGGCCGTAGAGACCGGATAAGTCGTTGTCCCATAAAATCCCACACGTGCCCAATGGAGGACAAATTCGGTGAACGTGCAGGCCATGGAAGTTGTTTCACACCCTGAAGTGCATGTTGCGTTGCACGTGCCGAGTGTGGGCGTGCGTTATCTTGCTGGAAAACACCACGATAGACCAACCTTACAAATGGCACAACAACGGGCTGAATGATATTGTTGATGTAGGAGGTCTCTTTAACGTACCCGGTACAGACACTAGTGGTGTACGGGAGTTATAGCTGATCGCTCCCTACACCAGGAGACCAGGTGTAGGCCCTGTGTGTCGCTGGCGGATGCAAGAAGGGTGGAGACGCTCCCCTGTGCGTCTGCGAACACGCATACGACCATCGGAGGCTCACAAGCAGAATCTGCTTTCATCGCCGAACATGACAGATCGCCATTGCGTTCTCCAGATAAGACGTTGGCGACACCACTGCAGCCGTTCCTGACGGTGGGCTGGAGTCAGAGGCACACGTGCACGTAGTCCTGCATCCAGTAGACGGTTGCGGATTGTTCGCACAGTCACCTTAGGTGCAACGGCAGCTCGGGCTTGCGTCGCAATGGATGTTCTGCTTGACAACGCCGCTCTTCTTATGCGTCGATCGGTCCGCTCATCAGTCCGTCTGTGACTCCTAGTTCCACGTATTCTCGTGTGGGAATGTTCCTCGGACCATCTACGCCACCATCGTACCACCCCCGATACTTCCCGTTCAATTCGCTCCGCAAAACGACGATACGACCACCCGGCCTCGCGGAGTCCGACTAGACGACCTCGCTCAAAGTCCGATAACTGCTGAAATCGTACACGTCTTCCATGTCCAGGTATTGCAGCTTCTTCAGGGTCTTTGCACGTGTCCGTACGCCGACGACTGATTACATTCACTTCGCCGTACTCCTTAAAAACCACCGACAATAATTTGCATATTATGCCGTGCTGTGGCGTAAGCGCTCACCGGTTGGTCCCGAAGTTAACATCACTTCTATGTAAACTCGACCCCATTAACATATGAAAATTTCATATTCGTCCGCCAATTCATTCTTGGTGTACTTTTTACACTTTCCGCCAGTGTATATGCAGTCTCGGACAATGAAATCCGTACACCAAGAAGGAATCGTCGGATTGAACTGACATTTTATGGACGTAATGATACAGATGAAGGATACACATGATGGCAATAACAGAGCTGCATGACAATTACAGAGGGATCTGTGGCACGTAGTCCATTCATCTGCAGTCCATTGATATGGAGAATGTTTTCGTGGGATTTCCCGGGTCCACTCATAACTGTGGAAAGCATTATGGACCGAATTCGTTATGAATACATCGTAGCAGAGAACATACACACATACATGCTGATTGTCTTCCCAGGGGCGGATGGGTTCTTCCGGAACGACAAAGTGATATGTCACCCAGCTAGAAATGTGCATGAGTGGTTGGAAGACTTTAAAGTACTTCCCTGGTCCCCTAATTCCCCAGACTTAAACCCAATTGAGCATCTGTGGATCCACCTCGATTGCGTTGTTCGCTCTATGGATCCTCTGCCACGCACCCTCCAGCAGCTGTCAGATGCACTGCAGTCAGCATGGTTCCAAATATCTGTGAACACCTTTCAGCACCTTCTTGAGTCAGACCCAGCCCGTCTAGCTGCTGTCCGCGCTGCACACGGCGATTACTCTGGATATCAGCTGGTAATCACAATAATGTGACTCGACCATGTATATTTACGTACAATATATTACATTTATTTGCGTCACTCACGACCACGGCGTGCTATAGTCTGGTACATATTCAACGTGACTAAATCATAACAACAAACAATAAGGTTATGCATGCCTGAGAAAATTTGAATATTACATCATCCTGGAACTCAATTTGAACTCTCATTTTCCGATTTATGTTCAAGGATTTTCAGCGTTACAGCAGCCACAACATGGAACCTCCAAGCAACGGAGGATATGTTTTGGGATTTGATTGATTTGACATCCATAACATCTATTTGAGAAACAGTAAGGTTTACTGACATGAGCAGTACTTAGGTAGGTAGATTAATTATTATCACGAATGGAATACGGGATTACACCTTACAATACAAATTTTTGAAAATGGGAATCTGCTTTCTGGTGTAATATCTGATTTACCATCCATGCCATATTTACACCAGAAAACGAATTCACAATTTCAAAAATTTATTGATGAAGGATTGTTATTGTCGTAAAACCAATGAAAGAAGATATGTCAGTCATAAAAGTAAATACTTACTAAACTATGGCGGCTGAAATAATAACAATTTTGACAGTTCAGTTTTTCAAAAGCAGCATTTATTATTTTTATACGTTATTATTGTTAATACGAACGTAAGAATCGACCGTGACACCGATGAAATGGAATGTAGGTGCGACAGACCATCTGCACATGCGCAAGCAAAAGTCTGACCTCAAGTTGCAAAGAAAGGCTGAATCGCAAGTGTGTTAGTCAGTGGGATTGGTAACATTTGGTGTAGTATGTCTATAAGTCACACCCCATCGTTTTATTCATCACTTTATCCCTCCAGGTGGCAGGAGGTTTGGAAAAGGCAATGGGAAATTTTTTCACATGCATAACAGGAGACTCCCCTGAAAGCGCCCCTGTCTTTCTGTAGTATTCGTCATTGTTAAGATACGTGTATATGCGTTCTTGCCACTATGATCCTGAAAGAGTTTTCGACGCAACATTGTGTTCTCGTGGCTTTTGAACAGGTTTTCGATGAACGTATTATTATGTCGTCGTCGCTTTGGTCACAGAAATCTCCGAACGTATATATGCGTGCTAGCCACCTGGAGGGTTAAAGCTCTCGACTTGTAAATAGCAGGCAACTATTTTGGATGGGGACGAGAGAAAGACGAATTTCGATACGACGCACCGTTTTCGAGATATTTCGGAAAACCAACCTCGCTAGCTCACCGACTGCAGCGTGAAAATACATTTTTGTTATGGCTTTCATCAGATTTGGCATCAGATTCTCGGAATTTATGCAGATTGCAATCAGATATTGTTGCGCGTATGCAAAACGTGATGAAATAATGTTGAATGATAGTTCAGTAAAACACATTTTTGAGTAACAATGAAATTGTTACGTCATTTCATGGGACACATAGCCCAGTAGAAAGAAGAGGCCCTGAAACGATTTAGACATGTGACCAAAAGGGTCTCAGCTTCCCTGCTCTGAAGTCATGAAATCCATTATTCTGTTAGCGTGTTACTGTGAAGTTGTGCATATTTTATTATTTTTATTTATTATTGCGATTTTCTTTCCAAAGAGAAAGGAATTGCCACTCGTAAAAACATATCACGTTCATTTACCACTGCAACAGAAAAAAATATTAGAGCGTTTTTGAAAAAAAAAAAAGATTATTTACTTGTTACTGATATACAGGTAAGATTTCTTTTCTGTCTTAAGTAATATAACGTGCAAAGTTTAGTTATTTAGATATACATTGAAAAAAATAATTTGTTATGCTTATGTTTTATTGGTAAAACTACATTGCTAGCCACCCAAAATGTAACACCAAGAAGGACACGAGAGAGCAAAGCCAGATTTACTGGACACATAAAAACAGATACAAAGATGAAACGATTGAGCTTACAGGCCCGTGCGACTTGCGGAACACGCAAGCATCAATAGTTAGTGTGGCCCCCATGGCTGGCAATAACGGCCGCTACACGCCGCGGCATGGAACGAAAGAGGCTTTGGATGTGGGCTTGGGGTACGTCAGTCCAGGCTGCTTCCACACGTTGCCACAGGTCATCAGGCGTAGCCGCCGGTGGTGCTCGCCGGGCCACTCGGTTCCCGGTCAGCTACCAGACGTGTTCGATGGACGACATATCGGGAGAACAGGTGGGCCACGGTAGCGGTGACACATGGTGGGCCGTGAAGAATTGTTGCATGATGCGTGCCACGTGCGGGCGCGCATTGTCTTGTTGAAACGTGGCGGCTGGCAGGTCCTGCAGGTAAGGGAGGACTACAGGCACCAAAACGTCGGAGATGTAGCGGTGGCGGTTGAGTGTACCGGCGATGCGTACCAGAGGGGTGCGGGTGTCATATCCAATTGCGCCCCAAATAATAACGTCAGGTGACGGACCAGTATGGCGATGCATAATGCAGGCGTCATACAGTCTCTCGCCGCGGTGCCTCCATACGCGGATCCGACTATCGTGGTGTTGCAGGCAGAAGCGGGATTCGCCGGAGAAGACAATGTCGTGCCATTCCGTAGTCCAGGTGCGGCGTTCAACGGCCTACTGCCGCCGCACTCGCCGGTGGTGTAACGTCAATGGTAAACGGGCGCTGTGCGACAAGTCCACGCTCCTGCAGACGACGTCAAACGGTCGGTGCTAACGCAGGTTGTTGCGCGACACACCCTAATTCCTGCGCTAACGTTCGTGATGTGGCGTTGCGAGCCGTCAATGCCCGTCACACATTATGCCAATCCTCTCGTTCGGTGGTGTGCCGCGGCTGTGGCAATCGCTCACGTCGGTCCGTTCGTCCCTCCTGCACCCATCAAATACATATTCGCCTCACTGTGGCTAGATGTCGTCCCACAAGGGCGCCAATGTCTCGGTACGATAAACCGTTGTCGCGATAAGCCACAATTCGTCCTCTGTCGAACTCCGAAACGTGCTGGAATGAATACCGTATTCTGCGACGAGGCATCAGGAAGCTTCCCACGCACAGGTCCGGCACAACAACATACTTCCACTTCTTACACCCTGCCTTCTGTGCACCCTTCTTATAGTGCTTCACGGTGGCTTGCCGGGCGCACATGATTTGCATATGCGCTACAATGCTACTCGTTTGCATGTCCTCTCGCGGGCGACGCATGCTGCGAATTTCAGGCCGGTCGGATGCTTTCTTCTTGGTGTTGCATTTTGGGTAGCCAGTAGTGTATCTCAGTTGTTTAACGGTTTAGCGTTTCCGTAAGATGCATACATCTTACGGAAATGTTTTTGTGCCGCTCTTGTTTTCCTTGGTGGTAGACACGGTTAGGTGGTAAATTTACTAAGTGCTATAAGTTTAAACGGCGAAAGTCCGCCCATTCCAAAAAATAAAGACAGTGAAAAAAAAAACACAAAAAATGTGTTCAAGTTAAGCAAAAGAAATACAAAAAAGTACTTAAAATTCTTCTTCCTTGAGTAATCCATGAATAAAGAACACACTGAAACGACACATCAGCTATGTTAACATTACGGCTGGTATAGGCCAGAAACAAAAATACCTTCGCCGGAACCTTCGAAATGGCGGCGAAGCAAAGTCCTTCAATTAAAACAGAAGGACATTGAAAAACGTTCAGCAAAATTCCAATAGGGAGTTTAAAGGGATCGAGACAAAAATTGTAAACAAGCTGCAGTTTGTGAATCGACGCTGATATCCAATATTCCATCAAAAACATTAAAATATTCGCATTTCGTGCCACAACCTTTTAAGTAATTTGTCAACAAAACAACAACACATTTCATTTATTTCGTGCGGCAAATTTCAAAGTTCCTATCAGCTGGAATTCTAAGCGAAAGCTTAGTAAATGCTTTGTCCGTTTCGTTTAAATATCAGCATTTCCTTCATTTTGTGTAAAACTTTCAAAGTAATTTTTGAACTAAGTATCAGCACATTTTATTCATATTGCGACACAACCTTCGAAGTTTCCATCACCACACGTTTTTGTGAAATTCTCCCACTACTCTCTCACCTTTCAGATTCAGCACATTACTGATAGCTTGGGCGACGCACACACGGTAACTAGGAGCTGGGACTCAGTTGGTCACATGACCTCGGTGACAGCCATTCGTTTCAGGGCCTCTTCTTTGCAGTAGTCGCCACGGTGGCGTAGTGGTCTAAGCGATGGCCTCTGATCATTCGTCCGTAAGGGGCCCCGGGTTCGAATCCCGGTGAGGCACGGATGTTGTGGTTGTCTTACGTCACTGGTTCTCTCCCTTCCCTGGAACCAGTGACCCTAAATTAGGGACGGGCGACTGCTTATAGCCCATTGAGTTGCTCACGGTGGTCGTTAAACCTCCTAAACCTCCAACCTCTTCTTTCCAGTGGGCTATGATGGAACAGCGTTCAAAAATTAGATTTCAACAATCGTTTTGGCTACTTCCGTTATCCATTTTCGTAACATCGATTTTTTTTACTAGAGACTTAGTTTACTGCCGTTGGAAGAGATGCATGGCACTGAAAAATTAAGTTTTTGCAAGAATTTATCGTATCTGCGCACAGGTGGAAATACGAACTTATCATTGAGCGATTTGGAGTTATGGTGAAGGCATAGTGTTTGTAACTTTTCATTTGTCGATGCTGGATACATCAGTTTATGTACTTATGTTGCGAAAAAATTTAAAGTAATACTATATTGAAAAAGTTGATATTTTTTTTCAAATTCAATTCAATTTATTGAGCTGTTACATTAAAGCCAAAATCCAAAGTAATATAACAACAGTGTAGGTAATTGCAACAGCAAGGAAGATCTGGGAATAGGCCACAAAAGTCCTGACAAGGTCCTGATCTGCCTATACAAATATAGGCATATCAGAGTAGCACCTGAAAGCACGACACAGAACATTCAAATGTAGTAGCAGAAATTAGTGTTAGTAAAGTTGTTCCCTCTCCTCCTTTTTATCTACACTCCTCCCAACCTTTCCCACCTTCTTACTAATTCGGCTTCCGTATACCAACTTTCCCAATTTATCCCATTGTTTGCCCCTTATTTTCATGCATTTTTTTCTTTTGCATTTTCCATTTCATTTTCCTTATTCGCTTTCCCCCTTTTTCAGCACGTCTTTTCAAAAAAAAAGATCGTGCTTATGTTATCGGTTTGTCCGTCCGTCTGTACCCACAGTATCTCTGCAACTATTAGTCCGATTTGAAACATTCTTTTTGCATTCGAAAGCTTGAAATATGCGAATGATTATCCTTCATTTCGTTTTTTTTCGATGAACAATTTCGCCGCTAGAGGGCGTAAATGCAGATGATGTCGAATTCAAAAACACGTTTTATTCCACATATTTGCTTCTCAATATCCAATTGAAAAAAATATTTTATCTTTCGATTCCATTTATGTTGAACAGTATTTTGGATATAGTTTCTTTTTTCAAATTACACATAGATTTTCCGCTAGGGGGCGTAAAAGTAAATTGCATTTTTTCCAATAACTCTTCTTCTGAAACTCCAATTTCAAATTTTTTTTTCAGCGGATACATGTCCTGATGCACAATTTTCCCCTTGTAATTTAGAATTTTTGGTAAAGAATACTATGGCCACCAGGGGGCGTAAGTGTTAATTTTCGCTTCTGATGTATTTGTCATAAAATCTGAGCTTCTGAAAATTAGATTGAAAAAATTCTTTCATGGACTGATGCCACTCACATCGATAAACCTTTTCGGAATATTTTCTTCCTAAACGATTCCACAGTTTCTCCGCCAGGGGGCGTTGATGTACATCTTATTTTTGTCAATATCTCGACTTCTAGGCGTCCGATTTGAAAAATTCCTTCCTTGTTGGATAGTGTTTTCTGTGTGACATGTTTTTCATATCATTTCGAAATTTTCAAGTAATTCTTTCCGCTAGGGGGCGTAAAGCTAAATTGTTTTCCCCTATATCTCTGCTTCTAAATCTCCTATCTGAAAACTTCTTTCTGCACCGGATACAGCTCCTGATGGGAAATCCTTTGCACATAATTTCTAATTTTCGTAAAAAAATGGTTTGGCCACCAGGGGGCGTAAACCTTAATTTCCGCATCTGATGCATTTGTCAGCAAAATATGAGCTTTTGAAAATTCTGGATTGAAAATAACGTCGTTTGTAGACCGATACTACTCATGCCGACAAACATTTTAGAAACATTTTCTTCTTAAAATAGTGCACAGTTTCTACGCCCTCTGGCGTAGATATATATCTTATTTTTGTCAATATCTCGACTTCTAGGCGTCCGATTTGAAAAATTCCTTCTTTGTTGGATAGTGTTTTCCATGTCGCATGTTTTTCATATAAGTTCAAAATTTTCACGTAATTCATAGGTTTTCCGCTAGGAGGCGTAAAGGTAAATTGTGTTTTCCCCTTTATCTCTGCTTCTAAATCTCCGATCTGAAAAATTCTTTCTGCACCTGATACAGCTCCTGGTGGGAAATCGTTTGCACGTAATCTCTAATTTTCGTAAAAAAATGGTTTGGCCGCCAGGTGGAGTAAGTCTTAATTTCCGCTTCTGATGTATTTGCAGCAAAATATGAGCTTCTAAAATCTCGATTGAAAATAACGTCTTTTATGGACTGATACTACTCATGTCGACAAACATTTTAGGAACATTTTCTTCTTGAAATAATGCATGGTTTCTACACCAGAGGCGTAGATGTGTATCTTATTTTTGTCAATATCTGTACTTCTAAAAGTCCGATTTGAAAAATTCCTTCTTTGTTGAATAGTGTTTCCGATGCGAAATGATTTCCCTATGAATTCAAAATTTTCAAGTAAATCATAGACTTTCTGCTATGGCGCACAATGGTAAATTGCGTTTTCTGCTCCTAAAACTCCGATTTGAAAAACTCTTCCTGTATCGCATACAAGACCTGACGGAAAATATTTTTCACATAATTTCTAATGTTTGGTATAGAATGATTTGGCCACCAGGGGTCATAAGTGTTAATTTCTACTTCTGATGTATTTGTAGTAAAATCTGTGCTCCTGAAAACTCGACTAAAATTTTTTTTTCTTGTACCGATACCGCTCATATGGATAAACCTTTCTTCCTAAAATAATGTATGATTTTCCCACCAAGGAACGTTAAGTCACATCTTATTTTTGTCGATATCTCTGTTTCTAAGAGTTCGTAATCTCACGATTCCATTTACAGCAATATGTGAGGGATTAAAAACCCGATTGAAAAACTTCTTTCTTCCGTCAGATAAAATTGTTTTCCATACCGGTTCTATTGACTTTGAATAGCTTTGATAAATGTAATTTGCGTCAGGACGGATTCAAAAGACGTGCTTATTACACCCGAAATTTCGGTGTCATCTTTCTTGTTTTATATGAATTTTTGGTAGTCCCAGAATCTAAAGTTTTAATTTTTTTAAATAGATTAAAATTATTTATTATTGTAAGATCATGAGGTAGAGAATTCCAAAACTGAGGCCCAATATAATTTATAGACTGTTTAACATACTGAGCCCTGGGAAAAATTGGACTCAGTTGAGATCCCCCTCTAGTGTCATAGACATGGGTAGATAATGAAATTTCAATTAATGTATGATCTATATCATTTTTTATCCTCCTGTACATGACTTTTTCCAAATCTGTACATATAAAACTGAAAGCCCTCACCGACTCACTCATTGACTCATCGCCATATCTCAGGAACTACTGAACTTAGAACTTTCATATTTGGCAGGAATGTTTCTTTTACAACATAAAGGCGCACTAAGAAAGAACTTTTTCCTACGAAAACTGTAAGTGGGTCGAAATGGGTTTTTTTTAAAACTCAGCTTTGATAACGCTAGGACGTTTTGCAATGATGGAGCCATTGTTGTCCATCAACTGAAGCCCCGCCCTAAGTTTTGAATGACTTGAGTTGACCTGCTCAGTATATACTTTGTTCGAAATTTATTTGTTCTGAATTTAACAAAAATCCATAAAAAACACGTAAAAAGCGCTATATCATAATATGGTTTGCGTTTAAACATTTATATTATCGTTTGATATATCGAATGTCAAGGTATTTTGAGACAAAATCAAATTACCAGCATTCGTTTTCACCGAAGCAACGGCGCAGTCATATAAGTGGTAAGGTGACAGCAATAAATATAAATATGCTGGTAGATTTTCATAGTAATTGAAATTTGAAAAACGAAAAGTTTCCCCCTTGAGATATTAGCGATAGAAACACAATTTTGCATTTTGCTCACGCTTCTAAAACCATCTGACTTGCTATCTTTTTAATGTACAGTTTTATTTTCAAATGTAGAGGATTTTAGGAAGGGAGTGTCTGACCCCAGGTCTTAAACAACAATTAGAAATAGGAAGCTAGGAGATTTGGGCTAGAGAGCCCGATAGGAAAGTGACACGGAAGCGAGGTGGGAAGGGGGGAGGAAGACGCACTTGTTTATTACCGGGGGGCCAGTACCCGGGGTCCGACGGCTTAACGTGCCCATCCGACGCACGGCGGGTATTTAGTGGATCGAACCTGAGGTTATGTCCATGGCAGTCACGAACGCTGACTACTAGGTCACCCGCGGCCCTAAATGTACAGTTTCAAACGAAATTGTTCATAAGCAAGGTTCTTTTTACATTTATACTGAAAGTAACAACGAAGAAAGTTACTTGGGTCAATGCGTATATACAGAGGTGTTTTCATTACTGAAAAGTGATTCAGAGTTATGTTTTAATTCCAAGAGTGTAATATATTTATTTTGTTATGTCTGAAGTTTCTTAAAGTTAGAATTGTTTGTTCCCAAGATAGAATGCAATAATTTAAATATGATTGTACTATATAATAATACTGAAGCTTTAGTGTTGAAACTGATAAGTTAGTAAGAACACGAGTAACTTAGTAAGAACACCACTTGGAGGAAAAGGGTGGAAAATGTATGTTTTCTCTCAGAACTGAATATATTTTTTTTAATATTTGAACCTCCAAACTGAATGCAATACCAGGATGAGTCAAATTTGTGTCCCGTTTGCAGCTAGAAAGTTTAAAGACGCAAGAAAGCAATACACGCTCACGTCTTTCTGCAAAGTATAAGGTTCTGTTTTGTGTAGTCTTTTCAAACGCTTCCCCGGAGTCACGATCCCACAGCAACAATGCTCCTTAGGTTTCTAGGACAGGAACTCTCTCATGCTGGACGTCACATTTGTTACTAAAACCAATTGATATTCTGGTAGGAAATTGGCCATGAAGCGAAACAGGTGGAAGTCGCATGGGGTAAATCCGGACTGTATGGAGGATGGGGTAGGATCTGAATTCCTTCCAATTCCTGTAGATTTTGCAGTGCAATCTGGAGGTATGATGTGGAGCATTATTTACGTGCAGCAAAGTCCTCGTTTTTTTAAAGAGCACTGGGTAGTATTAGAGACACAATACAATTGTTTGGCATAGTCGTTCGCGTCTGCAGATGACCATCTGGCTCGAGTTCTCAGTGCACAGTACCCACAGAATTCTACGAAATGTATGGCCTGACTTTTCTTTCGAACCGCCCTCTTAACACAACTGATTGTGTGTTTACTGGCCTGGTCTTAGCCTCTGGTTTCCACTAGTAATAAAGAAGAACCGCCCTCTGAACACAAGTGATTGTTTTTCCTGGCCTTGTCCTAGTTTCTGGTTTCCAGTAGTAATAAAAAAGAACCGCCCTCTTAACACAACTGATTGTTTTTCCTGACCTGGTCTTAGCCTCTCGTTTCCGGTAGTAAGGAAGTAGGAGTATTCACTTTGCATCACCTGTAACGATAAGACGCAAAGACCTATCGTTCGGTGTATCTGACAGTAATCTGTCACAGAGGGCGGCACGTTGTTTGGCCTGATGCAGTGTCAATTCATGAGGTGCCATTAGACGATGCCTAGAGGAGTAACCAAGCTGGTACAAGTTACAAACCATGGTGTATTGAGAAGAGATCACTTCGTTTGACAATTGTCGTGTACCTGTACCAAAGTTCGTTGTCACAGATTCGACCAGGTTGTCAGTCTTTCTCGTCATTGGCCATCCAAGCTGGTACAGGTCACAAACAATTGTGGATTGGGTGGAACCCACCTCATCTACCTGTTGTCGTGTACCGGTACCGAGTCACAGATTCGACCAAGATGTCATTCATGGTTGTCATTAGGCATCTTATCTGGTACAGGTGGCAAACACTGGTAGATTTGGTCGATCCCTACTCATCTACCAGTTGTCGTCTACCTGTTCCAAGGTTCCCTGGCACAGATTCGACCAGGGTTTCACCCATGGTTTTCATTAGGAATATTATCTGGTACAGGTGACAAACAATGGTAGATTGGGTGGAGCCCTCCACATTCACCAATTGTCGTGTACCGGTACCGAGGTTCGCTGACACAGATTCCTCTAGGGCGTCAGTCTTGCTCGTCATTGGCCATCCTAGCTGGTACAGGCCACAAACAATTGTGAATTGGGTGGGGCCCACCTTATCTACCAATTCTCGTGGACCGGTACCGAGGTACGCTGACACGGATTCTACCAAGGTATCAGTCTTTCTCGTCATTGGCAATCCAAGCTGGTACAGGTCACAAACAATTGTGGATTGGGTGGAATCCACCTCATCTACTTATTGTCGTGCACCGGTACCGAGTCACACATTCGACCAGGGTGGCACTCATAGTTGCCTTAAGGCATCTTAGCTGGTACAGGCTACAAGCAATGGTATCTTGGAGGGAGCTCACCTCATCCACCAATTGTCGTGTACCGGTACCGAGGTTCCCTGACAAAGATTCGACTGGTGTGCCGCTCTGGGTAATCCATGGACATCCGGACATCAAGTTGTCTTCGAGACTGCATCACTGAATGGCCGGAACTGTTTTTATGCAGTGCTATCCTCCATTGTTTCCATACCTTCAGCTGCACAGATTCAATTCGTTGCTGCTGGCGTGTTTAAACTTCTTTTCCAATAGTGGCGTAGAAGTACCCGAAATGCATTGTCTGCTTACCTGATACAGCAATATGGTTCCGTGCCAGATACGAATCTTCAGCTTCGTGTGTTCCAGGACATCGTGGTACCCAGGTGTTGACGCTGGCGTGCGTTCACACAGCAATTGGTGCTCAACATCTTATGTAGCTTAAAATGGATGAACTTTGGACTCAACGTTTGAAGGTCGTTCCGTGTCCTTCACACGCTTCCTTTACCTGGTTCCTTTACTTGGTGTATTTTATTGTTTTGTTACTGTGAATGATATACTGATTATTGTTACTCTTACCACTGTTGTAGACAAAGGTAGCTGGAAGCATTTCATTTGCAAGGAGACAAGGCCTAGAATGAAATTTACCATAACAAACACTTACGGTAAAGGAGATCTCACAATCTGCGAAGTAGAAGTTTATACGCTAAGTGGTACGTAAATCTGTTTCATTCGTACGTTACATTCATTAAAACCTATTTGATTAATATTGTTATTCACAATATATCAGTGGATAATGACGGTCTTCATGGAATTATGAAATCCGTTCTTCAAGCTTGCCGTATTTTCTGACTTCTCGTGAAAAATATAGCACTTATACAGAATCACAAGATACGCCAGGTATTCAGCGATGAATCGCGGTTCTCACCACGGATGATCGCCATGTGAGATTCTGGAGGCGACATGACAATCGGGTGGGTCCCTCTGTCATTGTGGAGCGCCACAAACCCGGCAACGTGGAATCATGATGTGGGGTGCTATCAGTGCCAACAGCAGCTCACCGTTGGTATGCATTACGGAAACATTGACGGCACACCGCTATGCTGACGAGATGCTGAGGCCCATGGCACTACCGTGCTAGCAGCTCATCCCAAATGCCGTTTGTCAACACGAAAACTCCCGGCCGCATACCACTCGGATCAGCCTGAATGCTTTACACGGTGTGCAGATGCTTCCGTGGCCAGCACGATCATCTAATCTCTCGCCCATCGAGCATCTGTGGGATACGATTGGACGTCGGTTGGGTGCCCTCCCACCGCCGCAAAATGAAGATGAACTGTAGACTCGGATTAACACCACATGGTCGACGATATCCGAGAAATCTGTACGAATTCTCATTGCCCCGATGGCACGTCGGATTAAACACTGTATCACCCAAAATGGAGGCCACACTCGTTATTGATCATCCGGAATTATCGGACACTGGAGCTTAGTGTGTACGTGACAATTAAATCCCTTGTTCAGGACCTTCTTGGCTATATGTGCTTGCCGTTTGGTCTCTGTTTTCGAGCATTCCTTCATGGTGTGGCATTTCCTCTGTCAGGCAGTGTATTTGACTCTATTGACAAAATACTTTCACCTCTCCCGTGAAATGAATATTGGGGTATACGACACTGCTGGCCACCCAAAATGCAACACTAAGAAGGAAGCATCCGATTGGCCTGAAATTCGCAGCATGCGTCGCCCGCGAGAGTACATGCAAACGATTAGCATACAAGACATATGCAAATAATGTGCGCCCGGCACGCCACCGAGAAGCACTATAAGAAGGGTGCACACAAGGCGGGGCGTAAGTAGTGGAAGTGTGTTGTGCTGCCGGACCTGTGCGTGGGAAGCTTCCTCATGCTTCGTCGCAGAATACGGCAGTCATTCCAGCACGTTTCGGAGTTCGACAGAGGACGAATAGTGGCTTATCGCGACAGCGGTTTATCGTACTGAGACATCGGCGCCCGTGTGGGACGACATTCAGTCACAGTGAGGCGAGTATGAATTCGGTTGATGCAGGAGGGACGGACGTACTGACGTGAGCGATTGCCGCAGCCGCGGCACACCGCCGAACAAGAGGACCTGCATGTTGTGCGACGGGCATTGACCGCTCGCACAGCCACATCACGAACGTTAGCGCAAAAATTGGGGTGTGTTGCGCAACATCCTGCGTCAGCACCGACCGTTTGACGTCGTCTGCAGGAGCGGGGACTTGTCGCACGGCGCTGATTGCTCTTATTACCATTGACGTTACACCACCGGAGAGTGCGGCGGCAGTGGGCAGTTGAACGCCGCACCTGGACTACGGAATGGCACGGCATTGTCTTCTCCGACGAATCCCGCTTCTTCCTGCAACACCACGATGGTCGGATCCACGTGATGCGGCACCGCAGTGAGAGACCGCATGGCGCCTGCATTATACATCGCCATACAGGTCCGTCGCTTGGCGTTATGGTTTGGGGCGCAATTGGATATGACACCCGCACCCCTCTGGTACGCATCGCCAGTACACTCAACAGTCACCGCTACATCTCCGTCGTTTTGGAGACTGGAGTTCTCCCTTACTTGCGGGACCTTCCAGCGGCCACGTTTCAACAGGACAATGCGTGCTCGCACGTGGTACGCATCGTGCAACAATTCTTCACGGCCCACCAGGTGTCACTGCTGCCGTGGTTTGCCTGTTCTCCCGATATGTCGCCCATCGAACACGTCTGGTCGCTGATCGGCAGCCGATTGGCCCGGCAAGCACCACCCTCGTCTACGCCTGATGAACTGTGGCAACGTGTGGAAGCAGCCTGGACCGACATACCCCAAGCCCTCATCCAAAGCCTCTTTCGTTCGATGCCGCGGCGTGTAGCGGCCGTTATTGCCAGCCATGGGGGCCACACAAACTATTGATATCTGCGTGTTCCGCATGTCGCACGGGCATGTAGGCTCAATCGTTTCATCTTTGTATCTGTTGTTATGTGTCCAGTAAATCTGGCTTTGCTATCTGGTGTCCTTCTTGGTGTTGCATTTTGGGTGGACAGCTGTGTAAAAATTGCTGCTCTACTTGCTCTTAGAATCGAATGAAACTTTTGAGTAACAAAACCTACTTAATTTCGGTTCCCTGTTTGTCTTGTCATCATAAAGCATTGTACAAACCGACCGCGACTATTCGAAAAATAGTGAGTAGGTTTCTCACTCGAAGACTGCTCTAGTTAGGGCTGCATTTACTTACAATAAATTCGAATTTTGCATAATTATCCTAAATCAGCTTTCACAAATTAAATGCAAAGATTTATGGAGCAAAGCATATTTTAATTTGGAAATAACGATTTATATAATTTATTAGGGGTATGCAAAAGTTTCTACCGCCCCCGATAGCGGGCGCTGTAGGAATCTAGCCGGCAGGCGACCCGTGCTGTCAGTTCGTACATATGCCAAGCATGGCGGTCGATAATGTTAATTTGCGGCACTGTTTGTTATACGTGTTTAATTTAGGGAAAAGTGCGAGTGAAGCATACGGTTCAATATGTCAGGCGTATGGCGAAACAGTTATGGGTGAGCCGACGTGTCGAGAATGGTTTGCCCGGTTTAAGAAAGGTGATCTAAGCTTGGAAGACAAGCCACGTGCGGGTAGACCACAGAAACTCGCAGACGAGGAGTTGGAATCGCTGTTGCAAGAGGATGTAACACAATCGACCACGCAACTGGAGAAACATTTGAAAGTGACTTAATCGACGGTGGTATGGCGTCTACAGGCTTTGGGGACGATCCAGAAAATTGGTAATTGTGTTCCACATACTTTAACGGAGCGTAATATTGGTCAACGATTGGACACCTGCATGTCGTTGCTGACGAGGTTTCAAGGGAAGAATTTCTTGTGGTAGGTTGTTACCGGAAATGATTCAAAATGGGTCTATTGCGACAACCCCGTACACAAGCGATACAGACCAGCTATCAACATCCTCTGCAAAACAGGATATCCACGGGAAGAAGATGCTGTTGTATGTGTGGAGGGATATGCATGGAGTGTTGATAAAAAAACTGAAACCGGTTTTTAAAAAAAAACAAAAACGAATTGTTGAAACCGTGTGAAACATTCACTGCGCAACGATATATCGATCAGTTGATGAAACTGAACGCCGCAATCGAACAAAAACTCTCATGGATAGGTAAAGAATGCCGCCCAATTATCATGTTACCCAATAATGCCAGAGCACTTGTCGGTGCCACAACGAAATGAACCTTTGAACAGTTTACATTGGAAGGTTCTACTGCACCCGACTTACCCCCACCCCCCTATCCGCCCGGATATTGTACTCTCAGACTTTCATCTGTTTCGCTCTATGCAACATACTCTATCCCAACCGCGGTTCACCACAGTTCCAGAGGTGAAAATTTCGTCAGTGCATTCTTCAGCTCAAAACCCGAGTCCTTCTATCACAGGGGTATTCATTTTTTGCCTGAAAAATTGCAAAAGATCATTGATGCTGACGGCCAATATTTCCTTGAATAAATGTGTACTGGTTTCCTGAATGTTCCTGTCTCCTTTCTCCTTAAAACTGCGGAAACTTTTGCGTACCCCTAATATAGATGAAGTACATAGGTCGCTGCGGACCAACATCACGACGTCTAACGGATCGTACTGTTGAACAATAAATTCCGAAACAGTCATCCAAAAGTTCTGGTCACAGGTATACTCTATCAGTTCAACTGACCAACGTGAACAAATTAAAAGGGAAACACTTAACATTTTCCCTAGCTACCATGTAAGCCTAATTTTTCGGAGCTACACATGTGCACGCTTCAGACGTTCACACCTCGCACCTTATTATCTAGGTCATGGGTGGCCAAACTTTTAGGAACCAAGATCTATTTTAAGCTATATAACGAAGTGAATTTCTCCGTCATTTCTGTCCACGCCAGGATTCGAACCCGGATCCCCTCATTCCGGAATAAGTCACTCTACCAATTGAGCTACGCGGACGTTTTATTCTGATTCCTATCTGCCTTTATGTCATGTGCGTCCTTCTGGCAGGTACGTCACATCTCCTGGTACGTTACATCATCTCCCCCTTATTTAAATTTTTTTCGAAGTGCTGGAGAAGGGATTCTCTTATTTTTCCTATCTCGCGGTGTGGAAAGAACATCACACCAATGCGAGATTTTGAACGGTCGGGTCATCTGGATAGTTCGGGCGCCATTATAACGAAGTAAATTTCTCCGTCATTTCTGTCCACGCCAGGATTCGAACCCGGATCCTCTCATTCCGGAATAAGTCACTCTACCAATTGAGCTACGCGGACGTTTTATTCTGATTCCTATCTGCCTTTATGTCGTGTGCGCCCTTCTGGCAGGTACGTCACATCTCCTGGTACGTTACAGCTATCATTCGCTACTGTGATCTACCATGGTTTATCGCAGTGATATAGGCATATTTAAATAGGAATAAGCTTATCACGGGTTTTTTTTAGTGTGTGTAGTTTCGTAAGTTTGGAAACAAATACAGAAAAATAATATTTGAATCATTTTTTATTTCTAAAACACTATTTTTCAAACAAACTCTATAACTTTACTGATAGATTCTTTATTTACAGTGTTTCATTCTTAGATGTTGATGCATGACACTGCATGTCCTCACAAAGTTTAGAATACTCAGACACATATTCAGTGAGACACAGTCGGAGACACGCTTTTAAATGATCATCAGTCAGTGAGGTACAGTCGGAGACACGCTTGTAAATGATCATCAGTCAGTGAGGTACAGTCGGAGACACGCTTGTAAATGATCATCAGTCAGTGAGGTACAGTCGGAGACATGTTCTAAATGATGATCAGTCAGTGAGGTACAGTCGGAGACACGCTTGTAAATGATCATCAGTCAGTGAGGTACAGTCGGAGACACGCTTGTAAATGATCATCAGTCAGTGAGGTACAGTCGGAGACATGTTCTAAATGATGATCAGTCAGTGAGGTACAGTCGGAGACACGCTTGTAAATGATCATCAGTCAGTGAGGTACAGTCGGAGACACGCTTGTAAATGATCATCAGTCAGTGAGGTACAGTCGGAGACATGTTCTAAATGATGATCAGTCAGTGAGGTACAGTCGGAGACACGCTTGTAAATGATGATCAGTCAGTGAGGTACAGTCGGAGACACGCTTCTAAATGATCATCAGTCAGTGAGGTACAGTCGGAGACACGCTTGTAAATGATCATCAGTCAGTGAGGTACAGTCGGAGACACGCTTCTAAATGATCATCAGTCAGTGAGGTACAGTTGGATACACGCTTCTAAATGATCATCAGTCAGTGAGGTACACTTGGAGACACGCTTGTAAATGATCATCAGTCAGTGAGGTGCAGTTGGAGACACGCTTCTAAATGATCATCAGTCAGTGAGGTACAGTCGGAGACACGCTTGTAAATGATCATCAGTCAGTGAGGTACAATCGGAGACACGCTTGTAAATGATCATCAGTCAGTGAGGTACAATCGGAGACACGCTTCTAAATGATCATCAGTCCGTGAGGTACAGTCGGAGACACGCTTCTAAATGATCATCAGTCAGGCAGCTCTTTTATTTCCGACTTCATTATTTTCATTTCTGAAAAAAGCTGTTTCACAGAGATATGTGTATCTACAGAAAGAAGTCAGCCGCAAAGCAACAGATCTCAAACTCGGATATTTTTCTTCTGACAATTGAGTCCAAAATGAGTCAAATAGAATACAAATCCGACGCTCTTGCCTTCAGTACTATGTCGGATTGAAGTTTCACAATTTCTGATTCTAAATCTGATGAATCGAAAAGGAAAGTAGAGGAAATGTTTGATGAAACTTCCGCGATATGACATTGACCAAAGAGGTACGAGATAAAACTCAAAATGGTCTGAAAGTTTTTCAGGTCTGTGAATAGTGTGCCACATTCTGTTATCAGAATTTCTATCTCAGTGAAGATCATTTTTTATGCGCAAATAAGAATGTTGACAGATCGGCCTTCCTGTAAATGTAGGCGTTGCGATTGACGACTAGCAGAGCGGGAGATAACAGCATGCCTCATGCGACAGACTGCAGAAGCGCGATGACCATGAGTAGTGGCTAGGGTTGGGGAGAGGTGCCTGACTGATTCATTCTATCATATGGTCTCAGGCAGTTCGTATGAAACAACGTACGCCTGCGCAGTAAAACAAACGACCGGTCGCTTAGCAACCTCTGATCTGGGTGCACCATATCAAATATCACTGCCGACGCACGTTCTCACCTGCCTCCTGGAGTGATACACACGAACGTTTTCTTCGGTTACACACTCCATCAAGCGTTTTTCTCCTCTGGATGAATTCTTAGGTCGGCTAGCACGGCACAACACGGATCAATATGCACGTGGAGACAGCCCATTACAGTTGTATCGCTCCCTTGTTTGCGAGCTTCTCTTCTTCATGAATGCGCTGAATAAATCAAGGCGGGATGACCTCTGAGTACAGATATCGTTCCTCCGGGTCATGGTGCGACAAAGTCTTCCTCGTTCGCGAGCATCGCAGTATTTTCTTTACCGTTAGTTCTCTATATTGCTTGACACGAAGAGTTCTCTTCTGAATAGTCATTTTCTTGGTACGAGGATATTGCCAGCTCTCTTTCTCGCAGTCTTGGGAAGCCAATAACTTCTCTTAATTCTTCGATTTCAGTACATGCATCTTCCCCCCGCGCACCAGAACACAGTGGGTCTCGAGTTTTTCCTACTTTGGCGCCTTTTAAGTGGCACGCTTCATCAGCATTAGTGATGCGCATGGGCTCCATCTTAAGGCCCAGGTCCAGCCCGGGTACGGTCCGGGCTCGCTATATCATTATTTTTGACTGCACGTGTTTGAACATTTGTGAAAATTTTCCTTTCATCATCAGAAATAATTTATTGCTTCCCGCTAATGCCGACCCCCACACCCTCCCTCCCCAAAAAGAGAGCGATGAAAAAATATTATGATGTGCATCCTGTTCAGGTAACAAAATGTCCTTCATTTCGTCGTCCAAGTGTATCAAATTAATTCGTTTGCCAAACTAACTGTATTTCATTTTTTTCATTCGAATTTAAATAAGGATTTTGAAACCTTAAATTTTATTATAAAATTATTATAAACTCTGCGTCATTTTCGCATGGTATGAGAATTGCGTATTCCTATTTTGCTTAGACGAATTAGGTCCGATTAAGTATTAAGTAAATGTGCAGTCGTAGGAAATTATATTATTGGCTCTACTGGGACAGAGCTGAATTTGGCATTTATTTTATTTATTATTCGGTGAAACATTATAAATACAATAACGTTTATTAGCAAATTATTAAATCTGACAGCTTTCGGCGAATATAATTTTTGCACAAAATCGAAACCAAATCCACCAGAAAGTGTTGCACTTCTTTGCTCCTCGAATGATTGGTCATGAAGGAAGGAAACAAACAGAGGTGAGGTATAAAGGCGAAAGTTGTATTAGAGATTTTCAGTCGGAACTGGTTGTTTCTCCTCCTTATTCCCCCTCCCTAGCAGCCCTGGGTAATTGGCCTTTGACCAGCCATTAGCCATCTGCCTTCATGTTTTAACCGAATGACCGAAAATTCCGATTCTTCATATTGCAGTTAGCACAACTATACATTTTAGTCGCCAGAAAACTTTATGCTATCAGTTTTCATCGACACGAAAGATTCCCATTTTTCATATATTAGTCGCCAGTAAACTCTCATTTTTATATTAGTCGCCAGAAAATTCCCATTTTTCATAAATTTTAGTAGCCATAAACCTTTATGCTATCAGTTTTCATCGCATTTAGGAAAAAATGCATATTTGCTACTAAAACACTTCCAGAAGTTTTTAAAATACGAAATACATGCTGCGAAACACGCAATACACAGTAATTAAGAATTTTAAACAAAGAACAAAAGAGAGACTATAGCCTAACCGTTCAGTTGTGCGTTTCCTATTGCGTCAGTTAATTCGGTTAGCACTGTTAAATTAATTTAGAAAGTGGAAGTGAAAGTTAACTTGATCCCAGGCCCGTACGGGCCGGGTTTCAGTCAAATATTTGATATAAAGGCAAGCCCGGATCAATTTCCGGGCTTTTTGTCATAGCCCGCGTCCGTGATGATATCTATAATCAGCATATTTGGCTCTTGCTGCCATCTCCCTTGTGACTTTGTCTTCCAATGGTAAAGGTGGACTTAACAGCGATTTTCCAGTCGCAGTGATAACGGTGACAGTTCCACTAAAGTAGGGTGACAAAATCACTGTTTACGACTGCGGTGATGGAGCTGTAAAGAAGCTTAAGCTGTAAGTCACTGTCTTACTTGCAACATTGACATGATCACTCTTTATCACAGAGGTAACAGAGTATTAACGGAACGGCGAGTCACCGTTCCCCTTGTAACATTGACATGATCACTCTTTATCACAGAGGTAACAGAGTAAAAACGGAACGGCGAGTCACCGTCCCTTTTGTAACATTGACATGATCACCCTTTATCACAGAGGTGACAGAGTAAAAACGGAACAGCGAGTCACCGTTCCCCTTGTAACATTGACATGATCACTCTTTATCACAATGGTAACAGAGTAAAAACGGAACGGCCAGTCACCGTTCCCCTTGTAACATTGACATGATTACTCTTTATCACAGAGGTAACAGAGTATTAACGGAACGGGGAGTCACCGTTCCTCTTGTAACATTGACTATAACGAAGTAAATTTCTCCGTCATTTTTGGTCTACGCCGGGATTCGAACCCGAGGCCGCTTATCAACTGAGCTACGCAGACGCTCTAAGTCGCTCTATCAACTGAGCTACGCAGACGTTTATTCTGATTCCTATCTGCCTTTATGTCGTGTGCGTCCTGCTGGCAGGTACGTCACATCTCCCCCCCCCGAAAGAGGGCCGCGGGCATGGCCCACGGGTCAGCCGTGACCATGAATCGTTGCAGGCAGCCATCCACTGGAGAGCGTGCACTTGAGAACTCCCAGTCAATCTGCTGTGTGAAATGCAACATCACACATTTTTAATTTTCGAGGCGCTGGAGAAGGAATTCTCTGATTTTTCCTGTCTCGCGGTCTGGAAATAACATCACACCAATGCGAGATTTTGAACGGCCGGGTCACCCGGATAGTTCAGGCGCCATTACAACAAAGTAAATTTCTCCGTCATTTTTGGTCTACGCCGGGATTCGAACCCGAGGCCGCTTATTTTGGAACAAGTCGCTCTACCAACTGAGCTACGCAGACGTTTATTCTGATTCCTATCTGCCTTTATGTCGTGTGCGTCCTGCTGGCAGGTGCGTCACATCTCCCCCCCGAAAGAGCATTATAACGAAGTAAATTTCTCCGTCATTTTTGGTCTACGCCGGGATTCGAACCCGAGGCCGCTTATTCCGGAACAAGTCGCTCTACCAACTGAGCTACGCAGACGTTTATTCTGATTCCTATCTGCCTTCATGTCGTGTGCGTCCTGCTGGCAGGTACGTCACATGACATGATTACTCTTTATCACAGAGTTAACACATTATTAACGGAACGGCGAGTCACCGTTCCCCTTGTAACATTGACATGATCACTCTTTATCACAGAGGTAACAGAGTATTCACGGAACGGCGAGTCACCATCGCGCTTGTAAAAGTGACCAAACCACTGTTAAAATCGGCTCGCTTTGAATTAATTGTTTACGTGCTAATGCACAGCGAAAGCCAAAACAATCTTAAGCGTGGAAAAAAGGGGAGGCGGAAAGAAAGCTGATATCACTAGCGATATCTATGATGTTTCACCACGAAAGGAAACAAATTGTTTAGATATAGTGACACGATAACCGAAACTTTGATATCAGGAACAGTGATATTAGATCCCAAGCTTTGCTCGTACACGGCTGTCGGTGACATTGTTAGCAGTAAATTTAGAACTGTTACTTTTTGTCCCTGGTTAAACCGGTGGCAGTGATTTTACAGTAACGATGACAAAATAACGATGATGTGATTTCCAACCCATTTCTAGACAATCTACACTTGTTACTCAGGCAAAGTAAGATGACGTCGTTTAGTCAAAATAATAACTTGTTAAAAAACATGGAAGTTCGCATTCATGGTTCTCAGTGCTATATGCATAGTCGTATCAGAAAGGTACCACCACCCCGGAGTCACAGGGTACCCACCCAGGCGCGTCACAGAGTCCACATGACAAGGTCGACTACACTATGATATAAGCGACCGTCCAGGACAGATCAGCCATAGTGCGTCATGGGAGTATAATGGACAGAAGACGTGAGAAAAGGAATTATCCTCGGCTACAGCTCCAAGGGTGGAAGCATCTCAGAAACAGCAGACTTCGTGCGCTATTCGCGAGGTGCTGTAGTAAGGTTGTACCAAGAATGGACCGCTGGCACACCGAGTACTTCCCTACGTCATAAATGTACAGCCACCAAAGGCCATTCACCCGAGAAGAAAACATCGCCTGGTGAAGGACAATCGACGCGCAACAGTGCAGCTTTTTACCACGCAAATGAACGTTGGGGCACCCAGGTATGTGTTCCAGAGAACAATACAGCGAACCCTACGCATGGGTCTCCGGAGTCAACACTGCGTCAAGGCGGCCATATTAACTCAGGCCCATCGGCAACCACGCCTGCAGTGGAACTATAGTCATTTGACAATGGAAGAATGGAAAAAGACTATAGTCATTGAACAGTGAAGAGTGGATAAACAATGGAAGAGTGGGAAAAGGTTGCCTTCTCGGACGAATCCAGGTTCCTACTGCACAGAGGTGACGGGCGGTGACGCATATGACGTCATGACACACGAGAACCAACAATCAGACACGCTTGTTGGTCACTAAAAGGCCTGCGGTGGCAGTGTGCCTGTCTGGGGGATGTTTTCCTGGTATAACCTGGTACCCCTGGTACCACTGGATGGGTCCCTGAACGCCCATAGCTTCATGTCCATCCTCTCTGGCCACATGCATCCCTTCATTTTGAACGTATACCCTGATGGTGGCTGTGCATACCAATAGGACAATGAGCTGCGCCACGTCGCTAAGGGAGTGCGTGACTGTTTTCAAGAACACGACAGCGATGCCTCGGCTCTATCTTGGCCGGCGTAATCGCCAGACCTCAATCCCACAGAGCACCTGTGAGACTATTTGGATCTACAGGTTCCACGTGCTGACCCACAACCACATCCTCTCTAGGACCTCCGTGCTCAAGCTGCAGTCCGAATGGACACGTGTGCCTCGAACGACCTTCCAGGACCTCGTTGCTTCCATGCCACGCGTTCTCTCTGCTATCATCCGGGCCAAAGGTGGTTATTTCCATTATTAGGTAGGTGGTCTGTGACTTGCCTGCCCCGCAGGACGCACACGACATAAAGGCAGATAGCAGCGAGAACGAACGTCTGCGTAGCTCAGTTGGTAGAGCGACTTGTTCCGGAATAAATGGACTCGGGTTCGATTCTCGGCGTGGACGAAAAATGACGGAGAAATTTACTTCGTTATAATGGCGCCCGAACTTTCCGGCTGACCCGGCCATTCAAGATCTCGCAATGGTGGGATGTTCTTTCCACACCGCGAGAAAAGAAAAATAAGAGAATCCCTTCTCCAGCGTTTCGAAAAGTAAATGTGTGTGACGTTGCATTCCACACGCTAGATTGACTGGGAGTTCTCAAGTGCACGTTCTTCAGCGGATGGCTGCTTACGACGATTCATGGTCGCGGCTGACCCGTGGGCCATGCTCCCGGCCCTCTTTCGGGGGGGGATGTGACGTGCCTACCCCGTAGGACGCGCACGACATAAAGGCAGATAGCAGCGAGAACGAACGTCTGCGTAGCTCAGTTGGTGGAGCGACTTGTTTCGGAATAAATGGACTCGGGTTCGATTCCCGGGGTGGACCAAAAATGATGGAGAAATTTACTTCGTTATAGGTCATATTACTTATTCGACCGTGTATATTGAATAAAGAGTACATAGATAGGGTCGGTACATGGAAACGTTTTACTCTTTTTTTCTGGAGATAACACCATGAGCGCAGATTTAAATATACATAAAACACAATTTTTTAGCCAAATTTCTGCCACGCGCTTCAAGATATGGTGCACCACACAAGATACCTAGCCTCCCATCTGGCGCTGCAGTCGCATCTAATCTTTGCTTTGTGAGAGTAGGTATACACTTCATTTAAATATATGCTTTTGGTTTTCTCACGTTTAAATCATTCTGCTTCGCAGTAGCTTTTCATAATGACTTAATTTCCTGGGTTTGCCCATTTCTTCGGCTGTGGTTGCTCTTCCAGGAGTATTGAGATTCCCGTCTTAGTTGCGCAACACCAGAGCCTGCGTTCTGCGTTATGTTTCCCATCAGCAATTCAGGTAAACTAACAACAGATGCACACTGCCTTTGCTAACATGAGGGAACGACCGAGCAAGTTCAGAATTCGCACTTGTTTTTCTCGTCAAAGTTGATCAGTTTAGTTTTATTACTATCTCATCAAAGTCATTTTTTTTTAATTCCATAACTGTTCTCACATAAAATGTAATGGTTTTAATTATATTACTGTTTATTCTATTCTTGTTCTTAATACTATTGCAGAATCCGAGTGCTTATCTCCACCGGACGATATAAACAAACCAGACCATCAATTATTGGTGAACAGAGAGAAAGCAATGCTCAAATGTGTTAGTTCCACAAGTGAACTGAAGCCTTATTCCATATGTACAAATGCTCAGTGGAAAGTAATCGGAGAGAAAGACTGCAAAGGTAGATCATAAAATTAATTTTACCTAGTATCACATGATAAAAAAATGAGGTTTTAATAAGAGTTTTCTGCTGTAGAGGAAAGATTTTTAATCCATTGGCGATAAACCGCATTTGTGATGCATGTATAGCTGCAAGGTTGTCAATAGATGAACATATTTTTCCTCTATCAGTTTTCTCGGAGGAAGGTATGTGAATTTACCTCGAAAAAAGGAATCAACCTTACGTTGTTCTTTGTTAAAATATGGAGCTGCTTAAAAGCAGTTTGCTTATCTTTGATCTGAAATTTAGGAAACATAAAATATCTGGAAAACTCCAGCAATGTAATTGCATTTCAGTTCATTAAACATCGTGAATAACTTATATATCGGAGAGAATAATACGGGCGACGTGGAAACAGTAATTTATCGGTGACGCGTCTCCTCTCTCCGGAGTGAGTTACTCTAACCGACTGAGCTACACCGACGGAATGTATTGCCGCAGATTTGTCGCCTTGACACGTACTTCACCATTGTAATACGTCACAACGACGCTTACTTACTTGCACTAGCGCTCAAAAGCTAAGTAACAAATGCAAAAATCGGTACATCGTTCAAGATGATTAGCTAGAACTGACAACATTTAGATATTTTACGAAAATTGATTTCAAATTCCCGGGGGAAATGCGTCGAACACAAACATGAGAAAATGTCCCACAAATATTTAGTGATACGTTTGTTTCAAGTCTCAAAACGTCTGCAGAAGACCTGCTCCTTGACGTCCGAGAGCCACATACCAACTAGTGAGAACCATTGCCTGCTGCCAAACGCAAAGCACCGTGGAGCCTATACATCTTCCTGCATCCAAGGGAAGGTCTGTATTGCGACAATCGGTGCTAAGATGGCTTCACGGGAATAATATTTTTCAAGACAACCATTTTTTGGGCCTCTTTGACGTTCTCCCAGAAAATGCCCTGACTGAATTGGTCTCTGCGACATCGCCACTAACTTAGAGTCACTGTGTACCAAAATGATCTTCACCGATGAGTCCCGATTTATTCTTTAAACTGTTTCTCGGACACTCTTGGCATGGAGACAGCCTGAAACCAAAAATCACTACATTAACATCAGGAAAGGAATCCTGAACTCTAGTCAAAGAGGTGTTAATTTCGAGTCACGGGACTCAGAGTCACTGACCAAAGGTGTCACAAGCTATCAGTTATCAGCTAAGACACCAAGTTAATAATTACACCTTGGACACCAAGACACCTTTACACCTAAGAAATCTATATTACACACCTAATACACCAAGCTATGCGTTACACATTTGACACCTTTGACACCAAGACACCTTTACACTTAAGAAACATATTACACACCTAAGACACCAAGCTATCAATTACACTTTTGACACCAAGACTCCAAGCTATCAATTACACCTTTGACACCAAGACTCCAAGCTATCAATTACACCTTTGACACCAAGACACATTTACACTTAATAAGCCTATATTACAGACCTAAGACACCTATAATTACAAATGAGACACCTATTATTACACCTAAGACACCTTTGACACCAAGAGACCTATTATTACACTTAAGACACATTTGACACCTATGACACCAAGAGACCTATTATTACACTTAAGACACATTTGACACCTATGACACCAAGACATCTATTATTACACCGAAGACACCTTCGACACCAATCAACCTAATATTACACCTGAGACACAATTTGACACCAAAACACTTATTACTACACCTAAAGCACCTTTGACACAAGACACCTTTGACAATAGACACCTTTGACACAAGACATCTTTGACAGCAAGACACCTATGACACCAAGACACCTTTGACACAAGACATCTTTGACAGCAAGACACCTATGACACCAAGACACCTTTGACACCAAGACAGCAATTATGACAATTAAGACATCTTTGACACCAAGGTACCTATTATTGCACCTAAGACACCTTTGATACCAAGCTATCAATTACAAGTTATCAATTTTTACTTACCAATTACAAGTTAAGGTGTCAGAAGTGTCACAGCCTATCAATTTACAGGACTCAGAGTCACTGTACCGAAGTGATCTTCACCGATGAGTCCCGATTTATTCTTTAAACTGCTTTTCGGAAACTATTGCCATGGAGACAGTCTGAAACCAAAAATCACTACATTAAGATCAGGAAAAATATATGTATATACAGTATTTTACAGTGGTTTGCACGAAAAGCATCAGCTATAGTCAGTAGATTTTGTTTGACAACAGAAAAACTTTTAGTTCACCGTCACCGACAGAGGCAGATAACGGCTTAAGAACTTTGCAAATACAGCAAATGAACGGAAATACATACGTTGATGACACTATCATATTTGGTGAAACTATCAGAACAGTACTTGTTCAACATGTCCTTCACCACAAGGTGTTATATCACTCAAATTCGTGACAACTCCAGTGACCACCGAATGCAGCATGTCCAGTTGAATGCAATATACTTAGCAGTTGAACGCTTCCTTAATTTCTGCAAGTGTGGAAGGTTTAGTCTGGTAGACTAGACTTTGTGCTTTAGACACTCTTAACCAGAAATCCACGTATATCAAAATTGAAGATCGAGGTGACCAGAGGATGCTGTATTGCCTGCTGATTAGTCTTTCTGAAGTTCTTTACTTGAGATGCGACCTAAGCTGGCGCTACATCATGCATGAACGGGACAGTGTGCAGCATAGTTTGGGCTTGCAAACATGTTTGCACGCAAGTTTTAAGTAGTGTTCGGCATTTACTGAGCAATTCTTCCAGCCGTTTCTGGGGTGCAGTTCTTCAATGGAAAAAGACTCAAGAATGATGGATGCAGTGAATACAATCCACACCGTAATTCGTAGTGAATGAAGTGGTTTCTCTGCGTAGCATGTGGATTATCTAGTGCCCATATTCGGCAATTATGCTTGTTGACAGACCCATGTAAAGAAAAATGAGCTTGGTCTCTCCATAATACATTTATCAATCCCTGGGGATCATCAATGTTATTTGCCAGAGAACTATAACGAAGTAAATTTCTCCGTCATTTCTGTCCACGCCAGGATTCGAACCCGGATCCCCTCATTCCGGAATAAGTCACTGTACCAATTGAGCTACGCGGACGTTTTATTCTGATTCCTATCTGCCTTTATGTCGTGTGCGTCCTTCTGGCAGGTACGTCACATCTCCTGGTACGTTACATCATCTCCCCCTTATTTTTTTTTTTTTTTTCGAAGTGCTGGAGAAGGGATTCTCTTATTTTTCCTATCTCGCGGTGTGGAAATAACATCACACCAATGCGAGATTTTGAACGGTTGGGTCATCCGGATAGTTCGGGCGCCATTATAACGAAGTAAATTTCTCCGTCATTTCTGTCCACGCCAGGATTTGAACCCGGATCCCCTCATTCCGGAATAAGTCACTCTACCAATTGAGCTACGCGGACGTTTTATTCTGATTCCTATCTGCCTTTATGTCGTGTGCGTCCTTCTGGCAGGTACGTCACATCTCCTGGTACGTTACAGAACATTCGGCAAATTTCTCACACTGTGTGGTATAAGATAAAGTTTACATGGGAACAGCTCGGTACGGTAAGAGGATCGGCTGCACCAAAATGCCCATTCTCATTCCCTTTCCCACATTGTTAACACCATCCAGAAATGAACCTTGGAGCATCTTCAGCATAACCCTGACCTTCTATTGCATTATTACTTGTTTAGTCCTCTTGAAAAGGCCTTATCAGGTTGTCGATTTCTCTAGGACCACGAAGCGAAAGAAAAGCTTTATAAGTGGCTCGTCCTCCAGCAAAAGGATTTTATTTTCTCTTAAGAAATACAGAAGCCGATGCAAAGATGGACTTAATGTCTCGAGACGTAAAGGAACTATGTAAATGAATGATGTCGTTATAAGTGCTCAAGTGTTGTTTAATATACACTGGTGTCCAAACTTAACGTGATAAACACAAAATCATGAACATCCACATGACAGAGTAAATGAATTTTATTACGAATATACATATATCGACATAACAGAAAAGAAATACCATCACTGCATGAGGAAGAAGCACACGTATGACAGCATGGCAGTCCAAAACTGATGCAACAAGTGGCATGGATTTCAAGAGGACTTGTGATTTCATCGAACAGTGACTGGTACAGCTTGCACAATTAGACCTCATACTGTTTACAAGGCTATGAATGAGAGTTCACTTCTCCAACAGGGTACGTCGGAATCCCCGCAGGGTTCTGGGAAATTTCGCAGGGTAGCAATTTCTCTTCCCAGGTTGTAAGATCTTGGGACCTGAACTCAAGACATGCTCCATTGAGTTCAGGTCCGAAGATCTTGCGGGAAACTCTATGCTTTGAATATCCTCACTCATCAGGTATTTGTCAACTAGCAGATACCTTTAGGGTTGGGCTTTATCCTCTGTAAGAAAGGAACTGAGGGTGAACAGGTTCTCTGAAAAGCTGAACATAGGTTCCTAGGGTATAATCGCTGTAGCATGCAGTATTCAGGATGTATCATGAAAACCCATCCATGATTGGACATACATGAAACATGATGCCAGCCCAAACCATGGGTCCTCCACATTCAGGGTGTATTCTGGAAACTCGTGCAGGGGAGAGCATCCATACAACATGATACTAACCCACACCATGGGTTTTCCACATTCAGTGTGTATTCTGAAAACATGTACACGGGCGAGCATTCATACAACATGATACTAGCCGACACCATAGGTTCTCCACATTCAGTGTGTACCCTGGAAACACGTGCAGGGGCGAGCATCCATATAACATGATACTAACCCACACCATGGGTTCTCCACATTCAGTGTGTATTCTGAAAACACGTGCAGGGGCGAGCATCGATACTGCATGATACTGGCCCACACCATGGCTTCTCCACATTCAGTGTGTGTCCTGCAAACACGTGCAGGGGCTAGTATCCATACAACATGATACCAGCCCACACCACGGGTTCTCCACTTTCTGGGTGTATCCTGCAAACACGTGCAGGGGCGAGCATCTATACAGCATGATACCATCCCAAACCATGCGTCCTCCAGCAACATAGTTGTCGATTTCTGTAACAATTGAGGGAGGATTTCGTCTTCCTTCCTCTCTCCAAACGCACACACGTCGAAAATTCGTTTTAGGTAGCACCACGACGCTCACTGAAGAGAGCACAGTCCTATTGATCCTGTGGTGATGTTGTCAGGCCCAGTTTAGACTGTCTTTTCTATGCGATGCGGCTAGTAGGATACAAGCCATTCACATTTCTTGCATACACACCTCTCTTGTCGAGTCTTCTGTAAACTGTTTGACTCGGTATTGCGGTTCCCATAGCAGAGGAGAGCTCCTGTAAGAGTTGTTTGGCCGTCGAATTCCTATGACAACGAACTGTTAAAGGAAATACCGGTTGTCTTTATTTGTTGGGGCTCCTGAACGTCCTTGTCCGTCCTTGTCCTGTCCTTCTAATTATTGTTACGTTTTCCTGGAACTGTCTCCAGAGATTGGAGACCACTTGCCTCGACACATTCAACCCTCTTGCTATCTCAGCTTTTTATTGCTCTGCTTCCCATCTACTGACCGCTCTCCGCTGTAAATAACCTTACAATGGTGCTGAGCCATTCTTCGACTAATTGTCCAACTCAATCTTCAATTGCCGCACCGCTCTCAAAACAACGTTCATCATGATCGAGTGCCTGCCAGATCAATGACGTGCGGTCGTCATTTACATATTTCCACTGAAGCTAGAACACTTGTTGCTTAGATAAGTCGACTTAGCGTATACCATTGCATATACCTTTGAAAAATCTTCACAATCGGCCGTGTCGTTTCGGACATATTCTCGAATTTGTGTTTGGCACTGTAATTTTGGACATCAGTGTACTTTAAGAATGCTTTGCGAATAATATTGTATCCATCTCCGTAAATGTATCCATTGGGAGTTGAATACTGTCTTTTCAACGGGTATTCAAGCGTTTTGCACGCAACGAAATGCGCGATTCTTCAGAGGTCGGCAGACGTTTCCAAGAAAATGTTTTATTTACAAGGGAAGGCCGCAATTTGGCTTCCGCGGATCCAACTGAGATTGTGTTATATTATTCTCCGTAAAAATACGGAATAACATGGAATTCGTCCAATCTTGGTCTTGGTGTAGGCATTTGACCATTGTGTAAGGTTTAGTTCTGACGTGCAGTCGAACGAGGCAAAGAAGTATTATGGAAGAAAACTTGTCTGCTCGTCGTGATATTCTTTCGTTTCGTTATGACGATTTTTAGACATTTGTCTAAATTACCCAGAATGCTTCAGCTAAGCTCACTGTGGTAGGACATGCTAATTTCGGTAACATTTCAAACAGCTGCGCCGGGTTTTTTTTTTTTTTTTTTTTTTGCTAACGCCATCTGCATTTGCGTTAACTTAATGTTGTATTGTACCTTGATATCTCTGAATTCAAGAGGTTTGCGATATGAACCAAAATGCATAGTTTCCTCTTTTTCATACGGAGAAACATATAACGTAATCTCAGTTAGATACACGACAGCCAAATTGTATTCTTTTTCTGTTAGAAAAGAAATTTTGTATTCTGTACTTCTCGGAAACTCATTTAGCTCGTTAACCCTAACTGGAACAACTTGGATTTTTGTGGTCGAAACTCACCCAAAGTACAATCAAAATGCAAAAAACAAAACAAATGGGTAATTACTAATTAAACCAAAAGTTATCTTAAACTTTGCATTTAGATTTTCAGTTTTTAAATGTGTGATTATTGCTTGTATACTTTTTTTAGCAAAGAAATCTCTGAACAGGAATGAAACGACCAGCTGGTTTGGAACAATCTGTAAGTACATCTAGAATAGCTTTCTTCCATACCTCCTTATATGAAAATAGACGTGTATTTGCATAACCATATGCGCAAGCGCGTGTTGTATACAAAGAGTAGTGGTGGACCAGCTGTCAGACTGCAATGGAAGCGACTGTGACTCACGGAGTTGAACTGGCGAATTTTGAAAGGGGAATGTGGTTAGAAGTCACCTGACTGAGAAATTAGGGCGCGGTATCATCGCTCTTCTGGAATTGCCAAGTTCCACTGTCTATGGTTTTTTCATCGAGAGAATGCAGATGGTGCAACTGTAACGATTAGCGAGTGGTGACAACGGTCGCAGCCACATAGGCAGTCACATTAGATATCGCCAAATGTTATTGGCAGATAGCATTAGGTTAACAAGCACGAACGTTGGCATGTTTTGCCACAACATTTGGAAATTTCCAATCTTTTGATAGCCTTTTCCACTACGTAATGCACTCTTTTAATTTACCAAGATGGTGGTATAGTTATTGCAAGGTTGTGACAATTTTTCTGTTTCACATTTAGATTACATTTAAGATTTTTCTAATTATTGAGAGGAATATTTTTAACTCGCATGTCCTTAGTCAGATACGAGCTAATCTTAACATTAAGGTGGATGTCAAGTAATTTTGCTTCCTATACTTCCAATGGAAAAACTTCTGTACACATTTTCTTCACAATTAATGCGTTCCCAAGGATGAAATTTTGAACATCGATTAAAATAGCTTCAATTTATAACTTGGAATACTTAATTTGTTCTAAAACATAACCATAATTATGCAATCCAACATTTGTTTGTCTACTGGAGTCATCAAAGTACAGGTCGCGCCATCTTTTTTTTAGTTTCAACACCACCAAAGGAAAAGTTATTGGTTTTTAATATAATTATGGTTATGTTTTAGAAAATATTAGGTATTCCAAGTTATAATATGAAGTTATTTTAATCGATGTTCAAATTTTCATCCTAGGGAACACACTAATTGTGAAGGAAATGTGTACAAAAGTTTTTCCATTGGAAGTATAGGAAGCAAAATTAACGTTTACCGTAAGCCATTAAAATGCAAATTTGCTCCAAAGCATGTGAAGTACTTAAGGCAACCTGTGAGGTCATCTCTAGCAGGTTGTGTCAAAGTGAAATCAGTCAAAGATTTTCCAACTACGAAAACTGAAATTAGGGCCCTCTTGGGCTTAAATTTTTAACAGCATCATTACATTCTATTATTTTCAGTGATTGATCTTCCGTTGACCGAACCCGGTTAATTGGGGCTATCGGGTAATCGGAGCAGCCGTTTATAAGGGACAAACCGTAAAGGACTTCCCAAATAAAGTCTTTGGTATAAAACTTCGCATAACTGGGGCAACCACTAAAGTGGGGCCAAAGTGTTCTATCCCCGATATGTGTCAATTAACCGGAATCTACTGTGCTGAGAAAAAGACTCAACAGGATTACAGTGCAGCACCATTTTCACCCGGATTCAATGTACAGTGTGTTTTCACACATTACTTCTGTCACCAGTGTGGGATAAGGCGGCGAGTTGCGCGGCCATACCTGTTCCTTTGATTCAAACCACGCTGGATAACCTTCGCTCACCTCTAGCAACGATGAGCCGTGTTCGGCCCTCGCCTTGCCGGCGATTCGTGAGTTTTCCTTCTCGGACCACTTTTTGAAGATACTAACCACGGCTGACCATGAGTTCTCCACAATCCTCGCCATCTCGGAATCTTGGAAACACACTGACCCAGTCATCTGACCATCACAATTTGGCCTTTGCCAAACTCGCTTAAGTCCGATGCCTTTCCCATCTGAAGAACAAGAATAACACTGATTAACAGAGCTCAGTATCAGACAGTATTTACACCGTTTCATGACCTTCACATACGTCGTCGTTTACCTGCAGTTGCTTCGATTTGCATAAAGACGCGCTAGTCATAATGTTTTAGCCCTTCCTTGTATATCACTTATCCTGTTTATTGCATTATGCGTTTATCGAATTGGTTATTATGGATTCCATACGTCCTGCAAGATATGCTATTATGGATCTAGCAGTACATAAACGGAAAAAGAGCCTCTTGTGACGTATATTCTAATTTAACTTCCATTTTTAGTTCCTTTTCCTATGTAAATTTGAGTTTGTTCTCTTTTGTACTTTCCAAACTTAACGTGATATCTTCTCTCTTACATGAATGAGGTTGAGGTTAGAGAGAGAGAGAGTGACATATATATGCAATAAGAACATTAGAAAGAAAGGACGATACAGCAGTTGTTTAGTGTATAAGTGTGTGTGGTGATGTTCAATTGTTAAGCTAGATTATGCGATAGATAATTAAGGTATTATATGTAAAGTGTAAAACTCTCAGTGCTATACAGGGTGTCCGAAAATTATTGGACACATTGCAAAATTATATAAAACAAAACACTAAACACATAGAAAGAAACTGACTGTACTAACTTACAATCTAACTACACAAGTTAATAAATTTCGATGTGAGATCCTTTGGTGGTTCGTAGCACGTCCAAGCCATACTCGATTTCATGCCATGTATTGGCAAGCATCTTAGGAGTTATGAAATTAATAGCATCTGTAATACGCTGCTTCAGTTCCTGCAAATCAGTACAAGGCGTCTGATAGACACGATCTTTCACATAACCCCACATGAAATAATCCAATGGAGTTAGTTCTGGAGAGCGAGAATGTCCCGGAATAAAACCACCACGCCCAATCCATCTTTTGGGGAAATGCTCATTTAAGCATTTACGTGCAGACGTTGACAAATGCGGAGGTGCGCCGTCTTGTTGGGAAACGACGTTGTCATAACTTTTGATCTGGGGTATAGCGAAATTTCCTAGAATATCCAAGTAAATGTCACCATTTATGGTTTTTTCGCAGAAGAAGAAAAGGCCAATCACTTTTCTTTTTGATCTTTTTAATAGGGCGCAACACACATTAACTTTTGGAGAATCTCGTTCCAGTTCAGTAGCAGCATAAGATGGTTCACTGCCGCATATCCTACAGTTGTGACGATTCACAATACCTGATACATGAAATGTGGTTTCATCACTAAAAATTACAGTACTGAGAAATTTTTCGTCGTTTTCCACTCGATGCAGCATATCCACAGCGAAGTCGTATCGCAGAGTTTACGTGCATCTTTTGTACTATTTGAATTTTATAAGCATGAAGCTTTAATTTCTTGTACAAGATATTGTGAACTGTCGATTTCGGAATGCACAGTTCTCTGCTTGCTTTACGAATGGATTTCCTGGGGTTTCGTCGGAAACTTTCATTAACTTGGTCAACCGTCTCACCGCTGACGCTAGGCCTACCGGCTCCTCCACGATGTTCCACATTGCCAGTTTCTTTAAACCATTTTATCCACCGCTTAATTGCATTCGTTTACGGAGGATTATAACCATTCTCTAAACGGCACTGTATTTTAACTTTAATGACAGACTTTACTTCCGCAAGCCATAACACGCACACCGCCTTCTGCTGTACGGATGACATAACTACTGATTGCGCATTTCTCATACATTCCTCATCAGGCCACACCTAGCGCCATCTATAGGATTCTGGGAATAACAATTCTGCAAAACAAAAATATAGAAACCGTGTTAGTAATACGTGACATAGAAAAACAGACAGTGCTCATAGTTTTTTTTTGTACATAATTTTGTAATGTCTCCAATAATTCTCGGACACTCTGTATGTTGGATTTCATCAATCGTTGTTGGACCAATAAAAGGTAATCGCACGTTTGGCTTCTGTATATGTTTCGTATGGCGGTAAAAGCTTAATTTGAACTATCCCGTGCAACTATTGCATTGTATTCTCATTTAGTTCAACATTTCCTTAGTCATGGTTTTAGACATAGCGTAACACCAATCTTTCTCACGAAAAAGAGTTACGTTACATTCTATAAATTTTAAACGACGCGATGTGCTGGTTAAAGGTCATTTGGTTCTGGACGTGCATTTAATCTGGGTGAGTCAATCATGCGAAAGAAGAAGAAAAATGCTAAAAAATGTGTTCTGTTGTCGTTCATTTTATACCGCTGTCTACCAAGTAACCATGAATACTAGAAACTCACTAATAAAAACGATGAAAAAATTCTATTGCTATATATGAAAACGTAGCGAATACCTTAGTAACCAAGAACTTAAGTTCAAATCTATAAGAGATTCATAAGCGTATTTCACAAAAAGAAAGCGTTTCTGAACTTGAGCTATTTCCCAGATGTAAAAGAGGAGTTTGGATAATTTTATTGGACTAAAAAAATTTTATTTGATAATTACCGGAGAAATTACAAATGCAAATCATGAAGATGTAACCAAGTACCATTTAGAATTGAAAGCATTAATCAAAGGACATTGATACTAAGTGTTCAATGCAGATGAAATATTTCTGGCAATCTGTTCTTGCTTTTAAAATGTTATTAGTGGTCATGACCACGCTAATGCTTACCCTAATCAGCCATACTACACCAGTAAATCACATGAACTTTCAAAGCATATTACCTGCGCAGGCACATACCCCAGCTCCTTAAAGACACATAAGAGTTTGATAAGCCAGCAAGTTACCGTATAATCCTAGAGTGTTGGGAACGATACAATATCAAAGGTGCTATTAATAATATTCAAACATCGTGGGATGAAATCAAAACATAGGCATTGAATGTATCATGGAAAACTTTATGAAAAGACATCTCTTGATGACCTGAAAGGTTTCCTTAATTTCCAAGCGACAGTGCGTAACTTTGTAGAAACTGGACCGAAGGGGTGTTGAGACAGCTTCTCTGATCAGGAAGAGGATGATGCGATGGAGATTACTGACGCACGTGAAATTATTGTTGATGGTCTGATAGACATGACCCAGCAACAAAAGAAAGAGAAAAATAACATGAGAAGAGTGAAGTCCTCAAAGTGAAAGATTTGAGTTTGAACAAATAGCAATCATTATTTCCAAAGCAGCTGGATAACATTTCACAACACTCTTTAGATGAAAACCCCAGTTTTCAGAGAAGCCTGCAGCTTAAGTGCCGTCTTAAAAAAAACCCTTGCACCTTACAAGGAAATCTATACTCAAAAACAAAAACTAACGAGAGAGACGGGTATGGAGCAATATCTTAGGCCACAGTCTGCTGCTCCTGTTAGACCTATTCTCGACCTGTATCATTAAAACCAATCATCCTTCATGGAGGTGAACTTGGGTAGTCTTCAACAACTTCACTTTTGCCAATGATGATGTCTGCTGCTAACTGTACCACAGAGAGTTATTCCATTGATATGGCCTTGCCTGGTTGGCATGATTCTAACGCAGATGGCTATGCATCTGGCCCTTCCGATATGCAAACATTTACCTCTACAACCATAGTCTCATCTCCTTGAGCCAGTTCTAGGTTGTCTAGAAATATAAGGACATGATATTAGAGAGATGAGACTCCATTTGTTACGTCACTCTCATGTTAAAAGAACTGATACGTCGGTATCATATTTGACGTCACACACGACAACGTTGGAAACCAATCGGAAGCCCTGATTTCCGAGTGACGTCACTAAAAGGGAGAATTCATCTCCCTAATGTCATGGCGTTGTGCTTTTTAGGCGGCCTTGGCTAGACTAAATGCGTATCTTGGCCGATGTTGAAATAATTAAAAAAAAACATTGTCTCTGTCCATGTTTGCGTTCATATTTCTGATGTATTAATATGATTTCAACGTGGTTAAAATCCACTTGAGACATTAAATTTTCCGTTGTTATATGCAACGACTTTTCTACGCTTTCCAACCGTAGGTTGAAGAAGCGTATATGCTCCAGCTTTTTGTCCGTCTGTCTGTTCGCACGATAACTCGCGTAAAAATGGGTCGATTTCGATGAAATGTTATTATGTTATAGGGAGACACCTGGGGACGAACCCTTCTGAAAATGGGCGAAATGGGGTCAAAGGTCAAGACATAGGATCGGAATCCATTCCATTGCCCCTATGCGTCGTAATCTGACAGAAAATGCTTTGATTGAGACAAAACTTTATCATGTTGTTTCGGAAGTACATTTAACCGGTTCTGTTGAATATCATCGAAATAGGATCGAAGGTCAGGACACAGGGGCGAGATTTATTCCACAGACAGATCAAAGTTTCCGGATTTTACTACGTGATCATGTTAAGTCCTAACATTTACCATGATCCACTGGTTAAACACCAACATAAGACGAAATTGATTTTAGATGATTTTTCCAACAGTGGTAAAATATAGATTTGACATGTTAGAATGCCGTTCTTGCTTATGGATCAGACATGGATTTTAACAAAAAAGAAATACATATACTCTAGACATCTCGAAGAAGCATGAAGAATCGCATGCTTCGTGTAACCAACAAAGGTCGGAAAAGAAACCCATGGATCAGGAAGATGACAAGAATAGATGACATGATGATCAAATTAAAGACTCTCAGGTTACAGTGGGCTAAACATATTGCTGGAAGAACTTACCACTATTGGACCCAAAATGACAAGAATACATGGCATGATGATCAAAATAAACACTCTCAGGTGGCAGAGGGCTAGACATATTGCTTGAAGAACTTACTAGCAATGGACACAAAGTGACAAGAATAGGTGGCATGATGATCAAAGTAAAGACTCTCAGGTGGCAGAGGGCTAAACATACTACTTGAAGAACTTACGATCATTGGACACGAAATGACTAAAATAGATAGCATGATGATCAAAGTAAAGACTCTTAGGTGACGGAGGGCTGGACATATTGCTGGAAGAACTTACCACAATTAGGTACAAAATGACATGAATAGATGGCATGATGATCAAATTAACACATTTAGGTGGCAGAGGGCTGCACATATTGCTGGAAGAACTTATCAAAATTGGACTCAAAATGACACGAATAGATGGGATGATGATCAAAGTAAAGACTCTCAGGTGGTGGAGAGCTGGACATATTGCCTCAAGAGCTTACCGGAATTGGGTAACTGAAATACTGGACTGGATTCCAAGGTACAGGAAAAGACCCTGAAGGAAATGACGTGGCAGATCAGTAGATAAAATTCTAAATTATGCCAAAGTCACCTGGAAAAGGCTTCTGCAAGACACAGATTCGTTCATCCAGCAGTGGATTCAAAATGATGATGATATGCGTTAAATTCTATGCGTTCGTAAATACACACACGCGATGAACAGCAGAGTTCCACTGATCCCAATTCTGAGCGATGAGTCGGAATCACCTCAAGATTCTTTCATGTTTTTGCTATGTGATTTGTTGGTCAATAGAAAGTGACATTTTGTTATTTCGGTGAACTAATTTCGCATAAACAATTGCTACTAACTAAAAACATGTAGCACAAAAATCAGTGGGGCATGCAGGTGCTGTTAAAGACGAGACTTTAAGAATACATCCAGTAAGAAGCGGACGAGATCAGGGAAACCCATGACTCATTTCCATGAAGAATTAGGAAGCTAAGGAAAGTAATGTTATGATGAACCAGAATAACATACGAAAAAAGGCAAAATATTCGAATTCATTCTCAATATGTGTTTTCGGTATCTAGATGGACGAGGTATGGTCGGCTTGTTTGTTTTGTCGCAAAACCTCCCCCCTCGTCTCCTCACAAAAGATAAGCAAAAGCAAATAAAGACAAGTTTCGCATTCTACACACACCGGCTACTGAACTATAAACCTTTACGTGAACGTTACTTACCAGCGTATATGCTAAATAAGTGGTCACGCACATCACCCCTCTGACCTAGACAATTTTGTAAGACTGCTGCTCATCAGAGGCCGTCTGTAATGTTGATCTCAATGAGAAAGACAAAGTTTCTTTCGGAGTTCGTTAAAGGGCTCATTGTGGGGACTAATGTGGCTCGTGCGAAGAATTTGAAGAGCTGACTGGTTTCTCAAAAGGTGAAATACACCGGGTCTTTAATCAGGGGAAAACATAATTCTCATTGCTTGTCTAAAAGGCGTAACTGTGACGAGACGACAATCTGTCAGGGACGTCATTGCCGTCGTCTAAAAGTATCTGTACGGAAAAAGTATCTGTCGTGTGTGTAGCAATCGATCGAATAATTCACTGAAGGTTGTTCCTGACCCATATCTCTGTAAACCATGCACAGGAAGTTGGAAAGGATCAGTATTGGCAGTCGCATGCATATAGAGAAACTACTGATTTCTGCCAAGAACCTGAAAGTTCGTCAACAGTGGTATCAGGAACACCGTGATTGGACACTGAAAGACAGAAACAAAAAGTCACGTGGTCCTACGAGTCGCAGTACACTTTGTTCTTTACCGCTAGTAGGAAGATAGTTTCACGGGAGCCGCATTAAAAAATGGATCCAGCTGGCCTTGTAAACAAAACTCAAAAATACTGGATGTCGTGTCATGTCGTGGGGAACGTGGTGTTGGCACGGAACGTGTATCCTGAAATTTTTGAAATGTCAGATGTCCTTCGAAGATTATCTGAAATATTGTAGCCCATCAAGTCCATCCAACAATGTTGACCTTTTATCCGGACGATTGCTACATGGACCACAATGCTACTGTCCATCGGGAAAGATGTGTTCAGCGACCATGAAATCGAATTCCACCATCTTTCATGGCCATCACAAAGACCGGAGCTGAACTCCATTGGAAATGTGTGGGGCATGTCAGAAAAACAGATCCGGGAGCAAAGTCCTCATCCATTAAATCTGAATTGTTAAAGGACTATCTGGTGAATGACTGGTATGCTGTAGACATAGATGCATTTCAAAACCATGTGGAATAAATGCCAAACACCATACGTGCTGTTATTCGGGCTAGAAGACTCTCTTTTGAACGCTTGGTATGCTATAGACGTAGATGCACTCCAACACCTTGTGTAATCTATGCTAAACTGCATACGTGCTGTTATTCAGGCTAAAGGAGGTCCAACCCAGTAATGAATAAAAGCTTCTAATTAAAATGCCGGTGTGTGTAAGAACACGTGATAAACTAAAAGGACCATCCGTATGACATTTCCCTCAGGAGAAGTTGGCGAAGGTTCTGTGACTACTCAATCCTGCTGGATGGCAAAATATTTCCTGCAACGCCAATTTCTTTCATTGTCGACAGCAACCATCAGAAACTCCACATCATGACCCAAAACGCATTAGTGAGTATTTGTTTCCAATACTTAATAACCTATGTGTTTTCATTTTCGTTCATTTTTGCACGTTTTTTCATCGTCTGGAAACAATGCTTAGCGTTTTTCTTATGTCTAAAATTAATATATCTCTTTCTTTCCAGTGATCATTGCAATTGTGGCAGTAGCTTGTCTGGTGATAGTGCTCTTTGTGATCGTCGGATTTTTGTGTCACAAAAAGTAAGTACACTTCCTGGGAAAAATTATGTGGTTTATTAAGCAAGAGAGCTAGGTTTAGGTCTGAGCTCGTTAATTACAAACCTTTTAGTAAAAAGTTTCACAGTAAGTGATGCTTAGGTTTCTGGAATGCATGTCTATAAAAAGATCTGCAAATGCTTCCTCTGCCTATAGTAATACATAATTTTTTCCTAACCAGGAAATTCCGGTTACTTTTGAAAGCGTACCATAATGCAAGGGATGCAAGCCTTTATTGTGGGTGGATATGTCACAGAACATTTTGAACAGGTCGATCAATTTCTCCGCATTTATAAGTTTATTTTCTCTGATGCTAAATAATTCTGGGCATTAAAGTCTAATGTAACACTTATTATGACTCCATTTTACACAAAGCAACATCCTTTCCGAGTATATCTTTAAATACATTAAATTTTTTTTTCATCCATTTTGAATATTCCTTACGAAAAAACTGGCATGCCAGTTGGAGCAAGTTAAATGTTATTAATCCCATGATAACATATCTCTACAAATCGATTTTTTTCTACAATCTAATTTCTACTGGTGGATAGAAGGTGACATTTTCTTCACAAGGTATTCAAGTGCCTTCTGACTTTCCAGGCGCAAATGTTTTCGGTACAAATATGCCTTCATTTGTCAATACGCCTGCGCTTTAGAAAATCATAGCATTTTTCCAAAATTAACCGATTATTGTAACCACGACAATAATCGCGCATGCGCTTCCCAACGTTTCTGAGGCGAAACGTTGCATGAAAATGCTACATCAGTCTTGTTTTCGTATTTCGAGCTTTAATTTTTAACAGTAGGGTATATCATCATTGCTGCAATTATCTTTCCAGATTTCCAGTTGTGTTGTGCACTCATCCTGTACAACCCATACAAGGTCGTTATCAGAATAATATGACAACCTACCCAATAATGGCAATAACCATCCCCGGCTCGGATGACTACGGCGAGACGGCGTGGCATGAACGCAATCAGGTCCTGGAAGGTTACCCTACACTCATGTACCCATTTGGACTGCATCAGAGCAGGGAGCTCCAGGATATGATATGGTTGTGGGTCGGCACATCGAACTCGTCAATCCAAATAGTCCCACAAGTGCTCTATGGGTTTGAGGTCGGGCGATTTCGCCCGCCAAGGGAGAACGGAGACATTGCAGTCGTGTTCCTGGAACCAGTCACGCACCCCTTAGCTACGTGGCACAGCGCATTGTCCTGTTTGTAGACACCATCACCAACAAGGTAAACGTCAAACATGAGGGAATGCATGTGGTCAGCGAGGATAGATAGGTAGCCATTGTCGTTCAGAGATCCATCCAGTGGTATCAGGTCATACCAGGAACACATTCTCCAGACAGGCACACTACCACTGCCGGTCTATATTTGACCGACAAGGGTGTCCGGTTGTTGGTTCTCGTGTGTCTGACGCCGTATCCGCCACCGCCCGTCACTTCTGTGAAGTAGAAACCTCTATTCATCGAAGAAAAAAACTTCTTTCCACTCTTCCACTATACAATGACGGTAGTCCCATGCAAACTGCTGGCGTCTTTGCCGATGGACCTGGGTTAACATGGGCACCTTGAGGCAGCGTCGACTCCAGAGACCCATGCGTAACAGGGTTTGCTCTAATGTTATCGGGGACACGTACCCGAGTGCCCCAGCGTTCATTTGCCTGGTCAATTGCGGCACTGTTGTGCGTTGATTGCCCTTCATTAGTCGACGGAGGTGACGTTTTCCTCTAGGGTCGATGGCCTTTGAGGCTACACAGTTATAACGTCAGAAGGTACTCGGTTTGCCAGCGGTACATTCTCGGTACACCCTTGCTGCAACATCTAGCAAACAGCCCACAAAGTCTGCTGTTTCTACGATGCTTCTACCCTTGGCACGGTAGTCAATGATCATTCCTTTTTGAACGTCCGTCAAATCACTACGTCTACCCATTGTTCTGACGTTACGCATTATTGTACATCTGTTCTACCCGGACGCTTATATTTCCGTTTGGTCAACCTTGTCACATGCAGTCTGTGACGCTCCAGAGCGTCACAGACAGCATGTGACATAGTGACGCTCTGGAGCGTCAACTTGTCACAGTCTGACGCTCCAGAGCGTCATATTCTGACACGACCATGTTTACTGTATCCTCGCCAATGGCATTCCCGTAATTCCTCAGAAATTTAATCACTTATCTCCAACCTACTTGTCTACCTCTGTGGTAAATGTCGTCAGGTTCTGTGCATTCCTTAATGGTGTGAAAATTTCCATGTCGAGCAGCATAACTTCTTTCATCGACTTTCAATTTTTTTCTTTTCTAGTTTGGCACAGGTGTTTCATTAACTATAAAGCAGAAGAGGGTGCTGTTATTTTTCCTTTAGGATTTTTCAATGTAGTGCAATGTGACCCTGGGTAAAAGTTCCAACCATCAGAGTTAAATTTTCAGATGCTCACACTTCAATTTATTGAGAATAAAAATTCCATGGATGGAATTTTTGCCATTGTGAGAACTGCGAAACTCAGGATCTATGGATAGGAATACACCAATTAATTCCGAGTTTGGAGGAGTTGATGATAGGAAAAAAAACCAATTAATACTTTTCCAGCTTTATTTGTTCGACGGAAGTTCGAAGTGGTTTGAGTGGGATTAATGCCGCTGTTAATAAGCGTAGTAATTTTGTCGCAAATTTGGGAATTCAAGTCGCCCGTGGAATTTGTTATTCCCCTCGTAGTATAGATATAAACAAATTAATATTTTTTTTATTTACTGCGTGGGCTTCAATTTGTTTGTAAAGTATCTCTGCTGTACGGTTAGAAATTTTGCAAATGAAAGAAACAAAACACTTTTTAAAATAAGTACATGGTTTGTTACTGTAAAATACATTATTGCTTGTGGAAACTGCAGCACCAAGAAAGAATCGCGCTATTCAACTAAAATTTATATCACAGATTCATGTGACAGTAGATAACTTATTACATTAGTTGAACTACACAAGATATTTTTCGCTTCAAAACTCAGTATCGTGTGAAGCCAACTCGAGCAAGAATAACAGCTTCTACACAGCGCGGTATTGAATGGAAGAGGTGTTTTACATCGTCCAGGGGAATAGCCTGGCAGACTGCTTCTATGCAAGAACAGAGTTCATTTGTTGTGATTAGCGGACCAGTAGCTTAGCTGACATATCCGATAGCGGACATATCTGGCGAACGTTCAAGCCAGGGAAAAAGCGGTATCTCCGTTCTTGAAAGAAGTATTGGACATTCTAATCGTAAAGCTTCATGATACCTCTGAAGGAAGGGTATCACATCTGCCTCTAAAATGTCCAATACTGCTTTAGAGATACTGCTTTTTGCCTGGCCTGAACGTTCTCCAGACATGTCCGAAAAGGGACATATCCGAAGAACGTTCAGGCCAAGGAAAAAACAGTGTCTCCGTTCTTGAAAGAAGTCTTGGACATTCTGATCTACAATGCCGCAGGATACCTCTAAAGGAAGGGTATCACATCTGCCTCTAAAATATCCAATACTGCTTTAGCGATACTGCTTTCTCCTAGGCCTGAATGTTCGCCAGACATGTCCGATGAACGTTCAGGCCAGGGAAAAAGCAGGATCTCCGTTCTTGAATGAAGTCTTGGACATTCTGATCCACAAAGCTGCTGGATACCTCTGAAGAAAGGGTATCACCTCTGTCTCTAAAATACTCAATACAGCATTAGAGATACTGCTTATTCCCTGGCCTAAACGTTTGCCAGACATGTCCGATAGGGGGCATATCCCGCGAACGTTCAGGCCAGAGAAAAAGGGGTATCTACGTTCTTGAAAGACGTCTTGGATATTCTAATCCACATGTATCGGAGCATCGTCCTGCTGGAATAAAGCTGCAGGATACCTCTGAAGGAAGGGTATCACCTTTGCCTCTAAAATATCCCTGATGTACCGCTGGCTGTTGACTGTTCCCTCAATTCTTATTAGGCGAAATCGCGAATCGAAGCCATTTGCACCCCAAACAATGACGCTTGGTGATGGGCAGATAAGACTCTGCAAGGTGTCGTTCACCACGATGTCTTCGAACACGTATGCGACCATCGTGGTGCATCAAGATGAATCGTAACTCGTCGGAAAACACGAACGTGTGGCCAATCAGCGCGTTAACGTCTGAGTTCGAAATTACATTGCAGTTTGACGCATCTGCGGTTGATTGTATAAATACATGCAAAGCCTGTGACTCACCCTCTGTTAAGCGGGTGACTTCAAACTGTGCTGGAGAACAAAACCTGACCTGTCACAGTGCTCCACAGCTGCGGTAATATCCTGGATGTCACTGTGCGTTCAGTCACTGTCATGCGGTAGAGGTGTCCCGTGCAATCTCGCGATTTTGCGGTCCATTTCCCGGATTTCTGTGCTTCCGAGCCTCATCTGTCCACTGACGCCATGTTCGCATCACTCTACTGGAGATTCATCCGATACGATTGAAAATTTCGCGGTAGGAAGATCCAGATTATTGTCTCATAACAAAAGATGGAAGGGGACCTGGAATGTGGCCCAAAGCTAATCACAACATCTGGAAGCAGCGACGGAGTATTTAGACAAGAACTTATTACTTATAACTTATCTAAACTGATAAGTTCTAAGTAAATGAAAGCACAGAGGAAGAGTTTTCCTGCAAACCTTATAAACAGTTCTTGTTCTGAAATAAAACGCAGTTCCTTGACACACTCAGTACCAGACTTCGATGTCCAATACAGTAAAAAATACATTGAGAGAAATAGAAATAGCATAAAGTGGCGAAACACTCGCCCAACAGGAAAACTGTATACACATCTAATTGACTTGCGTAGGTGGCAAAGCTTTCGACTTCCTGCCACTGGTTCACGAAGTGTTGGCATACCGACAACGCATGTCTTTTTGTATTCTGACTACGGAGCAGAAAGCACGACATTTGGAATCCATGCAAATGTGCTTCGGATACAGCGACTCAGATAGCTTTCCGCTTTTTTCGCATTTGGAGAGTGCCCTTTCATCTTTTGTTATGGGACAAAAACATTTATGTACAACTAGATGAAAGCCCGTCAATAATGACAGGGAAAAATAAAATTTATGATACAGAAATTATTTACATTTATTTATTGAGTGTTTGGGTTCCACGTCAATAGATGGCGACGTTGGCTCACAGCTTTCTGAAAATTTCCCGAGTAGTCGGTTATGCGTCGTACTCTTGACGTTGCCACATACAGATGACTAAACACCGGTTCAGGTAGTGAACCAAAATTCCTGATGTAAAGTTTTTCGTAGCCGCCCGGGTGGCGCAGTGGTCTAAGCGATGGCCTCTTATTATTCGTTCTAAAGGGATCGGGGTTCGAATCCCTGTGAGGCATGGATGTTGTGTTTGTCTTACGGCACTAGCTCTCTCTCTCTTCCCTTTAACCAGTGATCCTAAATTAGGGACGGGCGACTGCTTATAGCCCACTGAGTTGCTCACGGTGGTCGTTAAAACTCCAGAAAAAGAAAAGAAAAACATTTCGGATCTCTAGAGTTGACCGTGTGACGTAACGCATCTATGACGTCATGTGAGAATGATTTGGATTAGATGACGTCACACCAGCAGCTGTGTTCTTTGTTGCTATGACAACAAAACAAAGTGGTATACGCGTGGACTGTGCGCGTATAGGTCATGACGTGACCTACACGAAAAGCTAAGCGTGACGTCACATACATTTGTTTCTCGATTGTTGCTATGACGACTTAAAAATTGGCACGGAGGAAGAGGATGGCTCTAGCAGATTATACACAGTGCGTCAAAGAATTTTGAAGACTGGCGCAAGATTTCGGCCTACGGTGGCGCCACCAGTGTAATCGCAATTGCGTTATAAACCGTGATCATCTGCTTGCTTTCTGTCAAAAGTACTGCGCAGTTGTTAAAGTAACTCAAACAAAACGGCCGTTCATTAGAGAAGTAATTTTTTTTCATGTTGAATTATTAAGATGGAACAAAGGGCTGTTATTAAATTTAACGCAATACTTGGTAAAAGTGCCTCGTGAGTTTTTTTAAGTAAATCAAATGTTTTCCTATGGCACAGACGTTTTTTGGACGGAAGATATACGCTAGAAGATGATAAGCATACCGGAAGACCAAGTTCATCTAGGACACCTAAGATTATTAAAAAAGTGCGTGATTTCGTAGCAAACAATCGATGTGCGTCACTAAGAATGATGGAAGAGTCTTTAAACATCAACAAAGAAACGATTCGAACCATCCTGCATGAAGATTTGGGCAAAACAAAAGTCTGTGCTAAATTTGTTCCACACACATTAACCAATGAACAAAAATCAAGCAGAAGGGCACATTGCAGAGACATCACATTGCAGAGACACCATTTCAGCCGCTGAAAATGATCCAAACTTCTTAAAATCGATTGTTACAGGTGATGAAACGTGGTGTTTTCAATATGATCCTAAAACAAAGCGACAAAGTGCGGAATGGAAGTCAAAAAACTCACCACAAGCCAAAAAAACCAGAAAAGTTCCATCGAAAATCAAAACAATGCTCATTACATTCTTCGATAGTAAGGTTATTATCCACAAAGAATTTGTTCCAAGTGGACAAACAATTACTGGTGAGTTTTATTTTAATGTTTTGAGGCGTTTGATGGGTAGAATTCGTCGCATTCGTCCAGAATATCGGGATGAAAACAGTTCGTGTTTGTTGCACGATAATGCTCCCAGTCACACCTCACTACTTGTTTGTAGATTTTTGGCAAAAAATAACGTCTGTGTGTTGAATCATCCACCGTATTCGCCTGATTTAGCACCCTGCGAATTTTCTTTATTCCCAGAACTTAAAAGGACGTTAAAAGGGTGTTATTTTGATGAAATTTCGACCATACAAACAACTTCGACGCGTGCTTTGGAAGCAATTCCGCAAAGTGAACTGGAACAGGCATTCGAATCATTATTAAATCGCTGTAACAAGTGTATTAAAGCCGGAGGGACTTATTTTGAATAACAAACCAAAACAAATTATAATTTCTTGTTTCTATTTCATTATACAGACCCAGTCTTAAACCTTTCTTTACCACACTGTGTATATTAGGATTTTTGCCTCACTGAACAAGTTTGTAATTGACTTTTTTGCCCTATCTGCAAAAGGGGGCTTCATAGCCCCCTCACCCTCGAAAAAGGGGACGGGGGATCCCTCGTTGTGTTATTGTGTGCACCATAGGGGGTTTCCTATATAACTGCACAAGAAGTAAATCGCTAACTGCCATAGATCGTGAGATATTGGCCTGATCACGTACTTTCCTTGTAACCCTGTATATATTATTTTGTGTGTATCATGTTAATGCCAGCAGTCCTTCATTTTGTTGAAATTTTCACAAACAGCAGTATACTCGTTCAAATTACATGTGCATGCTATGTTTCTAATACTTATGTACGTATGTTTTTAGGAGAAAGACATTTGCTGTTGTACTGCGGGAAAATGAAAACCAGTGCTGTTCAAGAATGAGTAACTCATCAATGTCACCAGGCCAAAATGATTATGAAGAAATACACTATGAAGAAATAAACTATGAAGGAATAAACTATGAAAAAATAAACTATGAAGTAATTCGTGGAGCTCCAGTCCTGCATACACTCAATTCTCCTGATCTCTGCAATGATTACATGAAAACACTTGATAATGTGACAAATGACATCGATCCTGAAGAATACATTTATCCACAAGATACTTTACCACGCACCGTCCCTACGCAATTCGTCACAAAGAAGTCACCCATGTATAAGGTTACGTAATCATTCATCCTGAAAAATTAAGTACGGATATTTAGGTGAAGTCCTAAACTCTATCGTATTATACTAATGATAAATTTATGGTATGTTGTACCCAAAAGTGCTGCTAACACTAGCTTCACTACTTTTGGGGGGCAAATATATACCAATATGTGTTATATGAAAACATACATCTGTACATATAAAACTGAAAGCCCTCTCTTACTCACTGACTCATCACCGTATCTCAGAAACTACTGAACTTAGAACTTTCACATTCGGCAGGAATGTTTCTTTTACAACATAGAGGCGCACTAAAGAAAGGATTCTTTCCTACGATAATTTTAAGTGGGTCAAAAGTGGCTTCTTAAATAACACAGCTTTGACAATGCTAAGATGTTTTGCAATGATCGAGCCGTTGTTGCTTAGCAACTGAAGCCCCGCCCTAAGTTTTGAATGACTTGAGCTGACATGCTCAGTATACACTGAAGAGCAATTGAATTAGAAATACCTGTCTAGTAACATGTAGCACCAACTTTCGCCCGGATGACTGCGACGATTCGTCTCCGCATGGACTCGACAAAAAACCGGAAGCGTTTGGAAGCCACACGGATCCATGACTCCCTGTACAAGTTCCCACAGTACACGAAGATTTGATGGACGAGGGGTCAGAGCCTGAAACATCTCTCTCGATGGCATCCCAAATGTGCTCTATGGGATTGAGGTCAGGTGACCTAGCTGGCCAAGGAAGCGAGGCCATGTCGGTGGAGTATTCATCCAACCATTCGGATACAATTCGGAAGCGATGGCACGGTGCATTGTATTGTTGCAGGATGAGGTCCCCAGTGGAATGTTGAACACGCACAAATGGGAGCAAATGGTCGTCCAGGATATCCCGGTAACGTTGACCTGTGAGGGACGATGTCACACGTACCAGAGGTACCATTTCAGTCCACGTAAACAGTCCCCAGACGAGAATGCCACCCCCACCAACTTGAAGAGTACCCTGCTGGCAAGAAGGATCCATCGCTTCATGTGGTTTGCGCCGTACTCGTATCCTGCCATCAGCATGTACCAACGTGAATCTCGACTCATCAGTCCGGGCAACATTGTTCCACATGTCTAGGGTCCAGTGACGATGTTCCCGCGCCCATGCTAATCTTTGCACCCTGTGATGTGCGATCAACAGCGGTACCCTCGTGGGACGATGGCTTCTGTACCCCATAGCGAAGAGATGGTTCTGGATGGTGTGGATGCTTACACGTTTTTGTGCACCACCGTTAAATTGTCGAGTCATTTCTTGCACATTGGCCCATCTATCCGCTGTTACAATACGAGCTAGCCGACGATGATCCCTCTCATCCACACGCTGTTGTCCACGGAAGTTGGCCCTTGCAGGGATGGTTTTACCGGATTCGATGTACTCACGGTGCACACGTGACACAGTGACTCGTGAAAATCCCAGTGCCTGCACGACTTCCGAGATGGAGTGACCCATTCGTTGGGCCCTGACAATTTGCCCACGATCATATGCGCTTAGATCCTTCGTCTTACCCATACTGCGTCCTATTCTTACTGATACCTGTCGCATCACTCCTTATATTGTCGGATCCCTGCATACGTGAAGTCGTTTCCATTTGCAGGGCCGCCCACAGCGCCGCATTTGCATAACGCCAGCTGTCTCTAATTCAATTGCTCTTCAGTGTATATTTTGTTCTAAATTTATTTGTTCTGAATTTATTTAACAAAAAACCTTACAAATCATGTAAAAAGCGCTATATCATAATATGCTTTGCATTTAAATATTTATTATCATTTGACATATCGAACGTCAAGGTTTTTCGATTTGTTCTAAATTTATTTAACAAAAAAAAAACTTTTAAAAATGTCACGTAAAAAGCGCTGTATCATAATATGCTATGCATTTAAACATTTATATTATCGTTTGACATATCGAATGCCAAGATTTTTTGAGTCAAAATCAAATTACCACCATTCGTTTCCACCGAAGCAACGGTGACGTCATACAAGTGCTGAGATGACTGCATTAAATATAAATACTCGGGTAGATTTTCATAGTAATTGAAATTTGAAAAAAAAAAAGATTCTCCCTTGAGATATTAGCGATGGCAACACAATTTTTCTCACGCTTCCAAAAACATCTGTCTTGCTAGCTTTTAAATGTACAGTTTCGAACGAAATTGTTTACGAAATTGTTTATAAGCCAGTTTCGTTCTACATTTATGCTGAAAGTAACAACGTATTTTGTGTTGTTTTTTATTATTATTTTGTTCTGTTTTCTATTATTACTTTGTTCTGTTTTCTATTATTATTTTGTTCTGTTGCCTATTAATATTTTAACGATGAAAGTGAAGCGTAACGACGTATTTTGATTTATTTCGTGTAGGCTTGAAGTTTTAAATTTACAGTTGTGAACGAAATTGCATGTGTCGTCTGTCAGAATAAGTTGTGTTTCCCAAAAGAGCGAAGAAATTTGCAGTTTATGGCAATTTCAACTGTATATCATATATATCATTTGTATTTCAACTGTATTTTAATATCAGCACGTTCGAAGAACGGGTACTTAGCTAGTGATGATATAATTGCTGCAAAGCTGCATCAGAGGTTGTACACATGGTGCATAATTTTACCGTGTTGTCTTTCGCACAAAAAGAGCTGCACCACACTTTCGGGTGTGCAAGTATAACAATATGTGGTATATGAAACGCACAGCGTGGTACGTTTGGTGCATAATTACACCAATCAGGTCGAAAACTATAACATAGTGCACACCATTGCACCACACAAGGTTTTTCATGTCGCACCCAAATATCTGCACCTCTTTTGGGGGAAGCGTTATTCCACATGTGGGAAACACACAACATGGTGCAATAGATGCAAAGTTGCACCAGTTGTGTGGGATACGCGGCAGCGCAAAGCGCAAACATAATATGGTGCATAATTTGATCTGTTGTTTTTAGTTTCGTACAGCACACAATGGTGTGTGTGTCGAACCAAAAGTGGTACACCACTTTCGGATGTACATGTGTAATATTGTGTGGTGCATGAAACACACAGCGTTCTGCGTGTGATGCGTAGTTGCGGTAATCGTGTTGGATAATTATAACATGGTGCCCAGCATTGAACCACCTCACAATGGTGTGCATGTCGCAATAACACCCCAGCTACACCGCTCTTGGTAGGGGGTGTATCACTATGTGGTGCTGAAAATGGTTTAATTATTACAAAGGTGCCTCAATTAGGTTGGATGCCGCAACACAGTACATAATTTTGTATTGTTGCTGAGTGTTTCATGCACCAAACAATGTTGAGCATAAAAGCGGAGCTACATTACTTTGGGCTCAGCTGATGGGTGTTGCACAACTTCTGGTGGGTTGTGTGGTACACGAAACACCCAGTATGGTGTAATTGGTGTATAATTGAACCAAGGCCGTTTGGTACTCTAACTTGGTGCAGAGTTTCATCGTGTTGTGTGTTTCATGCATCAAAAATGGCGGTTATTTTGCTCCGAAAAAATGACGCTGAGACCTTTTGGATGCGACATGCCACAAAATTTTAATATTACATGTGGATTAACAAAGAGTGCAAGATTATCTCTCAGGATAATGGAAGTGTTGGTAACACTACGTTGGGATTTACATGGTGTCAACAAAGCACTCTTGTTCCCCTCTTTTCTGTATATTTCTCAAACTTTTAATAGTACATGTGGTAATATATACCGCAAGGAATCGTTTACATAGACAGTCTCATTACTTCTAAAGGAATACCTCCAGATTAAAATTTCAACTATCTTTATTCAGAATCCTCTGAATGTAGACAGTTTCAACTATCTTTATTCAGAATCCTCTAAATGTAGACAGTTTCAACTATCTTTATTCAGAATCCTCTTTATAAAATGTCAACTATCTTTATTCAGAATCCTCTGAATGTACACAGTCGTATCAGAATAATACAACTACCTACCTAAAAATGGGAATAAAATCCTGCATGGACGCAAATAGGCCCTGGAAGGTTGCCCGAGGCGAGCCTACCCATTCGGACTGACACAGAGCACGGAGGTCGCGGAGATGCAGTGGCTGTGGATCGACACGTCGGACCTGTTGATCCAAAACGTCCCACAAGTGCTCTATGGGATTGAGGTTGGGTGACTGCGCCAGCCGAGGGAGAACGAAGATATCTCTGTCGTGCTCCTGGAAACAGTCGCGCAACTTCTTAGCGACGTAGTACGGCGCATTGTCCTGTTGGTAGACACCATCACCACCAAGGTAAACGTCCAACATAAAGGGAGTGATGTGGTCATCGAGGAAGGACATGCGGCATTGGCGATCAGGGACCCAATCAATTTTATCAACGGTCACAGATCATACCACGAAAACATCCCCCAGACGTGCATACCGCCACCACTGGCCTGTACTTGACCGTTAAGCGTGTCCGGTTGATGATATTTGTGTGTCTGACGCCGTATTCGCCCCCGCCCGTCACTTCTGTGGAGTAGAAACCTTGATTCGACTGAGAAGGCCACCTTTTCCCACTCTTCCACTGTCTTATAACGGTAGTCCCATGCGAACTGCAGGCGTCGTTGCTGATGGACCTGGGTTAACATGGGCGCCTTGACGCAGCGTCGACTCCGGATACCCATGCGTGACAGGGTTCGCCCTAATGTTATCGGGCACACGTACCTGGGTATCCAGGATTTCATTTGCGAGGTCAAGTTTTGCACTGTTGTGCGTCGATTGTCCTTTACCAGTCGACAGAGGCGACGCTCTTCTCTGGGGTGGAAGGCCAGTTATAACATTGGAAGTTATGTGGTGTGCCAACCGTCCATTCTTGGTACACACCCTTATTACATCAGCTAGCGAACAGCCCGCGAAGTCTGCTGTTTCTCAGATGCTTCCACCCTTGGCGCGATAGCGTATGATCATTCCTTTTTTGAACGCCCATCAGATCACTACCTCTGCTCATTGTGCTCATGTTATGCACTATGGCTCATCTGTCCTGCCCGGCTGCTTATGTTTCCGTGTGGTCGACCTTCTCACATGCACTCTGTAACGTGCCTGGGGTGGTACACTGCGTTTTCGGGGGTGGTAATATTATTCTGACACGACGGTGTATATTCAGTTTAAGGCCAAGATATCAACTGGACTCTGGTAATTTTTTTTACCGTATTCTCCTATTTTTCTTTCTTTCGGATTGTTCCGAAGTGCCCACATTAGGTTTGTCTCGTTATGCCTCTGGCAAGAGCCACGCTGTTCTCGAGAAGCGTCCGAGTCTTTGTTCTGGTTCTCGACTCCTTCAAAATTACAAGCTTAAGCCACCTCGTCAGTTGTTAGGGGCAGCAACATATTTCCACTCACTGTCCGGGGCTACAGAAAATACGCAATCCAGCTTGCTTTCGAGTGTGCGCTAAGCTCTTGCACCAAATTAACAACTATGGATCACAACCAGGGCCCTAGATACCGTGAGGGCAAGGAGTTCGACTGCCCTCCCAGAACGACCATACTATACTAGGGGCATGGCTAACCTGACTATGCAATTAAAGCTGCGGAGTGTGTACTTCCGGAACATAACATAGTTTCAGTTTCAAAACTACTGTTCAAGCTTGACCTGAGACCTAAAAAAGCACATGGATATACAGTATAGATGTTCAAAATGTACGTACGTTGAAAAATGGAGATCCCAGTTTCGATCGCGTTTCTAAAAAATTCAGATACTTGCATTTTGACGACGTCTTTGTCACTTCTGTCTTGATTCAGAGAGGCTATACAATATACACTGGCACGCAAAAATTAAGGCTGAGACAGTTTTTCGAATGCAACGTCGTGCAGAAGTGCTCCACATCGACACAAATCATGCCATAAGATCCCCAAGATGTAAGCATATGGGACAAATGAGCAAAACCTTCCAAACAAGGAATCCAAAGGATACAAAGGCACTTTTTTGAAAAGGTAGCTTCAAGCACAGCTGCACAGAAGACAAACGTCCATGTCACAGACGGCTGCCAAGAAACATCGAGTCTTTAGTAGGGAATATGATGACCCCTGACTGCTTTGCAGGATTTACAACGTCTGTCCATGCTGAGGACGAGGTTGTCAAGGAGCTGTTGAGGCATTGCGGCCCATTCCTCTTGTAGGGCCAATCACAGCTGAGGAATCGTTGCTGGCGGCTGGTGACATGCTGCCAAGCGTTCCCCGAGAAGGTCACACACGTGTTCGATTGGATTTAGGTCCGGGGACTTAGCGGGCCAATCCATGCGTTGAATTTCGTCATTGTCCAACAGCTCTGCGACAGCCACTGTACGACGAGGTGTAGCGTTGTTGTCCATGAAGAGGAACTCAGGACCCACAGCACCTCTAAACAGACGCACGTGAAGCAGGAGAACCTCGGTACAATAGCGGACATCAGTGACTGAACCTCCTTGGAAGATGTGGAGATCAGTACGGCTACCAAGCATGATACCGCCCCAAACGAGAACTCCGCCACCTCCAAACCGGTCCCTTTCGATGATGTTAGAGGTGTGAATGCGTGTTCCCTGCTTTCTCCAGATGTGTATACGTCTAGAATCGTTCGTGAGACTAAATCGGCTCTCATCTGTAAAGAAAACTCGACCCCATTGCTGATGAGTTCAGTTCTTGTGTTCCTGGCACCACAAACACCGCCGTCTCCAATAAGCAGGCGTTAATGACACACACTGTACTGGTCGTCGTGCAAATAGACCACCTTTGTGCAGACTCCTGGCCACGGTAAAACGCGATAACGGACATCCAGTTGTCTGTTGCATGTGCCTTGCGATTTCTCCCGCTGTCTGCCGTCTGTCTCTTCTCGCCTGTAGGACAATATACCGGTCGTCCGCCGCCGTGGTTGCTCGTGGACGACCACTGCTAAATTATCGGACAGCTGTTCCTGTCGTTTGAAATGCTCTCCAAGCTCGTGAAACGATGCTGTGAGCGATCCCGAACTCCTCGGCCACACTAGTCACACTTTGACCTTCTTCCAACTTCCCAATGTCGCGACTTCTGGTAAAGTCATCCAGATGTCGTCTACTGGATTGCCTGTTGGCCATATCACAATGTGGCAGCAACTTGACGTCGTTCAAACCGATGTACACCGTGCAATAGCTTTCACCGAATTGCTGAGCGTACACCGTGCAATAGCTTTCACCGCCCGTGTGCTTTATACCCTTTCGACACTCCCACGTCATGCTGCATATATGCGCATGCCCTACCATACCGGACCCTGGTCTATCTCATGAGTGGTTTTTTGGTCCGTTCTGCCTGCTCGTTCCGTTGTTATGCTGATTTCTCCCCTTCGTCCTTAATTTTTGCACACCAGTGTACACGGCGGCAACTAAGCTTGCTCCTTTCTTCGTGGTTACTATTTTAAAATACTCATTCAGAAATCGTTTGTCTGGTGTTCGGGGAGTGTGTTGGGTTTGAAGTGGAACGCGGAAAGTTTCCTTTTGTCTTGCCTTAATGGAGCCACAGACACACACGTTTGAATGTCACGCCAGGAAACGGGGGAGTGTTGTGCCGGAGAAGGACGTTCAAAAGCGCGGAGTTTCAAGCAGGCGTTGTAGTGATTCACTTCTGCTTCCCTCCACGCTACATGCCGCTTCAGGCACAAAACTCCCCGTTTGCTGGAGTGACACTGACACGTGTCTTTCAAACGCGTGTGTCTGTGGCCGCCCTTAAGTCACTCGTACGGAAAAGTGTCCGCGACACATGGCACCCCATTGGTGCGCAGAGAATTACTGATACACAAGAGATATCTCGTCGGTAAATCGGTTTCACAGCATTAAGAGTGTCATCAGGTTAGCTTTGCCCCGAGTATAGCGGCGTAAATTTGTGCTATGAGGGGCATAAAAATAAGATATGCACAACGTATGAAAAACTTTATTAAAAATTGTAACTGAAAAGAAAGTTATGTGCTTAAGCTAAGTTGAACAAGTTAGTAAAATCATGCAATGCATTGATTATGATACGATTTCCAACATACCAGAAATCATTACTCAAGTTATGAGGATAATGGCTTTGGAATAAATATTGCTCCTGTGCCTTGCCCTATGACCCCATTTCGATTATATTAAACAGAATTGGTTCAGTATACAACCGAAACAACATACGAAAGTTTTGTCGGAATAGAAGCATTTTTAGTCAAGTTATGAGGATAGTGGCTGTGGAATAAATCTCGCTCCTGTGGTCTGAACTTTGACCCCATTTCGATGATATTAAACAGAACCAGTTGAGTACATCTCTGGAACAACATGGTGAAGTTGTGTCGCAATCGAAGCATTTTTACATAAGTTATGACGCATAAGGTCGATGGAATGGATCCCGCTCCTATAACCCGACTTTTGACCCCATTTCGTCCATTTTCAATAGGGTTCCTTCCCAGGTTGTCCCCTACCACATACTAACATTTCATCGAAATAGAACCATTTTTTGCGCGAGTTATTGTGCAAACGGACAGACAGACAGACAAAGCTGGAGCATATACGCTTTTTCAACCTACGGTTGGAAAGCGTAAAAAAAAAAAGTTATGTCCTTTTTTGGAGACTAGTTAACCATATAGAGTATCCTGCGCAGGTACTCAGGGCCTATAGTACACTGCTGGACAATTGCTAAGGACGGATCACAAACGGCTATATAGCGCATAAAAAAGTAAGTGTGGTTGGATGCCAAGTGAAATAAAATAATGTCAGAATGCCAGGACATTACAAGAAAGACAATTTATTGTGCTCTGAAATCCAGAAGGCTTTGGAACGTGTTCAAGGGACAAACAGACCATTTTGTGCAGAATACGTAAACGTGAAAAAAATGCAATTACCGTCGGCAGGCGTTCCGGCGTAAGATATCAATACGGGATATAACCACCATGGAGGGCGATGCAAGATTCCACACGTCGTGTCATGCTTTGCACAACATTATCAAGCAGCTGTTGGGGTAATTTATCCCATTCCTCTGTCAGTGCACGGATGAGGGTGTCCTTGGTTATTGGAGGGCATTGGCGACCAGCGAGACTCCTCCCCAAAGCATCCCACACATTTTCAATGGGATTCAGATCTGGAGAACGTGCTGGCCATACGAGGCGTTGAATATCCTCGCTCTCAAAACACTCCTAGACAGCGACTGTTCGATGACATGTTGCGTTGTCGTCCATGAAAATGAATCTATCACCGACAGCACCACGGAACATGCGAACATGAGGTAGCAGAACATCATTAATGTATCGTTGGCCAGTCATAGTCCCAGTTGGAAGCACATAGAGGGACGTACGGCCATTGATCATGATGCCAGCCCATACCACATGACACTACATGTCGGATATCGGTCCCTTTCCTGTATGTTTGCTGGACAATATGCAGTACCACTATCACGCCAGATCAGTTGTCGTCGACAATCAGACGATAGACTGTATCTACTCTCATCTGAGAAGAGGACAGCAGACCAGTCGTTATCAGTCCAATTGCGATGTTGATGGCACCATTGCAAACGGGCGGTACGGTGACGTCTGGACAATGGGATGCACACAACAGGACGGCGGGCGTATAGTCCTCCTTCATGCAAACGTCTGGCGACAGTTTTTCGGGAGATCCGCTTGCCAGTAGCAGCCAGAAACTGATTTGCTACCTCACTAGCTGTGCTGCGCCGGTGTCTTTTTGTTGATAGCACTATGTACCGATCTTCTGCAGGTGTCGTACTGCGAACACGACCTCCCCGTGTCGTTTGCCACACTCTCCATTTGTTTGAAATGATTTCTAAAGCCTTGAAACAACACTGTGGCTGACGTCGAACTCCCTGGCAACATCTGTTATTTTTCGCCCTTCTTTAATCTTGCCAATAATACGGCCACGCGTAAAATCATCTAGGTGATGTCGGGAAGACATACTGAAAATTGCAAGTTCGTCAATTGATTCTTTCCCTTTCAACTTTGCGTTTGAACAACAACGGTCAATACGCGTCAAATCCTTTATATCTCTTATCAGCGCTATGACGTCACGAACAAGTTCGGCAATCCAAAATTTGCATACGCACAACACGTCTTACTGTATCCCGCACTTATGCTAATTTCCACATTTTCCTGCCTTCCATTTTATGGTTGCTATCGTTGCTATTGTCATCCGTCCTTAGAAATTGTCCGGCAGTGTATTAACCTACTCTGTTAGGTGTGGATCTCTCATATGCACGAAAGGAACTGTCCGAAACAACTGAGAGGGGCATACAAAATAATATGCTGATATGAATTACCACCGTATCCTTTCCTAATACGCTGAAGATGAAGAGCTAATTAGTCAGCTGTGGTCCGTCGTAGAAAGCACATCTGAGCGTTTGACCTTGAAAGGAACTTTTCCAAGCCCTTTCCCGAAATCGTCTTATTGTTACGTTCACTATCTGATACTTATTCATTCTGTGTCGGTTCGTTTTCCATCCGCATTTCTGCAGTGTTGTGTTGTCAGAATTCGTATAACTGTTACGCTTTACTTGACTCTAGGGTAGCTTCCTAGTTTTCACACGTTTAATAAAATTACACGTAAAACCGGAAATGAGATTTTTAAAGGAACAAATGAAGTATGCAACTTTAGTATGCTATTGAAAAATTAATAATGCATAACAAATTACTTTTAATGTTAAACCACATGGTAACTCTGAAAGGTTTTTACATATGTCAGTAGGCCTCCACGTGTGCTCAGTTGATTGCTCGCAAGAGGTCTAAACGATAGTCCAGTTCCCCCACGTACGTTGCAGAATGTCAGGTGCAACAAGGAGGAAGGCTGCAGTAATGCATTCTTTGAGCTCAGAGATAGATGTAATATCTTTCTTGTACAAAATGTCCTTAACAATGTCCCAAAGAAAAAAGTCTCATGGGGTAATATCAGGAGAACGCGGTGGCCATGCCGTCAAACACCCACGGCCAATTCAATGCCCTGGAAAATAGCGGTCTAATAATCTGCATACATCCAAAGAACAGTGCAGAAGCGCTCCATCTTGCTGGTAAAGGATATCTTAAATATCCTGGAAATGTGGAATTGCGAATTGCTCTAACATGTCCAGCTTCGTTATGCTAGTAACGGTTGGTTCAACAAAGAAAAAAATCCTTTTGTCTGTTGAGATTTTTCATTACATGTGACACCTGGCGCCATCTATCGTCTGACTTAACAAACTAAAACACTTGCTACGTCTCTTGGCCTTTAAAGTACGCTTTTTTCTATCGTATCTTTTTCTTTATAGCATACTGAAGTTGTATACTTCATTTACAGACACCCTGCACTTTCCTGTAATAGTAGTATGAAATATTAAAAACTTCGTACCATTTGAGTGAAAGTCGGGAACTTTCAAACTTGAGGAGCGGAATTTCAAACATGAGGGGCGAAATTCTAAGCCTTGCCCTCCCAGGGAAATAAAATTTGCTCCAGCGCTGATCATAACGAGCAGACGCTTCTACTTTTATCTTCAGGGCGAAGCCTTGCATTCCCCGAGCGACGATTTGGCCTAAAATTTCCCATACCGTTGTACATACTGAAGTATCATACAACACAACACAACAAAAATAAGATGTTTATCAAGAAGGTACTGGACACGTTTCACCAAATGGCATAGGAAAAGTATCTTTCGTGATACTGCGAACTAATGGTGTTCTTTCCAGTGATTTAAATGTACACTGGTTTCCATAAATTGAGCAACAAATGGAAAACAAAGCAAATGCTACAAAAAGCCGTATGAACATGTGATACAAAGCATTTACATTTTGTATGAGTGAAACAAATGTGAAAATACAGAAATACAGATATTAAGATGAAATAGAAAAACGTGCTTCAATACGGAGTCTGGTTACTCCGAAAAGTAATACAGGCCTTACAGCGATGTTCCATGCTGTTAATTATGGTTTCGAGCAGTTCCGTGAGTGGTTGCGTCCATTGCTCGAGCAAAGCAGTGAAGAGCCCCTGCAGGGTTCGGGGAGGGTGCTGGAGGATACTAACATACCTCCCGAAAGCACCCGATACATACTCAATGAGATTCAGATCGGGAGAGTGTGCTGGCCACTCCGTACGAAATATAGTCTCCTGTTCCAGGTACTGGTGCATAAGGCGAGCTGTGAGGGCTGACGTCATCCGCCTGAAGGTGCAACTGTATCGCCAATTGCGGCCGCATACGGAAAAACAATAGTGTCCAGGATATCGTCACTATATCTCTGAGCATTGAGGTTTCCATGTGGCAACACATAGAGTTGGGTACGGCAGCCTAACGATACGCCTGCTCACACCAGAACACTGCGACCACCGTAGGTGTCCCTTTCCTGGATATTAGGGGAAAGATAGCGAGTAACGGCGTCTCTCCAGGCGTAAACTCGGCGAGAATCACCCTGTAAACAGCATCGCGACTCATCAGTGAAAAGAACGGACCCTTAATGACTTTGATTCCAGTTCACATGCATTCATGTCCAAATTAAACGTTCCATGCGGTGGCGTGTGATGAGAGGCACACATAATACCGATCGCTCAGCATGCAGTCCTCGTGCAGGTAACCTTCTACGTACCGTCGAAGCTAATACCGTCCGGTCCGTTTGCTGCCGTAAACACAGATCTGAGATTAGTCGGTGTAGCGGTCCTGTTCCGCCGTGCCGAAAGCCGCAAATACCGGTCATCCGCAAAAGTCGTCGACCTCAGCCTCATTCGGGAAGCTGCACCCGTGGCTGGGAACTGCTGTTACATCCCTCTGACCACAGAACGGTCGACGTTAAGCCATCTTGCAACGTCCGTCTGCAGTTGCCCTGCCTAGATTCGGCCTATCGCTCTGTAGCGTAACTCCGCTGGTAAATGACATCTCGAAGCCATGTTAACAAAATCGCTATCTCGAAATCTTGTCATTCACCGACGCACATGAATTGGCGACTCCCTCCAAAACAGCTGGTTTTAAGCTCTTGCGCATTTGCATTAAGCGCTACCAGCGTCACTCATTTGCCTTCCGTACATCAAGGCTGTATGCTTTCGCCCGTACCATATGCAAATTTCGTGCATTTTCAACTATATTTCACCCAATTATCGCGATTTTGCAGTTTGTTGCTCAATTTATGGAAACCTGTGTACTTTGGCGCCTGGTAATTCTATGATGACCAGGCCACGGCGTAATCTCGATTATTTAAACAAATAACATTCCTGCCCGACTGTCCAAAAGTCATGTATAACAGAAATAGATTGTACTATGGTGTGGATGAGCGTGAGAGTGACACCAATCCTACAAATATATTAAAGTAGGCAAGATGAAGTTGTGCCCTCTGTTGCTTCTCAAAATGCTAGCAATTATATTGAAATTGAATCACATAAAACTAAAGTATTTCTGCTGTTGTAATTAATCTGTTAATGATGATGTGTAAAATAAAGTTACTTCTGCCAGTTTCAAATGTTACTCATTGTTTCTTTCTTTAATGATCCTCATGCTTTTTCTAAAGCTTTACGTGCTCTAATTTTCGACCATTGAAAAGGGGACAGAGCCGTTGTCTTTGCACAAACAGATCACCCTTCCTTCATCTGGGTATAACTCGTAGTATTTACCAGAACACCGCTCCTCTTACCCCTCCGACACAGGTTATCCATATATTAATTCTGTAAGGTTTTTTACTGTGAGTCCTATTTTGAGAGGACGGCTGTACGTAAAGATATGGTTGAGGTTTCAAATAAAGGTTTCCTATGCCAGTCAAAGAGAAAAATGAGATTGGAGGCAATGGTTCGGGCGTTGGGGGGCGGCAAACCACCCATGTAAAGCCTAATTGAGAAGCGTTCGGTTGACTCACGCGCTCTTGAAGGCGGTAGCATGGAGGGACTAAGATAGTCCAAAGTCCGAAGTTTCTCTTTTCTGAGCGAACCGTTGCGCACAGCAACGCTAGCAGGCAATCGTATCAAAGTTCTTCTTATCGGAACAGCGAATACTCTCGAAGACCTGATTGCGTTATGCCGTTGGACTGTGTGATGTATACATACAATTTAATATTCATTCGATCCAGTTTATTCGCGTAGGTAAGAAGTTTCCCATTATGTAAAGATGTAAATAAACATTCTATTGACCATTGTTACTGAAAATATTTAGGATGTACATATTGAGTTGCGCCATCTATATCTTCATTCTATAAGGTTTTTTACTGTGAGACCTATTTTGAGAGAACGGCTGAACGTAAAAATATGGTTCAGGTATCAAAATAAAGGTCTTACCATGTAGATGTGTCAGTCGGAGCGAAAAAATGGCATTGGGGCAACGGTTCGGGCGTGGCGGGGTGGCAAATTTCCAATGTAAAGTCTAAGGGAGAAACGTGCGACCCTTATCTACATCAGGTGCTCAGTTCAGTGTCAGACTTGGTGTGTGCATGGTGTTCTATGATCAGTCATAAAGTAAGTAAAATTGCATATTTACCCTTGACAGAAAGTCTCTCCCACAGAAAAAAAAAAGAAGAAAACGTAAGAGCTTTACTGGAAGGCGTTAGCGATCAATGGGTCGCAACTATGTGTCTCAGACAAGAGAAAATAAAGAGAATTCGCAACGCAAATCTCATTCCAACAACACTTACAAACACAGTTGGCCGCCCCGGTGGTGTAGTGGTCTAAGGCGTTGGTCTCTGATCATTCGTCCGTAAGGGGTCCGGGTTCGAATCCCGGTCAGGCATGGATGTTGTGTTTGTCTTACGGCACTGGCTCTCTCCCTTCCCTGGAACCAGTGACACTAAATTAGGGACGGGCGACTACTTATAGCCCATTGTGTTGCTCACGGTGGTCGTTAAACCTCCACTCGAAAAAAAAAAAAAAAAAAAAACACAGTTGTGGCTGAAGATGAGAGAAAAAGAGTGCGCTATCCAGTTGAATTTTCGCACACGATCGAGATGAGTGGACTTCCTCGTCACATTTTACGACTGAAAAACGGTGCCGTCGTGATGCTCATCACGAACCTGGCCGCCCCGGTGGCGCAGTAGTCTAAGCGCTGGCTTATGATGATTCGTTCGTGAGGGGTCCGGGTTCGAATCCCGTGAGGTATGGATGTTGTGTTTGTCTTACAGCACTGGCTCTCTCCCTTCCATCTAACCAGTGACCCTAAATTAGGGACGGGAGACGTTTATAGCCCATTGAGTTGCTCTCGGTGGTCGTTAAACTTTCAGTCAAAAAAAAAAAAAAAAACTCACGAACCTGGACTATTGTCTTTACTGAAGCGGTTGAATGAATTTGTCAATCAAATAAAGTTTACATTTGTTGCTTCATATAAGTTTATTCTTTCCAAATAAAAAACAAACAAAAAACTAACTGTCGATTCCGACGGGTTTCGTATAGTTCCTTATTTTACGGAAGAAAAGAGTGAAGCTATTTTAATCTATGAGTAGATACGGGTTCGAATCCCACACTCGGCAAAAGAAAAGTTAGATTGGCTCTAAAACGAGAAATTATTTCCCGGCCAGGAGGATTGAAAAAACAATGCTGCATGATGGTTCTTCCGCACAACGTACGTGAATAATAAATAGAGTGAAACCTCGGTTGTACGTTTTTCCACAGGATGGCCGTCAAAAACACATGAATGTAAAATACGTATAAAGCAAATTTCAAAATGTTAAGTACTGTTGTAAAATTTATGATTTAAATAAGATGTTCCTTAATAAAGTATTATTTAAAGTCGAATTCGCGGCGAAAGAAAAATAATACACAACCGTATCAAAATAATATAACCACTAACCTAATAATTGGAATAACCACTCTTGTCCCGGATGACATCGGCGAGACGGCGTGGCATAGACGCAATGAATCCCCGGAATGTTTCCCCGCCGCCCCGGTGGCGCAGTGGTCTAAGGCGCTCGCCTCTGATCATTCGTCCGTAAGGGGTCCGGGTTCGAATCCCGGTCAGGCATGGATGTTGTGTTGGTCTTACGGCGCTGGCTCTCTCCCTTCCCTGGAACCAGTGACCCTAAATTAGGGACGGGCGACTGCTTATAGCCCATTGAGTTGCTCACGGTGGTCGTTAAACCTCTATCAAAAAAAAAAAAAAAAAAAAAAAAAAAAAAAGAATGTTTCCCGAGGCACAATTGCCCATTCGGACTGCAACAGAGCACGGAGGTCACGCAGATGTCGTGGTTATAGGTCAGCATGTAGAATCTGCTGACCCAAATAGTACCACAAGTGCTCTATGGGATTGACGTCGGGCGATTTCACCGGCCATGAGAGAACGGAGACATCGCAATCGTATTTCCGAAACCAGTCACTCACCCCCTTAGCGACTTGCACAGCGTCCTGTTGGTAGACACACCATCACCACCAGAGTATATGATCAAATGATCATGTGTAGAGGATTTTAGGAAGGTAGTATCTGACCCCAGGTCTTAAACAACCCTTAAAAATAGGAAGCTAGGAGATTTGGGCTAGAGTGCCCGATAGGCAAGCGACACGGAAGCGAAGTAGAAAGGGGGAGGAAGACGCCCTTATTTATTACCGGGGGGGACAGTACCCATGGTCCGACGGCTTAACGTGCCCATCCGACGCACGGAGGATATTTAGTGGATCGAGCGTTCGTACCTGCCTGGGATCGAACCTGAGGTCCTTTCCTTGGCAGTCACAAACGTTGCCTTCTAGGCCACCCGCAGCTCACCACCAGAGTAAACGTCCAACATGAAGTGATGCATGTTGTCAGCGAGAATGGAAAAGGTAGCCATTGGCGTTCAGGGACCCATCCGGTGCTACCACCGGTCCCAGGTCATAGCAGAAAAAACATCCCCCAGACATGCACTCAGCCATCTCTAGGCTGTACTTGACCGACAAGCGTGTCCGAGTGTTGGTACTCGTGTGTCTGACGTCGTATCAGCCATCGGCCGTCACCTCTGTGGAATAGAAACCACGATTCGTCGGAGAAGGAAACCTGTTTCCACTCTTCCACTATCCAGTTATGGTAGTCCCATGCGAACTGCAGACGTCATTGCCGATGGACCTGGGATAACATAGCCACCATGTCGCAACTTCGACTCCGCAGACCCATGCGTAACAGGATTTGCTATCCTGTTATCGGGGACACCTACCTGGTTGCCCCAGCGTTCATTTCCGTGGTCAGTTGCTGCACTGGGGTGCGTCGACAGCCCTTTTCTAGTTGACGGAGGCGACGTTTTCCTCTGCGGTTGATGGCCTTTCGGACTCTACAGTTATGATGTCGGGAAGTACTCCGTGTGCCAGTGGTTCATTCTTGGTACACCCTTACTGAAGCACCACTCGCGAACATCCCTCGAAATCTGCTGTTTCTTAGATGCTTGCACCTTTGGCGCGGTAGCCGATCATGTTTCCTTTTCCTTTTTGAACGTCCGTCAAATCACTACCCCTGCACATTGTTCTCAGGTTATGCACTATGGCTCATCTGTCCTGGGCGGATGATATCTCTGTGTGGTCGAACTTGTCACGTGCAATCTGTGACGCGCCTGGACTGGTACAGTGTGATTCTGGAGGTGGTCATATTATTCTGATACGACGGTGTATATTTTATTACATTGGAAAAATCATAGAACCTATTAAAATCAAACTTCTCTTTACACGCCTCTATCTATCTAGAAAAATTTTGGTTCTACATTACGAAATCCTCACAACAAAGAATCTGAGATCAGTGCTTCAGCAAGGAACTCACGAACTAACAGGATTTTTACTACGGATCCTGAGTGCATACATTTCAAACCAGAACGGTGATCATTGATGATGCATTTAGGACTCTGTTCTACTATTAGAAGAGCCACAAAATTACTTTCCAGAGATTCATTAATTTTTAAACAGCGCAGATATGAGTGTGTCATAAAATATGAAACCAATATTTCTTTTCGACAAAGGTCACTGGACCCCCCCCCCCCCCCACCTCTCTTCAAAAGCAAATGAACGGATCGGCTGCGTTGTTAAGATGCGCAGTACAGCTGCAAACGGTATACAAACAAGCCTGCAGCTGATCGCGATCACATCGCACTGTGAGGTTGAGTGAAAATGTCGCGGTGCGAGAGAACTAGCTTTCAGAAAAGAAAGATCGTTGGGTGTAATATTAGTGAGTTGTCCATAAGAGAAACCGAGAGGCATTTAAACATACCCAAGTCAACTGTTTTGCATGTACTGAATAAGTGGAAGATACATGGCGTTCCTGAACCATCAAAACGTTCCGGCAAACCAAAGAATATCCGTGATAGAGAATGTCGAAACCTCAGGAGAGTCGTTGCAGCTAATCGACGGAGTACTGCACAAGACCTCAGTGTACAGGTGAGTAAAAATGCTGGAATCTCGGTATGTACACGTACCATTCGCAGAGAACTTCATTCCATGGGTTACTGTGGTCGTGCGGCTGCTCATTAGCCTTTCATCTCCACTCGGAATGCCACTCGTCGTTTGGCATGGTGTAAAGAACGTTTATCGTGGACCGTAGATCAATGGAAACGGGTCCTATGCACTGATGAATCCAGATGCACGATCCATCAGTCTGATGGCCGTGTGTAGGTACGGCGGTAGCCGGGAGAACGCTATTTACCATATTATACTGTTCCTACGGTCAAGATTGGAGCTGGCAGTGTACTCGTGAGGGGGTGTTTTTTGTGTTATGGTCCCGGCCCATTGGTTATCATGGAAAAACCTGTTAACCAGCTCGTCTACCTCGTTATTCTGGACAATTATGCCCTAGAAACTCTGTGGCAATGCTATGGAAACGAGCCTTGTTGGTACCGGCAAAATAATGCACTGAGCCATAAAGCAAAGACTGTTACGGCGTGGTTTGACTATACTTCCGTATGGTGTGTGGACTGCCCAGCACAGAGCCCTGCTCTTAATCCGATAGAGCACGTATGGGATGAATTAGAGCGCCGCATAAAAAGTTTAGAACCAAGGCCTACTACTAAACAACAGCATTATGTACTGAATGGAAGCGGATGGCTATCGCTGTGTTCCAAAACCTTGTGGAAAGCATGACTCGAAGTATCAGTGCATGCATTAAGGCCAAAGGTGGACCGACTCCATACGAATGTATGTCAATAAATGCCATGTTGTATTTCTTTTCTAGGTGTCCAGTGACTTTTGTCAATATATTGTATGTTATTTCTATTGTATTCCGTCTTGTTTATTATGCGGGTCCCAGCGATGAAGCTACATGTCATTATTAGTCATAATGTAGGAAGATAAATCATTTGAATTGCGGTTAATGCATGTCAAGTATAGAACCAAGCTTTCTTCAGCACGATGATTCTTCAGATCAGGTTTCAACATTTGAGGAAGCTATCTGGCATAGACCTTTGAAATCCGTAAGCCTCTCATGCAAAATACCCAATTACTTCCAGTAATTAACCGCAATTCCTCAACAATGTGTACGACACGGATTCGCCAGTTTGACATCACCAGGTCCTCCAGTTTGTGGCACGTTTCACCTGTAGTCACCTCCGCTGAGCATCTCTCGCAATGGTCGTCTTCCAACGAGTCTCTTCTGCGTTTAAAGAAAGCAGCCCCTGCAGCATATGAAGGTGCATCATCGACATACGCACTGATCATCCGTTCATAAACAGAGCGTGGCGTTGCACCTTCCTTCATGAAAAATGCAATCGCCGCTCGGTTCCGCAATTCCATCTGTCGCCCCCACCATTGTCACCTTTTTTATTTTAATGCAGTGTCTGCCGCCCCGGTGACGTAGTGGTCTACGGCTCTGAACGATGGCTCCTGATCATTCGTCCGAGATGGGTTCGGGTTCGACTTCCCGGTGAGGCATGGGTGTTGTTTTTGCCTAACGGCACTGGCTCTTTCCTTTCCCTGGAACCATCGGCTCTAAATTAGAGGATTTTAGGAAGGGAGTGTCTGACCACAGGTCTTAAATAACCCTTAGAAATAGGAAGCTAGGAGATTGGGGCTAAAGTGCCCTACAGGAAAGTGACACGAAAGTGAGGTAGAAAGGGGGAGGGTGACGCCCTCATTTATTATCGGGGGCCAGTACCCGGGGTCCGAGTGCTTAACGGGCCCAGGCTCTAAATTAGGGACGGGCGACTGCTTATAACGCAGTGAGTTGCTCACAGTGGTCGTTCAACCCCCAATAGAAAAAAATGTAGTGTGGCGCCGTCTCAAATGCTGACACTGCGACGTGGCGTGGCTGTTATATAACTGAAGAATAATGCATTGCTTTGCAATACTTGAGTCAAAGGCCAACCACAACTTTTAAAGTCAGGCTTAGAATTTATGGAACTTCCCTTTTACGTCCCTCGTTGTTTCGCTCAATCAGTTGAGGGAGGCAATAAGGATTTCTAAATGGCTTGCGGTGAAATTTGAAACAACTTCGTGCATCGAGTTTCCAAATTTGTTTATTTCTTCTAGTGCGGCACTGTAGTTAAAGTAATGAATAGGGTATTCCAAGAAGAAACGAAAGAAATATCTCACTGATTAAAAAACGAAGCATCCCACTAGGAAATGAATAACAGTTTTCTACTATGTAACAAAAATAATATTTTACAAAATGTAGTTCTTTTACTTGAAAAAGTTCTTCTTCAACCAAAACGCCGCTTGCACACTGCTAAACATACATCTGCAAATTAACAACAAGGAACTGTCATATCATACTAAAATAGTTCACCAATCATACTTAAAATAGTTCACCGCCAAACAATTGCTAAGGACGGATGACAATAGCAACCATAAAATGGAAGGCAGGAAAATGTGGAAATTAGCATAAGTGCGGGATACAGTAAGACGTGTTGTGCGTATGCAAATTTTGGATTGCCGAACTTGTTCGTGACGTCATAGCGCTGATAAGAGATATAAAGGATTTGACGCGTATTGGCCGTTGTTGTTCAAACGCAAAGTTGAAAGGGAAAGAATCAATTGACGAACTTGCAATTTTCAGTATGTCTTCCCGACATCACCTAGATGATTTTACGCGTGGCCTTATTATTGGCAAGATTGAAGAAGGGCAAAAAATAACAGATGTTGCCAGGGAGTTCGACGTCAGCCACAGTGTTGTTTCAAGGCTTTGGAAATCATTTCAAACAAATGGAGAGTGTAGCAAACGTCACGGGGGAGGTCGTGTTCGCAGTACGACACCTGCAGAAGATCGGTACATAGTGCTATCAACAAAAAGACACCGGCGCAGCACAGCTAGTGAGGTAGCAAATCAGTTTATGGCTGCTACTGGCAAGCGGATCTCCCGAAAAACTGTCGCCAGACGTTTGCATGAAAAAGGACTATACGCCCGCCGTCCTGTTTTGTGCATACCATTGTCCAGACGTCACCGTACCGCCCGTTTGCAATGGTGCCATCAACATCGCAATTGGACTGATAACGACTGGTCTGCTGTCCTCTTCTCAGATGAGAGTAGATATAGTCTATCGTCTGATTGTCGACGACAACTGATCTGGCGTGATAGTGGTACTGCATATTGTCCAGCAAACATACAGGAAAGGGACCGATATCCGGCATGTAGTGTCATGGTATGGGCTGGCATCATGATCAATGGCCGTACGTCCCTCTCTGTGCTACCAACTGGGACTATGACTGGCCAACGATACATTAATGATGTTCTGCTACCTCATGTTCGCATGTTCCGTGGTGCTGTCGGTGATAGATTCATTTTCATGGATGACAACGCAACATGTCATCGAACAGTCGCTGTCCAGGAGTGTCTTGAGAGCGAGGATATTCCAACGCCTCGTATGGCCAGCACGTTCTCCAGATCTGAATCCCATTGAAAATGTGTGGGATGCTTTGGGGAGGAGTCTTGCTGGTCGCCAATGCCCTCCAATAACCAAGGACACCCTCATCCGTGCACTGTCAGAGAAATGGGATAAATTACCCCAACAGCTGCTTGATAATGTTGTGCAAAGCATGACACGACGTGTGGAATCTTGCATCGCCCTCCATGGTGGCCATATCCCGTATTGACATCTTACGCCGGAACGCCTGCGGACGGTAATTGCATTTTTTTTTTCACGTTTACGTATTCTGCACAAAATGGCTTGTTTGTCCCTTGAACACGTTCCAAAGCCTTCTGGATTTCAGAGCACAATAAATTGTCTTTCTTGTAATGTCCTGGCATTCTGACATTATTTTATTTCACTTGGCATCCAACCACACTTACTTTTTAATGCGCTATCTAGCCGTTTATGATCCGTCCTTAGCAATTGTCCAGCAGTGTATAACTATACTAGTAGTCCGAAACTCTTGACGTAGAATATAAATCAAAGTTTTCAAGCTCTTGCACATCAACCAGATGACTCTTATAAGGAAAGTATACAGCAAACTGCCAGATTTTCAGGCAGTTTTCTCAGTAAAACATCCAGATACGGCAAGGCACCATTGTGTTCGAACTCCATAGTGAAATGGATCGTAGGTGAATATAATTAATTTTATTTAGGAAAAGCAGGAGAGTCTCCTTTTGGTGTGACCATATGGAAAATATATACATCGTCCGCATACCTCATCCGGGTAGTAGACCTTGAGGTGATTTTGGTGAATATACATCAATTAGCCATTACATTATGAACACAAACCTATATAATAAGCTGTATAGGTTTCACAGTATGCCAGTAATATGCAAAGCTGTGATTAAAGATAAAGGCTGGGCAACAAAATATTAAGTACATTTCATAATTTTACTTTATTATATTTCTATATTTAAATGTTATTTCATCCCTTATAAATTACAAAAACGATTTCTTGCTGTAAACCTAAGTATCGGGTAAATGATCCTTTTCATAATAATTTCGACTTGGTGATGGTTTTTGTAATGTATCTTAAGAACAGAATTAGCTACAGGAAAAACTAAAACATTTTTGGGGTCACCATGAAATTTCGCATCTAATGACAGATAAATGGTGAAATAGCTATGAAAATTAATTACTTGAACAAAGAGTTTAGCTTAAAAATTCACAGTTTTTGCAGGTGATGTATTATTTTCCACACCACTCTAAGCAGAAAGTATTCTCAAAAGGCGTGTGAAAACACAAGTTTGTGTGGGATGAGAATCGATTTCGTGTCCCCTCACTCCGGAGTAGGTAGCTCTCCCAACTGAGCTACGCGGACAGAATGTCTCGCGGCAGATTTGTCATCTTGACAGGTGTTTCTCCTCTCTAATACGTCACAGGCTATTTGAGACGACCTGTATCGGTCCATGAAAAAATTTTAAAATCGAGTTTTCAGAAACGTAGATTTTACTAGCAAATACATAAGACACAGAAATATACACTTACGCCTCCAAGTGACAAAACCATTCTTTACTAAAAATTAACAATTAAATGCGGAAGCTCTACCCCATGCGGAAATAATTTTTCAATAGGACCTTTAAAGGCAGAAAAATTGGGTAAATCGCAATTTACCTCTACGCCGGCTAGCGAGAAATCTACTAAAAAGAAACTGTACCCAAAACAGTTTTCGTTGTAATTGGCATCGAACGAAGAAAGAACATTTTAAATCGTATATTCAGAAGTAATGATATGGAATAAATGGTATTTTTCATTCGACAGAAACTGCCTTTAGGCTCTCTAGTGGCTAACTTATACACTGTAAGAAAAACCTCCCGGAAATCCAGGATTACATTAAAAGGTTTCCAGTGCAAAATAAATGCTTCAAATCGGACTCATAGTTTCAGAGATATGTTGCTCACGAACACTGATCCTATAAGCACGTACTATTTTTAACAAGTTAGGAAAATCATGCAATGCAATGATTATGATTTGCTTTCCTACAAACCAGAAATCATTACTCAAGTTATTGGGGGAAATGGCCCTGACCTTTGACCCAATAGCGATTATATTAAACCGAACCGGTCCAATATAATTTCGGAACAACATGGTAAAGTTTTGTAGCAATCAAAGCATTTTTATATTTTGTCGCAATCGAAGCATCCTGACCTTTGACCCCATTTTACCAATTTTCAAAAGCCCTCGTCGCCAGGTAGTCTCCTACCACATATTAAAATTTCATCGAAATCGAACAATTTTTACGCAGGTTATGACGCATAAGGGCAATTGAATGAATCCCGCTCCTATGTCCTGATCTTTAACTCAATTTCGCCCATTTTCAACAGGCTTCGTCCCCAGGTGGTCCCCTACCACATACTAAAATTTCATCGAAATCGACCCATTGTTACGTGAGTTATCGTGCGGACGGACATGAAGAACAGACAGACGGACAAAGTTTGAGCATAGTATACGCTTCTTCAACCTACGGTTGGACAGCGTAAAAAACTGATCCTATAAGCAAGTACTATTTTACAAAGACGTGCAAATAACAGATAGAGAAAGAAAAGGAAAAAAATTGCAATGCAAATCAAAGTGAACATCATCTCTTCTTCGCAGACTGCTGGCCACCCAAAATGCAACACCAAAAAGGAAGCATCCAATTGGCCTGAAACTCAAAGCATGCGTCGCCCGCGAGAGGACATGCAAACGATTAGCATTGCAGGGCATATGCAGATCATGTGCACCCGGCACGCCACCGAGAAGCACTATAAGAAGGGCGCACAGAAGGCGGGGTGTAAGTAGTGGAAGTGTGTTGTACTGCCGGACCTGTGCGTGGGAAGCTTCCTGATGCCTCGTCACAGAATACGGCAGTCATTCCTGCACGTTCCGCAGTGCGACAGAGGACGAATAGTAGCTTATCGCGACAGCGGTTTATCATACCGAGACATCGGCACCCGTGTGGGACGACATCCAGCCACTGTGAGGCGAGTATGGATTCGGTGGGTGCAAGAGGGACGGACGGACCGACGTGAGCGATTGCCGCAGCCACGGCACACCACCGAACGAAAGGACCGGCATGTTGTGCGGCGGGCATTGACCGCTCGCATCGCCACATCACGAACGTTAGCGCAGGAATTAGGGTGTGTTGCGCACAAACCTGTGTCAGCACGTACCGTTCGAAGTCGTCTGCAGGAGGGGGGACTTGTCGCACGATGCCCATTGCTCCGATTACCATTGACGTTACACCACCGGCGAGTGCGGCGACAGTGGGCTGTTAAACGCCGCACCTGGACTCCGGAATGGCACGACATTGTCTTCTCCGACGAATCGCGCTTCTGCCTGCAACACCACGATGGTCGGATCCACATGTCACGGTACCGTGGTGAGAGACTGTATCATGCCTGCATTATGCATCGCCATACCAGTCCGTTGCCTGGCGTTATGGTTTGGTGCGCAATTTGATATTACACCCGCACCCTTCTGGTACGCATCGCCGGTACACTCAACAGCCACAGCTACATCTCCGACTTTTTGGAGCCTGTAGTCCTCCCTTACCTGCAGGACCTGCCAGCGGCCACGTTTCAACAGGACAATGCGCGCCCGCACGTGATACGCATCGTGCAACAATTCTTCACGGCCCACTAGGTGTCACTGCTGCCGTGGCCCGCCTGTTCTCCCGATATGTCGCCCATCGAACACGTCTGGTCGCTGATCGGGAACCGAGTGGCCTGGCAAGCATCACCCGCGGCTACGCCTGATGAACTGTGGCAACGTGTGGAAGCAGCCTGGACCGACATACCGCAAGCCCACATTTATAGCCTCTTTCGTTCGATACCGCGGCGTGTAGCGGCCGCTATTGCCAGCCATGGGGGCCACAAGAACTATTGATGTCTGCGTGTTCCGCAAGTCGCACGGGCCTGTAAGCTCAATCGTTTCACCTTTGTGTCTGTTGTTATGTGTCCAGTTAATCTGGCTTTGCTATCTCGTGTCCTCCTTGGTGTTGCATTTTGGATGGCCAGCAGTGTATATATAAAACAGACTGTATGTCAGATTTCGCATAGAATTTGGCGACCTAGAGCGACGAAATGTGTTATGAAGGTACCTGTAGACATCTTCTGGCGCACCTCGAAGCGATTTTTTTAATTTGAATTTAATTTTTAGTTATTTAATGTTACGCGTTTCTACCCGATGGGAGTGTGTCTTTCTGCTTTGTTGACAGCAACCTGATCACACCGAACGTTAAGTCGTGTAGAAAAGTAGTTCACCATACATTTTAGGCGTTTCTTTTTTAGAATTCCGTTACGAATATTTTCATTCGTAAATACATTTATCACGCCCTTTTTTGTAAGCGTTGTTACACTGGTGTGCAAACATTAAAGACGAGGAGGAGAAATTAGCAAAATAGCGAAACGAGCACGCAGAACGGACCGAAAGACCACTCAGGAGATAGACTAGGGTCCGGTACGGCAGGGTTTGCGCATATATGCAGAATGACGTAATGAGGGGGAGAGGGAGTGTCGGAAGGGTACAAAGCACACGGACGGTGTGCGCTCAGCAATTCATTGAAAGCTATTGCACGCTGTACATCGGTTTGAACGACGTCGAGTTGCTGCCACCGTGTGATATGGCCAACAGGCAATCCAGTAGACGACATCTGGATTACTTTACCCGAGGTCGCGTCATTCGGATGGTCGACGTGTGACTAGTGTGGCCGAGGAGTTCGGGATCGCTCACAATATCGTTTCACGAGTTTGGAGAGAATTTCAAACGACAGGAACAGCTCTCCGAGAGTTTAGCCGTGGTCGTTGACGAGCAACTACGGCGGCGGACGACTGGTATATTGTCCTACAGGCGAGAAGAGACAGACAGCTGACAGAGGGAGAAATCGCAAGGCACATGCAACAGACAACTGGACGTCCGTTAAGGCGTTTTACCCTGGCCAGGAGTCTGCACAAAGATGGTCTATTTGCACGACGATCAATACGTTGTGTGCCGCCATTAACGCCTGCTCATCGGAGACGGCGGTTTCTGTAATGCAAGGAGCACAAGAACTGGACACATCAGCAATGGGATCGAGTTCTCTTTACGGATGAGAGTCAATTTAGTCTGACGAGCGATTCTGGACGTATACCCATCTGGAGAGAGCAGAGAACACGCAATCACATCTTCAACATCATCGAAAGGGACCGGTTTGAAGGGTGCGGAGTTCTCGTTTGGGGCGGTATCATGCTTGGTAGCCGCATTCACCTCCACATCTTCCAAGGAGGTTCAGTCACTGGTGTCCGCTATAGTACCGAGGTTCTCCTGCCTGAAATACATATTTTTGCACGCCCCTTGATTTTTTCACGCCAGTGTAGTATTTAAGCATTTACCAATGAAATACTACACTGGCGTACAAAAATTAAGGACGAGACAGCTTTTTTGAATGTAACGTCGTGCAGAAGTGCTCCACGTAGACTCACATTATACCATAAGATCCCCAAGATGTAGGAATATGGGACAAGTGAGCAAAACCGTCCAAACAAGGAATCCAAAGGATACAAAAGCACTTTATTGAAAAGGTAGCTTCGAGCACAATTGGGCAGAAGACAGAAACGTCCGTGTGACAGGCGGCTGCCAAGAAAACTCCAGTCTTTAGTAGGTGATATGATCACCCCTGACTCCGTTGCAGGATATACAACGTGTGTCCAAGCTGAGGACGAGGTTGTCAAGGTGCTGTTGAGACATCGCGGCCACTCGTCTTGTAGCGCTAATCGCAGCTGCGTAATCGTTGCTGGCGGCTGGTAACGTGCTGCCAAGCGTCTCCCGAGAAGGTCCCACACGTTTTCGATTGGATTTAGGTCCGGGGACTTCTCTGGTCAATCCATGCGTTGAATATCTTCACTCTCCAACAGCTCTGCGACAGCCAGTGTACGATGAGGTGTAGCGTTGTCGTCCATGAAGAGGAACTCAGGACCCACAGCACCTCTAAACAGACACACGTGAGGCAGGAAAACCTTGGTACAATAGCGGACACCAGTGACTGGACCACCTTGGAAGATGTGGTCAGTACGGCTACCAAGCATGATACCGCCCCAAACGAGAACTCCGCCACCTCTAAACCGGTCCCTTTCGATGATGTTGGAGGTGTGATTGCGTGTTCCCTGCTCTCTCCAGATGTGTATATGTCCAGAATCGCTCGTCAGACTAAATTGGCTCTCATCCGTAAAACCCATTGCTGATGTGTCCAGTTCTCGTGTTCCTGCCACCACAGAAACCGCCGTCTCCGATGAGCAGGCGTTAATAGCACACGCCGTACTGATCGTCGTACAAATAGACCACCTTTGTTCAGCCTCCTGGCCACGGTAAAACACGATAACGGACGTCCAGTTGTCTATTGCATGATCCTTTCGATTTCTCCTGCTGTCTGCCGTCTGTCTCTTCTCACTTGTAGGACAATATACCGGTCGTCCGCCACCGTGGTTGCCCGTGGACGACCACTGCTAAACTCTCGGACAGCTGTTCCTGCCGTTTGAAATGCCCTCCAAGCTCGTGAAACGATACTGTGAGCGATCCCGAACTCCTCGGCCATACTAGTCACACTTTGACCTTCTTCGAACTTTGAATGACGTGGCCTCGGGTGAAGTCATCCAGATGCCGTCTACTGGATAGCCTGTTGGCCATATCACAGGTTGGAAGCAACTCGACGTCGTTCAAACCGATGTACACCGTGCAATAGCTTTCAACGAATTGCTAAACGTACACCGCTCGTGTGCTTTATACCCTTCCGACCTCCTTCCCCCACGTCATGCTGCATATATGCCCATGCTCTACCGTACTGGACCCTAATCTATCTCCTGAGTGGTCTTTCGGTCCGTTCTGCCTGCTCGTTCCGTTGTTATGCTAATTTCTTCTCTTCGTTTTTCATTTTTGCACACCAGTGTAGAAGAAATTAGTAACGACACGAAAGAGCTTTCAAAAGAGTTAGGGGGAAATGAAAATAAAATGGTCACTGATCAAAAGGCAGCATTTGACAAGATTACAAGTGCAATTTTCAAGGGATCTGGTGGCATATTTTTTCTGGATGCACCAGGTGGTACTGGAAAAACCTTTCTAATCAGTCTTATATTGGCTAAAGTACGACAAAGGAGCGAGATTGCCCTGGCTGTTGCTTCATCTGGAATTGCTGCTGCACTACTACCACGAGGAAGGGAAGCTCACTCGGCTTTCAAGTAGCCTCTAAATTTGGCAAACACAGAAACGCCGACATGTAGCTTTTCTAGGGGTTCAGGAAAGGCAAAGGTTCTACAAGATTGTAAGCTAATTGTCTGGGATGAGTGTATTATGTCGCACAAAGCTGCATTTGAAGCCCTTGATGTCACTTTACAAGACCTCAGACATAACAACAAAAGAATGGGAGGGATTACTCTGGTGTTAGCCGGCGACTTTCGACTAACACTGCCAGTCATTCCACGTGGAACGAGAGCTGATGAAATGCAATAATGGTTAAATTCTTCATATATTTGGAATGAAATACAAAGATTTTACCTCAAAACTAACATTCGAGTTAATATTACTGGCGATACTTCTGCACAGGGGTTTGCCGACAAACTACTGAAACTAGGAAACGGATATATGACACCTGATAAGGAAGATGGATTTATATCAATGGCAGATGTTGGAAAAATTGTTAAAACACATCAAGATTTGTTAGACGCGGTTTCTCCAAACATTGGAGAGCACTTTAACAATCATGACTGGATGTGCCATAGAGCCATCCTTTCACCGAAAAACGACAGTGTTAGAGTCACCAATAATCAGCTTTTAGCTTACTTGCCCAGCATTCTTCAAATTTACAAGTCAGTTGATACCGTTTGTAATACAGACGATGCAGTCAACTACCCAACTGAGTTTCTTATCTCTTCGGAGCCACCTGGAATACCTTCACATATTTTAGAGTTGAAGATTGGTGCACCTGTTATGCTTCTGAGAAATTTGGATCCGCCTTCACTTTGCAAAGGCACGAGATTATCTGTCAAGAAACTAATGAAGAATGTTATTGAAGCTACTATAATGAGTGGACATGCAGCAGGCAAAAACATTTTTATTCCAAGGATCCCGATCATCCCATCTGATGTCCCGTTTCAATTTAAACATCTTCAATTCCCGATTCGTTTGAGTTTCGCCATGGGCATCAATAAGACACAAGGGCAGTCTCTAAAAGTTGTTGGAATGAATCTACAAAGTCCATGTTTTTCCCATGGTCAACTGTACGTTGGTTGTTCCATAGTCGGAAATGGGGAAAATCTTTACATCTTTGCTCCGAATGGAAGAACTGTTAATATTGTTAATCCCGAGGCTCTACAAGAATAAGGTACTTTTCATCTCAAACAATTTCATTGCATATGCCTTCTGCTTTCAAACTTTTTGAATTATTTACATTGGACGTGACAACTACTTAATAATTCAAATACATTTTTTATCCATATATTCTATTCTGGGAAGTTGTACTACAAATTTGTATAAACCTTGATTTACCAGTCTTAATTTAATTGCCGATATAGCTTTTACTTTATACTATCACTAGCCCGTCAACGACAGGTACAACTGGCTAGTATTCTAATAAATAAAAGGATATATGTGAAAAAGAAAGAGCAGAATAGTGTTGCGCATTTCCACAAAATTTGCATATCTCCTGCTAAAGCTTGATTTTAACTTCCAAATCCTTCCTTTACTAAACAATGCTGGAATTATTATTTTGAAAAGCCGTCAATCGTTCAACCACTCTCCAAACTTCTTTAAATAATTTTTTTCATTTTGGATATGATCCGTCATTGATCCATGAATAACATTTCTCTAATCACTTATTGAATTGTTAGAAGTGTACTATTTCGTCAAGTCCAATATAATTCCGCATGAACTGCAAGAAAACCAAAACACAGAAGAAATGTGTTCCTCAGTGGATGTCGGTGTTACTTAGAATTCCGTGTCCAGCACTTGGCAATGCTTCCGGCTTCCTTTGAACTATCGGGAGTATCCGATGGCATTGAGTCATCACCCGCAATAACTAATACCCCGCAATCTTCTTCAGCTTTTGTTAATTCAGCAGCAGTCACGTCTAAGGACAGGATCTCAATAATGAAATGGATTACACTCAAAACATCATGTAATTTCGTTCTACTTTTCGCCAATGTTATATTTGCAACAGAAGTCATAGGTAAGAGCAATACAGGTATTTGCTAATTTCTGTGTTACATAGTATTAAAGAACTATCTTCCCCAAAGTGGTCATACTAAATTATTAAGTACCAGAAACTGCTCAAAAGTCACCGTTATTTCTGTGGCGCAATATTGTTGGGAAAATGAGTTTCATGTGCTTTTTAAAACTGTATGTATGAATAAAATATTTCAAAACATGTTTCAGCTGAACGAATGTTCCGTGCAATCCGTATATCCGGATTGCTTAATTTAATGAAATGTCTAATTTGAATCATGTTTAAAATGGGTGGCCCATAATTCCTCTTTAATTGTTGATTTATATTTATAAACATGTTTTCCAATTGTTTTCCAAGGAACGTTTATTTTTGTTTATTCCAGTACTCCAAGGAGAAGCAGTCGCTTAATGGCGCTTTTCATTTATTGTTGTTACAAATATCAAATTAACGTAGCAGAACCCGCTTATAACAGACTGATTCTCCCCCTTCAACTCATTTTCATTCTCCCCCTACAAACTCAATCTAATTCTTCTCGCTTCAACTCATTCTTACTCACCCTCTTCAAACTCATTCTGATTTCTCCCTCTTCAAACTCATTCTGATTTCTCCCTCTTCAAACTCATTCTCCCCTTCAACTCATTCTCATTTCTCCCTTCAAAATCATTCTAATTTCTCCCCCTTCAAACCCAGTCTCATTTCTCCCCTTTAACTCCTTCATATTCTCCTCGTTCAAACTCATTCTCCCCCATCAAATTCATTCTAATTTCTCCTCCTTCAAGTTCATGCTCTCCCTTCAACTCATTCTCATTTCCCCATTCAAACTCATTCTAATTTCTGCCCCTTCAACTAATTCTTATTCTCCTTCAAACTCATTCTTTTTTATTCAACTCATTCATATTCTCTCCCTTCAAACTCATTCTCTCCTTTCAACTCATTCTCATTTTCCCTCTTCAAACTTATTCTAATTTCTCCTCCTTCAAACTCATTCTAATTTCTCCCCCTTCAACTCATTCTTATTCTCCCTCTTTAAACAAACTCATTCTCATTTCTCTCCATTCCACTCATTCATATTCTGCTCCTTCAAACTCATTCTCCCTTTTCAACTCATTCTCATTCTCCCCCTTCAAATTTATTCTAATTTCTCCCCCTTAGAACTCATTCTAATTTCTCCCCCGTCAACTCATTCTCATTCTCCCTTTTCAAACTCATTCTTTGTTCTACTTTTTCTATGGATCATAGTAAGAGGAGTGCTATAGATCTAAGATTTTTAGTAGCATATTCTCGTTTCACGGACTTTTTCTCATCTAAAACAATCAGCATCCTAAGTTTTGATAATTGTCCTTCCTATTAGACTCTTTTGTCTCCTATACTTCACCCTAAAATTAACTTTTAATCTCTCGTTAAATCCTGGCGCTCGTTAAATACTTTTTGGGTTGAAAATTTCCATCATGTAAACATATGCATACATGATTATACACAATCGAGTCACATTATTGCGACCACCTCCTGCTTTTGATTTCAAAAGCGCGTAGCAAATAAATGAAGGCGCGTGTCGTGAGATGGCTTGGAGGATATTAAAGGTGTGCTGTAGGCAATCTGAAAACATATCACTCGTTGCTGTCATGGATAAAAGAAGCGATTTATCAGATTTGCAAGAAGGAATGATTATCGGATTTCGGGCGAAGGGTGGAAGTATTTCGGAAACAGCGCAGTTTATGAACTGTTCGAGTGCTGCTATTGTTAAAGTGTATCGTGATTGGAGAAATGGCACCATTGCAAATAAGCAACGTGAAAACTGCAGAGCACCACGTGCCATTGATGTGAGAGGTCAATGTCGGCTTCGAAGGTGCGTGACGGCCGGTCGACACGCTACAGTGGAGTAACTCACTGACCGAATGAACCACGGGGTTACCGGAAGTGTGTCTAAAACGACAGTTCATCGGACTCTGCTGCGTATGGGGTTCCGATGCATACGGATGGTCACTGCACCTATGCTAACGAAGGTTCATCGGCAGAAAAGGCTCAGATTCTTATATTTGCACTGCAGTATCGCAATTGGACCTCCGCTGATTGGCAAAGGATTGCCTTCTCCGATGAGTCACGTTTTCTGCTTCAGCGAAAGGATGGATACTTGCCTAAAAGGCGAGAAACATCGGAGAACAAATATTCTTCAACCATTTCTGGAAACACACAAGCTGGTGGGGGCAGCGTTATGGTCTGGGGAATGTTTTCGTGGCATTCTCTGGGTCCACTCATACCTGTGGAAGGCACTATGGAACGAATTCGTTATGAATCCATCCTTGCAGACAACGTACACCCATACATGCTGATTGTCTTTCCTGGGGCGAATGGGATCTTCCAGCACGACAATGCGACGTGTCACACATCTAGAAGTGTCAGAGAGTGGTTGGAAGAGCCCGATGGAGACTTCAAAGTACTTCCCAGGCCCCCTGAATCCCCAGACTTAAACCCAATGTAGCATCTTATGGACCACCTTGATCGTCCACCACGATCTTAATGGATTCTCCACCACGCCGCCTCCAGCAGCTGTAAGATGCACTGCAGTCAGCATGGCTCCACATATTTGTGAACACCTTCCAGCACTTTACTGAGTCACTCCCAGCCCGTCTAGCTGCTGTCCGCGCTGCACACGGTGGTTCTCTTCTGGATATTAGCTGGTAGTCGCAGTAATGTGATTCGACCGTTTATATGCATACACATTTATGTTACATATCCGAAACCACTGGATATACTTGAAAGATTGAATTTAGTAACTATATTATAATACTATAGTTAATTAATGAAATATTTCAAGTATATTCTACTTGACGGCCACGTGAGACTGACAACTCTTTAACTACAGAAGAATGCAACGCTCACTTGGAGGCTGAAAGTTGTAAAGGACACAAATCTAGAAATTTCCATTATCTTTTTTCCCTACGGTGTGATCCCCATTCCATTACTCGTTTATCCCTCTATGCAATCGTCACCCAGAAATCCACTTACATATACGTGAACCCCACCCATCGTCCTCTTTTTTCCCAGGAGTAGGTCGACAATTTTCAAATCTGCTGACGCCATACTCCCAAAGCATAGTCCCTGGGAGTGGGTGGCTGAGGTAGCCTCGTGCACAACTCTAAGCGTTTGATGTTCTCCTTATTGCGTTTCAATCAACATTCTGCGACTAGCACACAAGGGTTCCCCTGCGCTGTAGCAGTTTTCTCCTGATCGCCATCATTTATACTCCTCGAATCCAGGACAGGACGCAACAGATTTAATCAGCCACGTTAAATATGGAATTACATTAAATTATTTTACTTTGTTTGTAAAAAGTATCATCTGAGCTTTTCACTCCCACATTAAATCCAAGAACATATGACATACACCTGACGTGAAACGAGTGTCAACACGCAGCAATAAATTCCGTCACTGTAGCTTAATGGTAAAGTAATCTGGCTCCCGAGCAGAGGGATGCGGGATTCAATGACGTCAGCGGTAAATTTGTGTTTTCGCAGATTTTATTAAATTTTGTTCGTCAAAAGCGATCAAATTAGCACTGAATTGACATTCACCGCAATTTTGTCACTTCATTGATATTTATATAGTTGCCCCATTGGAGATGTGTGTGCGAGTGGTACCTGTTCCTAACTCTGTGTATCAACTCCTTTAGCCAAAGTACAAAATCGACCTGTCACTGGGGGAAAAATATGAGTGAGATCATATTACCTCTTACCGAGTGTAGCTTAATGGTAAAGCAATCTGCTCCGGAGCCAGATTGTTTTACCATTGAGCTACACCTAAGGTATTATCAGATGCGGGTTCAACAATGTCTCCGGTAAATTGGGTTTTCACAGATTTTACTAAACTTTGTTCGTTAAGAACGACCGAATGAGCTCTGAATCAACATTATATCAAAGAAAAGTTCCTGTTTTGCTCATTTATTCCGAGATCTTGCTAAAACCGACTCGTTATAGTTGGGTTCTGCTGTATTTCCTCTTCTCACATAACATATGTAAACTTCTTAAACTGCTATCGCATTTTTGTCACTTCAATGGTATTTATATAATTGCACAATTGGAGATGTGTGTTGTTGTTGTTGGTTGGAGGTTTAACGACCACTATGAGCAACTCAATGGGCTATAAGCAGTCGCCCGTCCCTAATTTAAGGTAACTAGTTCCAGAGAAGGGTGAGAACCAGTGCCGTAAGACAAACACGACATCCATGCCTTACCGGGATTCGAACCCAGACCCCTTTCGGACGAATGATCAGAGGCCATCGCTTGGACCACTATGCCACCGGGACGGCAGATGTGTGTGCAAGTGGAACATGTTCCTAACCCTGTGCATAAACTCTCTTAGCCAAAGTGCAAAATTTACCAGTTACTGGGGAGGTGGGGGTATAAAATTTACCTATCACTGGGTGGGGAATTACGAGAGAAATCATATGATATACTACAGAGGTGAAAAACGTGTCAAGGCGACAAAGTTGCAGTGATAAATTCCGTCGGTGTAGCTGAATGGTAAAGCAATCTGGCTCCGGAGCAGAGGGATGCGTGGGTTCAATGACGTCAACGGCCAATTTGTGTGTTCGCTGATCTGAATAAATTTTGCTTCTCAAAAGCGATCAAATTAGCACTGAATTAACATTTACCGCATTTTTGTCACTTCATTGATATTTGTATAGTTGCACGATTGGAGATATGTACGTGTTCCTAACTCTGTGTGTAAACTCTCATAACCAAAGTAGAACATTTTCTTGCCACTGGGAGATATCGGAACGTGAGGGCGATGCGAGAATTTATTATAAGTGACAACATATAGTAGCAATATGTAGGATGAACTTTTTTATTTCAAAAGTCCCTGATCGGGTCATTTTATTAATTTGAATTACAGTAAGCCCATTATTATTATTATTAATTTTTGATTGGAGGTTTAACGACCACCGTGAGCAACTCAATGGGCTATAAGCAGTCGCCCGTCCCTAATTTAGGGTCACTGGTTCCAGGGAAGGGAGAGAGCCAGTGCCGTAAGACAAACACAACATCCATGCCTCACCGGGATTCGAACCCGAACCCCGTTCGGACGAATGATCAGAGGCCATCGCTTAGACCACTGCGCCACCGGGGCGGCCCCATTATTTCGTATGAGCTTCAAATGGAAATTAGAAGAATGGAATAAATTTTGATCCGCGAAAGGACATGCTTTCTGGCGCTCAAAGAAAGGCCATGGAATTGCCCCCAAGAGGTAAAAGGTATACTTGATAGTTTATAATGAGTCTTAGCGACCACCATAAGCAAATCTGAGGGCTATAAGCAGTCGCCTGTCCTTAATTTGAGGCCAGTAGTTCCAGGGAGGGAACAGAGCCTGCGAACAAACGCATCAACCCTGCCTCATTTGGGACTCGAACCCAAATTCATGTCGGAAAAATCTTAGAAGCTAGCTATTCAGAGCACTCGCCCACAGGGGCAGCGCACACTAAACTCCCACTTATGCGTGCTAATTAATGCATGGATGTACATGGAAAACGCGGATAATCCAGAAATGCCCCTGTATACCGAAAAAATTAACTACGTACTACTGTGCATACAGTGGTGTACAAAGTATTGCATCATTTGCAGAAACCGTGAATTTTTAAGTTTAACTCTTTGTTTAACTAACTAATTTTCATAGTTATTTCATCGTTTATATGTCATTAGATGCGAAATTTAATGTAGATTTCAAAAATGTCTTAGTTTTTTCTGTAGCTTCTTCTGTTTTTAAGTTATGACATAAAATATGGGGTTTCAAAACACATTGGAATTCACGTTAGCTGCGTATCAGTTGTTTACAGCCAATCACGGACATTCTTTTATCTCATTGGCTGCTTCCCAATGCCATCCTAATCCTACTCCAGCCTTTGTAAGGATTGACGAGAGCTACTATAGCATTTTAGTGGTCGCTTCTTATTCACTGTAAAAATTTACTGTAGATTTTACGGTTTTAAACCGTTTTCCAGGGTGCCAACACAAAACCGTAAAATCTACAGTTTTATGCCGTGTTGGAGCAAAGCTATAGCTTTGCTCCAACACAATCAAGAAATTCGTTCCAGCCAGAATTTGTGCTGGAGCGAGTATTTGGACAGTCCAAATAATCACGAAAACACAAAAATTCTGTGAACGAATGTGTTGATTAAATGCGGTGTTGGAGGAAAGCTATAGCTTTGCTCCAACACGGCATAAAACTGTAAATTTTACGGTTTTGTGTTGGCACCCTGGAAAACGGTTTAAAACCGTAAAATCTACAATTTTTTTGTTTTACAGTGATGTTATTAGGGTATAATTTGTGTACATTCTCAAGAATGCTTAAAACTGCGGAATTGTCCACCGAGCAAAATTAGTTGTTCTGCATGAAGAGGAATATTCTTCAAGGCAAATCGCGGAAAGAGTTGGCTGTAATCAATCTACAGTTATTGAGCTACCGAAGAAAGTAAAAGATACTGCCGATCTTCAAAATATGCGTCGCAGTGGAAGGCTCAGATCCACTTCAACCAGGCAGGACAGAGTGCTCAGAAAGCTAAGCTTGGCAGACAGGAGACTCAATTCACCTGAATTGTTTCAAAGATGGTCTGAAGTGACTGATGTTACTGTTAATACATCTCCTATTAGGAGGAGGCTGCTTCACTATGACTTGCGTGGCTGCAACGGCCGGCATAAAGCACTACTAACTGCAAATCAAAGACAGCGTGGACCTCAGTGGGTGAAACAGCATGTCTCATGGAAACCAAGCAATGGGAAAATATTCTTTTCAGTGATGAATCAGAATTTTGAGTTAAGGGGAATCAGAGTAATGCCTATGTAAGGAGATTTAAGCATAAAGAATTCTATCCAAGTTTCTTAGTGGCTGCCGTTAAGCATCCGGTGAAGATCATGGTTTGAAGTTACATGCATGCACATGGCGTTGGAAATATCCATATTGTTGATGGTACGGCAAATGCCCAGAAATACATCTGGATATTAGAAAACAAGATGCTTCCATCGTCTAAAAGATTTTATGACGGAAATTTTATTTTTCAAGATGACAATGCTCCCTGGCATCGTGCTAAAGTAGTGAAAAAATCGTTTGAGGGAAAAAAATATACATCACCTTGATTGGCCATCACAACCACCGGAGTTAAACCCGACCGAAAATTTGCGGTTTAAAGTATCGTATGAAATATCAAATAGAAGCCAACAACCAACATTTACTCACTGAAGATGTAATTCAAATCTGATATCGTATTGTTCAATCTTTTCTTTTACAAAACCTTGTTCATAGTATGCCAACAAGATGCAAAGCTGTGATTAAAGCTAAAAGCTGGAAAACAAAATATCAGGTACATTTTACAATTTTACTTCATTATATTTCTGTATATGTTATTTCATTCCTTATGAATTACAAAAACGATGTACTGATGTAAACCTAAGGATAAGTGATCCTTTTCATAATAATTTCGACATGGTCATGATTTTTCTAACGTATCTTAAGAACTGAAATATAGTTACAGGATAAAACTAAGACATTTTTCAAATCTCCATTAAATGTCGCATCTAATGACACATGAGTGACGATATAACTATGAAAATTAGTTAGTTAAACAAAGGGGTAAACTTAAACATTCTCGGTTTTTGCTGGTGATGCAATTTTTTTCCACACCGCTGTGTATATATTCAGAGGTCTTAAATAAACTGTATATCCGTAGTAAGGGTACATACTGCTTTAAATATGGATTGCTGTATATAATTATATAATAATAAAACTCACAATACATTTTCAGTTCTTCTTCTGGGAAACGTTTCGCTTGCGAGAGATAATAACATTCTTTAGTACAGTTTGGCGAATCCATGACGTCATTAAACTCGAACTCAGTTTCTTGACCCATATAGTCTAATAGTTTGTTCAACATATTCCACTACACCTTTCCTGTTTCACCTTTATCTTCACTTTCTTCTTCTCTCAGTTCTACAGGCTCCCCTTGAGTCATTGCATCCAGAATCTCTTGGTCTGATAAAATCCTTTAGCACTCATCGTTCTTGTCGTTCTAAAGCCACACTTCCCAAAAAACAAACGAGGAATTTGGCCCTGAAGTCACGAATATGACAAGAGAGAAAACAGATAAAGTAAAACAACGTTTCTTCAATTGATGATTGAAACTGAATTTCGAATTTTCTCAGCAACGTCGGTTAATGGAGAGGTCCGGATAGAAGAGCATCGGATTAATCAAGATTTTACTGTACTTTGGCTCTTTACTAATTTCTAAACATTTTAACGTATGCCATTTCAAACGTTTTGCACACTGCGCAGGCGCAGCCCAATGGATGATTGGATCACTCCAATCGTGGCGCCAGTATTTTGTGAGTCAGACTTCAGCATACAAAGTTGTGTTTACGTTTGCTGGCTATTTTGTCACTCTCCCGAAAAATGCTGCCTAAAAATGAAGGAAGAAATTGAGTCAGGTCAGATCTCGCTTAGCGACCAGCGATCCTACATTAAAATTGAAACTTTGCGAGGAACGCCCTCTATCGAAATCCATAAAGCGTCGTGTTAAGTTTGTGGGGTTAGCGTAGTGGATCGTAGTATAGTGTCACGGTGAGCTTCTCCTTTCCGCCAAGGTTGGGAAAGCATCGAAGACGATCCAATAAGCGTCAGGTCATCAGATGCAACGGACAACACTTCTGTGGCTATTGTCAACAGCATTTTGGAAGAAGATCAACAGAAAACATGTGAAGAGATAGCATATGAAGCAAACATGTCTACCTCTTCAGTTTTCAGAATGCTAACTGAAAAATTACAGAACAGAAAAGTAGATGCCAAATGTGTTCCGCATAGTCTGAGTGAAAAGCAGAAAGAAGATTGCAAAGGGATCGCAGAAGAATTACTTCAGCGGTACGAGACAGAAGGCGAGAAGTTGAACACAATTGCTGCTTTAGACGACACCTGGATACGAGATTTCGAACCAGAACTGAAATCTCAGTCCGCTCAGTTGAAACATCCAGAATCACCTTACCGGAAAATATTCTGCAGCCAACAATCGAAGGTTAAGCTGATGATGTTTATATCCTATGACAAGGTTGTAGTATTTGAAACAGGCAGAGTGCCCGAAGGAACCACTGTAACAGCGGAATACTACAGAAGGTTACTGCAAACTGTTTTGCACTCAAAGATTCGCTAAAGATGGCCCGACGTGCTCGAAGCTAGTGTCACCATTTTGCAGGACAACGCGAGGCCGCATGTATCCCGTATAGTAAGAGACATTCTGCAAAATTGTGGATGGAAATTGCTTCACAATGCGCGTATAGTCCTGACATGAGTGCACCAGACTATGACTTGTTCCCAGAAATGAAGAAGCCACTCTACGGAAAGTGATTCAGTACGATTCAGGATGTTTCTAATGAGGTAATCCGAGTAATCCGACGCGTCATCAATGGAGGTGTCTTGACTGGAAAACAAGGCTTGCCCAAACGTTGAGCCGCTGTCATAAAGAAACATGGAGATTACTTCGAAAGTCTCTACAGGTACGTTGTGAAATAAATTCATTTTTCCCGCTTTCCAACCGTGAGTTCAAGGAGCGTATATATTCCCCAGCTTTGTCCGTCTGTCAGTCGGTTCCCGTCTGCCTGTCCGTCCGCACGATAACTCGCGTAAAAATGATTCGATTTCAATGAAATTTTAGGGAAATTAGGGTTCATTCCTACTTGAGAATGAACCCTATTGAAAATGGGAAAAATGGAGTCAAAGGTCATGATATCCACTCCATCGCCCTTATGCGTCATAATTTGCGTAAAAAACGGTTCGATTTCGATGAAATTTTAGCATGTGGTAACGGTGCACCTGGATACAAACCCTAATGGACGAAATGGAGTCAAAGGTCGGACATAGAAGCGGGATCCATTCCATTGCCCATATGCATCATAACTTATGTAAAAATGCTTCGATTGCGACAAAAACTTTTTAACATGTTGTTCCGGAAGTATACTGAACCGGTTCTGTTGGATATCATCGAAATGGGGTCAAAGGTCAGGACACAGGAATGAGATTTATTCCACAGCCATTATCCTCATAACTTGAGTAATGATTTCTGGCATGTTGGAAAGCGCTTCATAATCAGTGCATTGCATGATTTTACTAACTTTTTTAAGAAGAGAGAACCCACAGTGTGCAAAACATTTGAAATGACCCTCGTATTTTTTAGCGATGAACGGATTATCCGCGCATGAATAATTGGGAGTTCAGTGAACTTGAATTCGTTGCAGGTTGAAAGCTGAGTCACGTACCAATCAATATATGTACATCTTCCTTAAATCTCTCAAATGTATGAAGTTGAACTATGTGCATTATGAATAACGTAAAGAAATTCAAAGAGAAAACTGAAAGCAGCGTTGAGTTCATAAAACGTTAAATTTATGAATATAATTACGGTTTATTATCAAAGCTTGGTTTTGTTAAAACCAAACTCTGATGGTATGAGACGGAATCAAACTTGCTGACAGCTGCAGCGGAAATATACACGTACCACTGGAAGTCTAACGAAGTAAACAACAAGATCAAATTTCGAATTGTAAATTTGCGCGCGTTATAGCAAGTTCGAAAGGATGATTGAAAAAAAAACTAGTCAAACTCTTCCGGTAGAAATAGCTTGGAGCTATTTACGAGGTGTGGTAACACACGGAAAACCGGAGGGTAAAGCGTAAACCAATCCGCCGGCAACTGTTGCGAAAGGATGCACGTAACGCTTCGGGAGTGAATTGCAAAAATTGAAACCAAGTAATAATAGTGTCGCTTCAATTCTGCTGTTGTGTTCTCCCACATAGGTTCGTAGTATAGTCTGCTTCGATAATGCCACGTATAGGTGAGTGAAAGATTGGCATATGTTGGTTGCGACGGCAACGAAAAATAAATTTTTGTAATATCGCGTTTCCTGACATGATCTCGTACTTTACGCTATAGTGTGATGAGATATTGTAACGTTTATGCAAAGTGTGATGGGATACAGTATAGATTCCGGTTAATCATGCCATCGGTCAATCCACAGGCGCAGAAATAGGGGGGCGAAAGGAGGCATTTCTTCTCCACTGGAAATCGGACGATGACCTTTCTGTCCTTGAGAGGCACTACGAAGATCCACTAGAAATCGGACGATGACCTTTCTGTCCTTGAGAGGCACTACAAAGATCCACTGGAAATCGGACGATGACCTTTCTGTCCTTGAGAGACACTACACAGATCCACTGGAAATCGGACGATGACCTTTCTGTCCTTGATAGGCACTACAAAGATCCACTGGAAATTGGACGATGGCCTTTCTGTGCTTGAGAGGCACTACAAAGATCCACTGGAAATCACACGATGACCTTTCTGTCCTTGAGAGGCATTGCAAAGATCCACTGGAAATCGGACGATGACCTTTCTGTCCTTGAGAGGCACTACAAAGATCCACTGGAAATCGGACAATGACCTTTCCGTCCTTGAGAGGCACTACAAAGATCCACTGGAAATTGGACGATGGCCTTTCTGTGCTTGAGAGGCACTACAAAGATCCACTGGAAATCAGACGATGACCTTTCTGTCCTTGAGAGGCACTACAAAGATCCAATGGAAATCGGACGATAACCTTTTTGTCCTTGAGAGGCACTACAAAGATCCACTTGAAATCTGACGATGACCTTTCTGTCCTTGAGAGGCACTACAAAGATCCAATGGAAATCTGACGATGACCTTTCTGTCCTTGAGAGGCACTACAAAGATTTTCGCGATAGCACTAATTCTGATTGCTAGTTTTTCTGTAGAACTTCTGGAAGGGCGTTTATGAAGGTAAAAAATGAACTCGTTGGGACGTTTTATTATAAAAAGCGGAAATTTATAGAAGAAAAGGAGTAACAATGAACTTTTCCATTGCATGTTGGAGAACAGCGTACATACTTACAGCATGGAAAAGTATGAAAGGCGAAAAAATGAAAAATACAGGGTGTCCGTAAAGTCTTTCCCACATTACAAAAATTAATATAACGGAATGCATTACAGGTACAAGAAAGGGATTGCACGGCGATGGTGATGCACAAGTAAAGTTTTTTCAGTGTCAGTACACCTCCACATGGGCGCCATGTTTTGTTAACATCTCAGCAGAGACAGAACAAAGGACGTCAGTTATTCTGCTCTTCAACGTCTCGACATCTGGAACACTGCTAGAGTGAACTTGGTCTTTCACATAACTCCACAGGAAAATGTCTAGAGGAGTTATGTCGGGCGATCGAGGTGGCCGTGTCATGAGACCGTCGCAGCCAATTCATATATCCGGAAATGTGGCATTCAGGAACTCACGAACCATTATTGACCAATTTGGTGGGGGACCGTCTTGTTTAAAAATAGCCGAAGGTTTGAGTGCATGCAACTGAGGTGCTGCAAAATGTTGCAGCATGTCTAGGTACACGTTGCATATTACCGTAGGTTCTGTAAAAGAGAAGAGTCCGATGATTCTGTCATGAATCAGGCCGCGCCATACGTTCACTTTCGGGCTAGCCATCTGTTGTTCGATGACATAATGGGGATTTTCTGATCTCCAGATTCGCACATTGGGCTTATTTACTATATCAGAGACGTGGAATGTGGCTTCATCTGAGAAACAAAAACGGTACCGATAATCGCTATCATGAGGTATGCGCTGCAGCATCTCCGTCGCAAAGACATCACGGCAAGGTCGGTTATCGGGCTGAAGAGCTTGAACGATCTGTACTTTATAAGCATACAGGTGAAGACGTTTTTGTAAAATTTTGTAAACCGTGTCACGGGGAATCCCAGTTTTCAGTGAAGCACGACGAATGGATTTTCTGGGGTTTCGCAGAAATGTCTCCTGAACAGCTGCAGCTGTCTCTTCTGTAACCGGTGGTCGGCCTACTCGAGGGAGATCGCCAACACTACCCGTCGCTTTAAACTTATCATACCAAGCTTTTATGCTTTTGTGGTCCAGTAGTAATCGTCTGTACTCTTTTCTGAAATGACGCTGAACAGTAACCGCCGGTTTGGTCTCACGGAACCAGAGCACACGAGCCACCTTTTCTTGCATTTAGGCCATTTTCGATGAAATGCTCCTCTTATTCAGCAGTAGCGCTTACCTAAAGAACAGAAAGAAACTTTATGAGTGCTGTTATATTGTGTTGCCAACCATTTTTTATTTTAACTTATATAGATTTTTTTATATTAATTTTTGCAATGTGGGAAAGTCTTTATGGACACATTGTATATCATGCTCTGCGAAGTTTTTCCAGAAATTTGTCTTCAGGATATTTTTTTTATTCTTGATGACCAATTGAGTGATCTCTGGGGTTTCGTGGCACATGTGACACAAGTAACCAAAGTATTAAAAGAACGACAAAGAATTTTTCGCATTGTCCTTTCTATGTAGTTTTAGGTTTTCTGGTTTCCAATTAAATTTATGTGTTGAGCGTGTGGTTAAACGTTTAGATAACCAGAAGACACAGTGGAAATTTGCATATGGTATTTGTAAACCTTACTTGTAATTACAATTTCTGTTTTCCCCCTACCGGAAACAAAGCTTCTGGAGCCCATGGGTTAATCAATGCAACCGGTTATATGGGAAAATTCTTGAAGAACATCCCAAACTAGCTTATTCGGATAAAGTTTCGCATAATCGGACAGCTCTTAATTGGGACAAAATGTTCAAGCCAGGGTTAGGAAGTTATCCGTAAACTACGCGTAAAAAAATGCGTAATTTAAACAAGTTAATAAAATCATGCAAATCATTGATTATGATACGCTTTCTGACATACCAGAAATCAACACTCAAGTTATGAGGAATAACTTGAGTAATGATGGCTGTGGAATAAGTCTCGCTCCTGTGCCCTGACCTTTGACCCCATTTCGGTGATATTAAACAGAATTGGTTAAGTATACCTCAGGAACAGCATACTAAGGTTTTGTCGCAATAGAAGAATTTTTCGTCAAGTTATGAGGCTAATGGCTGTGAAATAAATCTTGCTCCTGTGCCCTGATCTTTAACCCCATTTCAATGATACTCAACAGAATCGGTTCAGTGTACCTCCGGAATAACATGATACAGTTTTGTCGCAATCGATGCCTTTTCACGTACGTTTTGAATTATAAGAACGATGCAAAGGATTTCGCTCCTATGTCCTGACCTTTGACCCCTATTTCACCCATTTTCAACAGGGTTCTTTCCCAAGTTGTCCCCTACCACATAGTAAAATTTCATCGAAATCAAACCATTTTTACGCGAGTTGTCGTGCGGACAGACAGACTGACAAAGCTGGAGCATTTACGCTTCTTCAACCTACGGTTGGAAAGCGTAAAAAATGTAAAACAATCTAATAATTTCAAAACTTGTTTTAAATACAATAAACACGTTAGAAAAATCATACAATGCATTGATTATGATACGCTTTCCAACATACCAGAAAGCATTACTCAAGTTATGAGGATAATGGCTGTGGAATAAATCACGCTCCTGTGCCCTGACCTTTGACCTTATTTCGATTATATTAAACAGAATTGGTGCAATATACCACCGGAACAACATTCTAAAGTTTTGTCGCGATAGAAGCATTTTTAGTCAAGTTATGAGGATAATGGCTGTGGAATAAATCTCGCTCCTGTGCACTGACCTTTGACCCCATTTCGATTATATTCAACAGAACTGGTTCAGTATACCTCCGGAACAACATGATAAAGTTTTTTTGCAATCGAAGCATGTTTACGTAAGTTATGACGCATAAGGTGAATGGAATGGATCCCGCTCAGATGCCCTGGCCTTTGACCCCATTTCGTCCATTTTCAATAAGGTTCGTTCCCAGGATGTCCACCCCTACCACATAATAAAATATCATCTAAATGTAACAATTTTTACGCGAGCCGACAGACAGACAGACGGACAAAGCTGGAGCATATACGCTTCTTCAACCTACGGTTGGAAAGTGTAAATAATGTAAAAGGAGATTGCTCTACAAGAACCACAATAATTATCATTTGTTTTAATTTTAACTGCTTATACCTAACCGAGAATCGTTAAACATTACAGTATAATCCAGGTGCACATGTTCTACCCGTTTTTCATGATCTAAATTCCAAGTAAAAACTTTAACAAGTGCAATAACGGATTACTGTATATAATTATACGGGATTACTGTATATAATTATATAATAATACAACTATTGAAAATGGGGTTAATGGGGTCAAAGGTCACGACATAGGAGCGGGATCCATACCATTACCCTTATGCGTCATAACTTGGGTAAATATGGTTCGATTTCAATGAAATTTTTATTTGTCGTAGGGGACCACCTGGCGATGAACCCTATTGAAAATGAGTGAAGTGAGGTCAAAGGTCAGGACATAAGAGCGGGATGCATTCCATTGCCCTTATGCGTCATAGCTTGCGTAAAAATGGTTCGATTTCGATGGAAATCTAGTATGTGGTAGGGGACAAACTGGGGACGATCCCTATTGAAAATGGATGAAATGGGGTCAAAGGTCAGGACATAGAATTGGAATCCATTCCATCGCCCTTATGCGTTATAACTTACGTAAAAATGTTTCGATTGAGACAAAACTTTATCATATTGTTCCGGAAGTATACTTTACTGGTTCTGTTGAATATAATCGAAATGGGGTCAAAGGTCAGGTCATAGGAGCGAGATTTATTGGACAGCCATTACCCTCATAGCGTGAGTAATAACTTGAGTAATGATTTCTGGTACGTTGGAAAGCGTATCATAATCAATGCATTGCATGATTTTACTAACTTGTTTTTAACTACAATCGTATTGTAAACGAGTACATGGCATGCTCAAATATAAATAACTATACGTACTTACAAATAACTGCGTCAATAAATATAAATGCACAATATCGTGTTACTTCATTTAGATATTATAGTTTTCAAGAGAAATTGTTTAATAAATGTGTAAAGTGACACACATAAATAATTAGTACAGCCAAGTCACTGATCAAAAGTAATTTAATTATGCAAAAGGTATCTTTGTGTACGTTTTTACATTAACTATATTTGTGTCAATCTCATAGATAACATATTCTCGCTTCATCACTACATTTGTCATGAAATTGTGCGGTCCATTTGACCAGCATGTGACAACGAGTATATCTATTATCCCAGAAGTGCTAGCGAATAATATATTTCCAGTTGATTCTATGAATAAATGAGTATGTATGGAGTACATGTATTCCAAATATTAAAATCGAGCCGCGGATGGGTTAGTGGTTAGAGATTCAGAGTACTGATAGAGGGACCCCAGGTTCAAGCCTGGCCTGATAAGCTTGAACCTGGGGGCTCTGCTTGGTGGTGTGAATTTCTAACAATGGCTGAATATCCGCCATGCATCGGACGAGCACGTAAAGTGACGGCCCCCGGGAAGGAGTCCCCCGGTGGAAGTTCCGAAACCCCCACCCGCTTACTTTTTCTCTTCCTTATATGAGCGCAATCGTACGCTTGTACGGTGGCGCCATCTAGTATGCTCTCTCTTACTTACAAACTGTCCAATCGAAATCGCTTGATTCGCTCTAACATCCTTCAGCTTCTGTACTCTCTCTGCCCGAAAGGGCATAGAAACTGAATGAAGTTAGAGCACACATATATTTGAAATATATAGATTTTTTGAGTACATATATTTGAAATATATAGATTTTTTGAGTACTTATATTTGAAATATATAGATTTTTTGGAGTACATATATTTGAAATATATACTTTCAAAAATGAGTACATGTATTTCAAATTAGAAATACTAGATATACTCACAATTGATTCCCTGTATGTACTCAAAAATGAGTACCTGTCTTTTCCCAAAATGAGACACAAGTACTCGGAAATATTATAAGCCCAGAATGTACTCAAAAACGAGTACATTTTTCTTATTTCTAAGTACCAATTTTTAACAGTGTGAGTCTTTTACAGAATTGTAACAGGTTAAAGCCTGCTGCATCGACTTCAAGAGGAGGACTGCGTCTGAGAAAGGTCTTGTTAAGTGTATGGTGGGATGTCAAAGGGTATGTTGGGATGACAAAGGGAGTAATCCACTCGGAGTTGCCTGCACTTAACCAAATGATAAATGCTGGCTTGTACTTCCAACAGTTGGAAAGGCTGAAAGATATAATGAAATCTAAACTTCCAAGACTGGTTAACCACAAAGGCGTCACCTTGCAACATGGCACGCAAGATCCCATATAGCTTTAATCACTCAGAGAAAATTAATGACCACCGGGTGGAAAGTGTTATCTCACACCCCGTGTTTCCCGGAACTTGCAAATACGGACTACCGCCTTGTTCGATATCTTCAGAACAACGTCGCTAGAAAAACCTTTCATGAAGTTAAAGATGTCGAAACTGCATTACAAGAAGTTTTTGATTCCAAAGCAGAGGTGTTCTGTAGAAGAGGATTTCATTTATTACCAAAACGATGGCTAGCGACACCAGTGGCGCAGTAGTCTAAGCGATGGTTTCTGATCATTCCTCCGAAAGGGTCGGGGTTTGAATCCCGGTGAGGAATGGATGTTGTGTTTGTCTTACGGCATTGGTTATCTCGCTTTCCTGGAACCAGCGGCTCTAAATTAGTGACGGGAGACTGCTTATAGCCCATTGAGTTGCTCACGGTGGTCGTTAAACCTCCAATCAAAAAAAAAAAAAAAAAGATGGCTAGAGGTCATAGATAATAATGGCAATTATATAAAAGAATAAAGATGTTATTTATTCAAAAAATGTTTTTCTTCTCCACAAAAGAAACGGGCAGAACTTTTGCACATACCTAATAAAATCTGTGTCATGGGCAAAACTTCCTTTCGGGGCGCTCTTCAAAATAAACGGAAATTGCTCTGATGAGAGAAGCAGCCTGTGATGATTTTAACACTATAGATTTTAGATTAACCTATTTGATACATGGAAATTTACCAACCCCTGAACTTTTTATTGACACTTAAGAAATAAATATGGACTGCTTTGTAAACTTCAAAACGCTGCGAAGTTCAAGGAGAAAATCCCCTCTCCAAATTTAGAAATTTAAATACGCAGGCAAGTCTACGATGGGGCGGTAAATATTTTTCTTTTTTTTTTTTTTTTTTTTGATTGGAGGTTTACCGACCACCGTGAGCAACTCAATGGGTTATAAGCAGTCGCCCGTCCCTAATTTAGGGTCACTGGTTCAAGGGAAGGGAGAGAGCCAGTGCCTTAAGACAAAACCAACATCCATGCCTCACCGTGATTCGAACCCGG